>OX183137.1:6570504-7050504 GCA_945261195.1 Cryptosula pallasiana
TAGTTGCTCGGGGAGTCCCCAGTAGCTAAAGACTCGCTCATCTAGGGCAATAGCCACTGTGGGGGCCGTAGCGTCGGGTAGGGCTATGGCGTCTTGCCAGCAAGTGTAATGGTCAGTGAGCACCATTATCCACCGATTCTTCCTTTTGGTGAGGGGCAGGGGGCCTACGAGGTCAACGGCCAGTGTTTGGAAAGGCTGTCCTGCGAACAGCCTCTGTCCGTCGGGTGCGGTGGGTCTTCTACTCCTTTTTGCCACCTGTCAAACTTGACAGCACTATACGAGTCTGCGTGTTAGTCCCGACATCCCTGGCCAGTACCAGTCTAGCTGTGGTTGATTGCGGGTACGATTGAGACCTGCATGTGTCATCAGGTGCGTGTCCCACACTACCTTGTGCCTCCAGGCGGGTGGACACACTGAGCGGGTTCTGACCCTTCCCTGGTGGTCTGATTTGATTACAAGGGTCCCATCTGGTTGGAGGCTCATTGCCTCTATCCTGTTGTGTAGGGTCCGTAACTTGATGTCTCCTTCCTCCAGTTTTCTGACTGAGAGCTGCTTTCTTGCTTGGACAGCTGCGTATATTTTTGCAACGGGGTGTTGCCCTTCTTGCTGGGCCCGTACCAGTTCCTTGGCATTCTCTGTAGGGTTGGTGATTGTCACGTTTACTTGTTCCTCCTGTCCTTCCCCGGTGATTTCAGCGTTGGAGGGGCCTCCGTCTCTCTGCTCGATGGACCGACACTGCTTGCAGTCCGTACAGTGGTCTTGCCGACTCAGGCCGTCTGCGTTACCATGTTGGGTCCCAGGACGGTGTTCGAGTTTGAACTTAAACTCAGCCCAGGTCTCTAGCCACCATGCTGTTTGTTTGGAGGGTTTTCTTCCTCCTACAGAGCCAGCTGAGGGAACCGTGGTCCGTGAGTAGTTTGAATTCCTGCCCGTAGAGATACGGCTGGAAATGCTTGGCGGCTTTGATTACGGCCAGGAGCTCTCTCCGAGTCACGCAGTAATTCTTCTCTGCGGGAGATAGGGTCTCACTATAATACGCAATTCTCTCTCTTGCCCTTCCTGGACTTGGGATAGCACCCCTCTTACTCCGACAGCACTTGCGTCTGTGTCCAAAATATGCGGAAGCGTGGGGTTTGGGTACCTTAGTATCGGGGCTTGACTCAATCCCTTCTTTAGCTGTTCAAATGACCATTGCTCTGCGCTCTACCATTTCCATGGGACATCGTTCTTGGTCAGGACTGTGAGTGGTTTGGCAGTGGTGGCATAATCAGGTAAATACTGCCTGTAATAGCCAGCAGTCCCGAGGAACGCTTGTAGGGTCTTTACGTCTTTGGGTGCATGCCAATTCCTCACTGCTTCCACCTTGTCCTGGTCCGTAGCTACTCCCTTTGCGCTGACTGTATGTCCTAAGTAGCGCACCTGGGGACTCGGGAACTCGCATTTTGAAGGCTTCACTTTTAGGTGGGCACTCTGGAGACGTCGTAACACCCTCTAACCTTTGTATGTGTGACGTGAAGTCGGGGCGATGACTATCACGTCATCTAGGTAGAGTAGTAACGTCTTCCAGTGGAGGCCTTTTAATACTCGCTCCAAGAGTCGCTGAAACGTGGCGGGGCAGAGGTGAGCCCGAAGGGTAACACCTTCTACCACCAGAGGCCACTGCGGGTGATGAAGGAGGCTTTATCTTGGGTGTCTTCGTCCAGGGGCACTTGCCAGTATCCACTGGTCAAGTCCAAGGTGCTAAAATACCTGCTGCCTGCTAGGGCGTCCAAAGAGTCATCAATATGGGGTATGGGGTACGCGTCTTGCTGGGTGACGTCGTTTAACTTCCTATAGTCGACGCAGAATCTCCATGAGTCGTCTTTTTTCTGTACTAGCACCACTGGGGAACTCCAGGCTCCTTCTGCGGGTTCAATGAGGTCTTTTGCGAGCAGTAGGCGGTGGGGGGGGGGGGGGGGATGAGTGAATTGGTCGTGTTCCTGGTGCCACGGGAATGGAGTGTTCGGTGAGTTGGGTACGACCGATATCCCGTCATGTTGGCTGAACACTTCTTGGTAGCGGATGAGTAGGTACCGGAGTTGGCACTCTCTCTGGTGTTCTGACATCCCTTTCCCGCTTGGGCGGAGAGCTGTATGGAGTGGGGCGGTAGCTCCCCTCCATGATACCCTTGCTCTTGGATGTGTTCTTGCGGATGTCGCACCTTGTTGGGTCCTATCCCTGTAAAGGTGCCGATCACCTCTCCTGCAGGTACTCGGAGACTATCTTGGGATGGAATTAGGAATCGGACAAGTACTCGCCTGCGTTCGTCTGGGGAGTTGATGCTTGTGGCCAACAATAGGCCTTTTCCTACGCTCTCTATCACCCCCTGTGTACATGGGGTTTGGCTAGCCAAGTGGCAGGGTACAGTGGCTTTCGTCTGTGGAGGGATGTGTGTATCTTTCTGGACTTGTACCTTTGACACCAGATCCCGTCCGGGCCTGTCGATGCAGGTCAGCTCTTTTCCTTGGACGCGGAGAACAGGCCGGTTGAAGCCCATCTGACAATTTTGCTTGGCGAGGAACGGAATCCTGAGGATTACGTCCTCGTTGATCTGGCTTACCACGTCTCTTCGTATTTGGTATGCCGTGTGCTCCCTGTCAGTGTGAGTAATCCGTAGAAAGACAACCCGGTGCCATCGGCCATCAGTCCGTGGGAGTCATACTCCTGCAGGTTTTGCTGGTTCTGGGGGGTGAGTAGGTCGATTGGTATTACACCCCGTGTCAATCAAGTAGGTGACTGCCCATCCTTCCACCCAACCAGGCAAGTAGTAGCTCGATTTGTATGGTCTTTCTATTTGATTCAGATGGATAGTGACAGGCTTCTTGGTTGCTATTTCTTGTTGGGGCTTCTTTGCTTGGACTTGCTCTCTCTTCCGTGGTTCGAGGGAGATGCGTTACTGGTGGTCCATTTCGTCCACTTCTATCTCATCTTCGTTAGGCATTTCTGCAGCCAAGGGGCTAAACCAGTTGCTCAGTGGAAGGGTTTCTGGTCTCTCCACGGGTTGTCTGACTCGGTCCTCCCTCGGTCGGTTGGCTGTTGGGGCCCTCTTGCAGCCAGCAGGGGTTCCTACTGCTGCGGGCCATATTCGTTTCCCTGCCTTGTGTGCCAGGGTGTTGTCTTGCACTGACCACGTAGATGGCCCGTGGGTTGGCAACCCCTGCAGCGCTTCGGAGTAGGTTGGTGGCTTTCCCTTTTAGATCGGCCACCTCCTTGCTCAGATGCTCTATGGTCTTTAGTAGTTTGGCCAGAGGGACCTACACCTCCTGACACTTGAGGTCGGCCTCTGGTGTGGGTGCGTCCTTTCCAGTTCTCCTTCTTGTATGGCACAGACATTTGATTGTGTGGGAGGCTGGTGCTGTACCTGTAAGAATTCATTCCCTGCTTGGACGGCCTCCTGCAGGTACACGTGACCCCGGGTACTCTGGAAGGTCTGCAGCATGAGCTCGGTTTTGCTTCGGATTGGCAAGTTGCAGTAAGCGGCTTACACCAACAGTTCTACTTGGAGTGCGTGTTCTCTCAGCGTTTCTCCGAGCGCTTTCCTGTAGGTGGTCAGCCTATGCTGTGCCTCTGCGCGGGTCAGGCCGAAGCTCGCCCTTAGAGCCTGAATTATGGCTACTGGGTCGAGTCCCCTCCCACACTGTTCGACCTTTCCAGTCAGCGCCTGCCGTAAGTGTATAGTGGTCTCTTCTGGTAGCCATCGGTTGGCGTGGGCTACCTCCTCAAACCTTTGTATAAAATAGTTGACATCTCGCTCCCCACTGTACTGGGGGATCCGCAAAACGGTCTCGTTCGCTGCTCGTAGACATACGGTCAGGGATGTCCGCTAGCGTGCCCATTATCTGTAGGGGAGAGCCATCTCAGTCGGAGATCACAGCTCGGCGTCTACTGGTCATCTTGGGTGGTTGTCACTTCCTGCCTTGGTTCACTTCTCTGGTGGGTCGTCTTTGTGTGGGTCTTTCTCGATCCCACTGCTGCCACCAATGTACAGCAATTTACAGCGTGTAGTGGTAGCCGTCCACCTGTACAGCGTCCCACGGATAGCTAGTGAGTATAGGCAGTATAGTAAATGATTTAGCAAGCTCAGGGTCGACAGACTAGACTAGTCAATCATGATTTGCAGCGTTGCACGCCCGTAAACTATACAGTGAGGAGTTGTCACAACTACCTCACTTTCCACTGATTTCTTGGTCGAAAGAATAGCTGTGTGGGGTCGAACCAAAAAGTAGAACAATCGTTCCAGTATCACACGCCTGTGGGTCGTATAAAGTGTAAGTTGATTCGACTGAACACTTTCTACTGACTAGTTTTCGTGTTGTTAGCCAACTTGTCCAAGTAGACGCTTGTCTATTTAATTATTATGTGCGTGTAGTTGCTTGGTTATGCTTTGCTCGTTATCGTATACTTTGTATGTATTCACTTGTGTTTGCTATGCTTTGCTCGTTATCTGTTCTTTGCATGTGTACTTGTGCTGTGTAGAGAGAATCATCAAGCTGTGTGAGAGTCAGGTTAACTCTGATTTTATCATTGAATTACATGAATAGTTATACAGGCACATAGAACAATAGAAGGGGTAAGGCAGCCAAAATACCAAAAGATAGGCTACGCCTATTTGGCCTGATTGGCCCATAGAACTGAAAGGAGGCAGCCCCTTGTCACGGCTGACTTGATAATGTCACATGTGTATGTTTACGTAAATGTTTGTGTAAATACTGCTATATAAAATGGTTATGAATAAAATAGAGGATAAATATAAGGTGACGAACTGTCACCTGGTCGACTGAGTTAGTGAATTCCCCAACAATAATATGGTACAATTGAAAATTATAATAACAATACGTTTTTTAAATCTTCAAACAGGTTTTTCTTAGTGCTGGCTCCAAAATAATTATTAACAGAGTATAATAAGCACCAAAAGTGAAAAAAAACTGAAAAAGGCTGAGGTCTAATAATAAATTGAAAGCAAAGCATAGCTGATAAAGCTTTAAGCCAAAGAGGGTGGTTAATGTACAATCCAATCTGCACCGGCAACCATTCTCGTTGATATAGGCCAACAAACCAACACAAAAACCAATCACCAAGCAAACTTATCATCTCATAAAATCAAGAAGAAATGTATTGAAACGACATGGGGGCAAGCAACACCCAATAAAACAAGGACAGCATATTCAAAGCCAAATACACATAAAACCTTGAATGTTGGACTAAGATTTATTCCATCATCTATTAGCATTCAGACCAGAATTTTGAGGATGTTGTTTGTACTGCAAAAAAACTCATTCAAGTCAAAACAATCCCAGATGCAAAACAACCTCGAATTCGGATGGTTGATGATGAAGTGGGAGAGGTTTTCTACCACTATTTTGTCCACCCAGCCCTGCTTTGGTGTCTTTTTCCGTGCAACCATACACTTTTTTGACTCCTAGAAACTACACTTACATGTTTGTTGTTGCCACCACATTTGCTAAATAACACCATCCTCTTCCATTGCAGCAAACACCACCTATTCCTGAAGTTTCCATCTAAATCATACCATATAAATGACAGCACATAGTCCCACTAGTTGCAACTCCACTTTCTGTAGTACCAGAACCTTCTCTGGTGGTGCAGAACCCTCCGTCTGCAGCACCAATCGTTCTTCCAGTGGTCCAGAACAATGTTGAGAAATTACAAACGCCGCCAATATTTGCTTCCCCTAGTAGCTGCAATATGGCAAAAACAGTTTATGAACAGTTTAGAAGTGAGAGCCAGTGACTTCTTGATACCGTTTTTACTCTCCTGGACCAGTCTCTTGGAATAAGGCTTCACTTCTTTCTCCAAGGTGGTGACTTGAGTTATCCAACCATTTTTTTTAAACCTAAAACATAAAACAAATGTTCAGGATCTGCCCCAACACCCTGTCACCATGCATTGATTTTTTGACCAACTACTCCAACTAGCAGGTCCATGGAAAGCCCTGAAAAATTCTACTGAGAACAGCGAACCACTAAGTCAAACAGCAAGCCTTTTGACAGAGAGTCCTTCTCACTCAAGGAATAAAAATTCACCACACCCAAGGTTCAATTAATGCGGTTAACCACTCCGGATTAAGAAAAGCCAGCCAGCAACTTTGTTCTGAAGAAGGTAAAAAGCAACGTAACGACACCTTTAGTTGACACTGGCAGTACAGTAGTTCTGTTGTTTGGCACATATTCAATCAGTTACACGCTTGTGTGAGGTAAGGCAAACAAAGCAAACAAGTGAATCTCTCCAGTTTCGTTATATGAAGAAGAATAAAGCAACCTTTGATGTATGCCACGTCAACCAAAGGAACATAGTTGGAATGTTTCATGTCACAGCTCATATTCGTTGCATGAAGTTCCTTGAGTAAGCCATAGTGATAAATAGTAAAGGCATGCATGGCAGGTCATTTACAAAAAAATTTCAGATCCATCGTGATCTCTGTCAGCCACCAAGTATGGAGTCAACTATCCTGTGTAGGTTACTACACAGACAGACTTGCCCCTTGGGTTAGTAGAGCCCTGTTTTAACTAATTAGCCCATAGCAGACAGCTGAAACGAACCTGACCGCAAAGGATACATACTCGTTCCATGTATAACCCTATGGCCCAGCCTGTTAAAGCTCAAGACCAAAAGTACCATTGGCCACTATCCAAAACTGAGCCCTGAAGTGGTCAAACAACTTGAGGTTACTACAGAGTTTACATTTCTGCTACCGGCCATCATCCCCACCTTCTTGTTCATTCTCATGACCTAAAATGTCATCAGCAGCCTTCCCTCGCTGACCGAACAGACAAAACAACCACCAGGTAACACGACTGCAACACCAGCGTGCTGGATATAACTGGCAGGAAATTATGATGTCAAGCAAACCATTTTAGTTACCCCATAATAATACTTTTTTCTCTGGTACTCAGCGTATATGTCAGCTCTATCACTGACTCATTCCACAAAAAGAACAGGAGACAACTAGACAAGCGGAGGCATTGCTGGAATCTGGACTCATGGAGCAAGCATCAGGAACAGATGGAACTTTCGTGCCATTTTAGTGAGAATTAAATAAGGTGATTAGATGTTCTAGATAGTTTACAGTCAGTTTAATGAAGTCAAACACCAAGATGCTTACATAATCGCCACAATAATGAAAATCTGGACACTTCATCATGGAGCAAGTTTTTCACCATTTCAAAACTGATCAGAGGTTATTGGCAGGCCGCTCTTAATGAGGGCGCTAGTGAACATTCTTCCTCTATTACTTTTTCTGGTCTCTAAAAGAAGAAGATGCTTCCTTTGGCGTTACTTCAGGACCAGTCCCTTTCAAGCACATGATGGAAAAAGTTCTCCAAAGCGTCCACTCAAAAACCCTCCTGTTATACCTTGATGACAGTACCTTTGTTGCTCCTGACTTTCCCACTCACATCAAGAGACTGGCTGAAGTTGGTTAGTAATTACAAAGGGTATTCTGAAATTCACACTGAGCGAATATGCATTGAATAAACCTCAGGTCAAGTTCCTCGCCCACATAGTGAGCTGCCAAGGAGTGGCAGCTAATCCGGAGACAGTAGCTGCCGTTGTTCATTAGCAGACCCATACAGTGTTGGAATTCTAGCTACCCTTTCTTGGTATCGAAAAGTGCTCAAGTCAGCACTTGTTAGGCTTCTTTACCATAATTAAACCCATCACCCAGTCTATTAACGAGGATGATACATGGAATTGATCTCAGGAACAAGAGACTAGTTTCCAGAAAGTCAAGTTTATTTTAGTTTGTGGAACTGGCTCGGCTTACCCTAAAAATAATGCCCTGTATACTTTGGAGACAAACTCCAGTAACACAAGTATTAGCAATATACTACTTGGGATTCAGGAAGGCAGTGAGAGGGTTATTACTTATTACAGTAAGAAGCTCAGTCCTCAGGAGCATACCTAATGTCTGACCATTGAGAGTTATTGGCAATGGTAATTTCTGTCAAGTATTTGCTTCCCACTTGCACTTTTAAATGGACCATATCTCCTTGCTATGGCTATTTACCAAAAAGTTCCATCAGTCAGTTTACTATATGGCTTCAACATTTTTTTTAGTTCAAGTACACCGTTGAGCATAGGAATGACAACCAAGACGGAAATGCCAACGGGTTATGTTTTTGGTGCCGCAAGACTGTGGACAGTATGGCCATATTGAGCAGAGATGTGGTTTTATTAACCAAAGCTGAGAACTGATTAGAGCTGGCTTCCCTCCCCCTTCTCAACTATTTTCTTTCCACCTCAGCATAAGCTTGAGTCTCCCCCACATCGGTTAGCTCAGCCACCCATTCCGTCCCTCAGGTGACCCTAATGCAGTTCAGCTTGTCCAATTTGACACTCACTGTCCCAAGGCAAATAAGGGGTAGCCGTACTGTTTTTGATATTCATTGGGCCTGTCTACACATTGCCCCAGCACGAACGAGCAGTTGGAATTCGGTACTGAAAAACTCAGAGAGTTGAACATTTGGATCGGGCCCATGAGATTATGGAAATATGTGTGTTGGTGCTACAGATTTCTCAATGACCTGTGCTTCGGCCAATGTGGTAATGAAAAGTTACAATATATTTCAGATCTATTCCTTTGCATACAAAAGAAATGGGTAGGATCCTTGTGTGTCGATAGCTGACATGATACTAAACAAAGGTGACAGCAGATGTACAAAACATGGTAAAGACCGGGAGAATTGCCAGAGAAACACATGTAGTGGTCTAGCCATGGTCACCAGTGTATGTGCGCCAGCGGCTCCTAGCAAAATCTAGTTGTAGATTTGGTTGGGCCATCCCTGTGATAGCTTATGGTAATGCATGAATGCGGGTAATGATTGACCAGTTGACTTAGTGGCCAACACTATGACTCATCTAAATACTCAGCCCTAGTGGTAACCGGCATATCTACTAAGAACAACTTTGCTATTAACTTTTCCCTGGTTGGTGAGTTCAGTTAAGTGCTACCTACCTGGAAAGTTGAAATAACTCATGCTAAACCTATCATATTAAGGCCAACACGGTTTTCAAGAGAAATGACCAAGTGGGAGTGATTTTTTTGTGGTCCTTCCTTTCGAAATTTAATCATTGTGACTGGGATCTGCGTTGAAAGCTACCCCCCTCCTTCTCCCACTACTGGTGAGGTGACCAACCACATGACTTTAGCCAGAGAAGTACGCCTTTCATATCAAGTGTTCTACGCGCACTCCCAACTGAGCGATTACATGTCCATGCATAAGTATGCATTGACCCTCAAGCCAAGACTTAAGAAGGTACATAGGCACTGAGGCAATAACAGCAGAAGTGAGTGCTGATAAGGAGGTAAGCTTAGTCTGTAAACAGCTAAAAACCAGGCGTTGTTAGAGGACCACTGTAGGTCCCATCAAGAAAATCTCAAAACTCATGCAAAGATTATTGGTACTTTTAAAAAAGAGGAGGTGCATGATAACTATGCCTACTTCACTGGTCAACACAGCCAAAGTTCAATAGAAAATGGAAGTTAACCTGAAACCCTATTACATTGAAAAAATGAAATTAAATAACTTAGTTTTGTATAGAGATTTGTTGTCCCACCTGTCTATTACAGTGATTCCAAAATCCATCGACCCAATGGTTCTGATGGTAAGTTCAGAATAGCACAAAGGCTATCTCCATCTCTTACTGATACACTCCAACACCACACAAAGCCTGAAAACTGGTGACGTGGACCTGCAAAACAATGGCTTCGTTGGAATTTGGGTCCTATCATCTTTTATGGCTACCCATAATGCTATCGAGTTGCAAATAACGCCAACGAAGAAAGGGAACTTCTAATATTTTTACCATCAAGTGCTGGATGTGACGACCTTTGTGCACTAGCTGTACTTCCATCTTGGATATGATGACAAAAGTCAGGCGCAAGCTGGCTTGCTACCAGAAGTTTCTAGACCATTTGTTACATACTACTTTATCAAGCAGGGTTTCTCTTCTTTACCCCAGTTGTCCTGACACACTTTGTGCCCAATCAGCATCCTCATTAAGTACTAAAAAGGCAAGGATCTACTGCTAATGCTTGTAACATTGCCCTTTTTTCCGTAGCACAAGTTATGTAGGTCCAGAGAATGTTTCAAAGCTGCAAGGGCAGTGCGCGAGTCATCAAGTTTTTGCATGCAACTCCATTTAGTTTAGTGTCTACTTGACTAGGGGCCTCCCTCTGATTCTTCAATTAGCAGCACCTGTGGTGCAATTGAAGTGGACTATATAGTGGTTTCACTGGACACCATGTTAGCAACAACACAGCTATAGTGCAATGCACTATTAGAGTAGGTACATGCACTCTTGTAGGGTGTCAGCTCAACTGGAACCGAAAGGACTTCCCCATGGATGACAATTAGGCCATAATGGAGACAGTTAGTGAGAAGAACGATTCACAAGCTTATGTACTGGTAATGCATTGAAGATAACTTAGTTCCTTGGAATCAATGCATTGGCTTATTATCAACCATTGAGTGCAGTAGAATTTCAACCGACTTGCAATTGTATGATGTTCTATTATTATACCCATTGTTGCATGTTTAGCTAAAACTGTTGATGCTTTTGCGTATTGGAGCTGGGAACAACAACATTTGCGCGTTGGTTGTGAAACTAGATTTGTATATCCAAATACAATTAGCTTTACTGTTCCACTATTCTTACTGGTTTAGCAGTTGGCCATTCTGAGAGGCACTGATAAAATCCTACATTTAATCTGCTTTATTCACTATCTTATAATGATTACCGTTGAAAACAAGAAGAATATACTGCTTTCTTATACAGCTCTTTAGTATTGTTCTGTAAAAGTCAAGCACATACCTCTTACAATCATGCAATTATCATTAAACTCAAGATACCTAAAGTATGATGCTTATGTTTCTACATGATAAGATGTGAGTTTACAATAAATCAATTATGCTATTATATCTTTTAGCTCACAAGCAAAATTGAGTGAAAGTGACATCGTTGAAGCCGCGAACAAAAAATATTTGCGCCATGAAGAGGTTGTGTTGTCTGAAAGTGATGACTATGAAATGAAAATTAAGCCATCGAGCATGGAGGGGCTGAGACAAGATGGGTATGAAATGTCAGTTTTGCAAAAAAATGATGGCAACCAGGTGACAATGAAAGAATTCAGCAAACAAAAAGACAGTTCGATGACAGCTAAAGCAGATGAACAGGAACTGGAAATGGTACATGGGTATACTGGGAACCAAAATGATATGATAAAAGGGTATGATGTAAATCAGATGGCAATGGTACAAAGTTATGATGGGAACCCAATGGGATTCGAAGACTTCACCAGAAAGAGTTATGATGCAGAGTTGGCTAAAGCAGGTGAATACAGAATGGAAAAGGTACAAGAGTATCATCGAAACAAGACCGGCATGGCACAAGGGTATGATGGGAACCCGATGGGCATCGAAATTTTCAGCAAAAAGAGCTACAATCCAAAGTTGGCGAACACAGATGAGCTTGGGATGGAAAAGGTAGAAAAGTATATTGGAAATCGAACAGGCATGGCACAATGGTATAATGGGAACCAGAAGAAAATGAAACAAGGGTATGATGCGAATCAGATGGAAATTGACATCTTCAGTGGAAAAAGTAACAATGTGAAGTTGGCTAAAGCAGAGGAGTACAGAATAGAACGGGCCGAAGAGTATAAGGGGAACCAGAAAGGAATGGTACAATGGTTTGATGGGAACCAGACAGGAAATGTTCAAGCTTATGATGGGACTCAGACTGGAATGGTACAAGAACATGATGGAAACCAGATGGGCATGGTACCAAGGTATGATGGGAGCCAGATGGGAAAGGTGCAAGAACGTGATGGGAACCAGACAGGCATGGTACCAAGATATGATGGAAACCAGATGGGAATGATACCAAGGTATGATGGAAACCAGATGGGACTGGTACCAAGGTATGATGGAAGCCAGATGGGAATGGTACCAAGGTATGATGGGAGCCAGATGGGAAAGGTGAAAGATCATGATGGGAGCCAGATGGGAATGGTACAGGAAGATAATGGAAGTCAGATGCGAATGGTACCAAGGTATGAACGGAGCCAGATGGGAAAGGTACAAGAAGATAATGGAAGTCAGATGCGAATGGTACCAAGGTATGAAGGGAGCCAGATGGGAAAGGTACAAGAACGTGATGGGAACCAGACGGGAATGGTGCAAGAACATAATGGGAACCAGATGGGAATGGTACAAAGGTATGGACCGAACCAGAGGGGAATGGAACAAGGGTACGATGGGAATGAGATGGGTATCGACATCTTCAGCAGAAAGGGCTACAATGCAAAGATGGCTAAAGCAGATGACTATGGAATGGAAATTGTACAAGGATATAATGGGAACCAGAGAGAAATGGTACCAGGATATGCTGGGAACCAGACAGGAATAGTAGAAGAGTATGATAGGAACCAGACAGGGATGGTTAAAGGTTTTGATGGGAACCAGATGGGAATGGTACAGGGGTTTGATGAGTTTGACATGGCAATGGCGTCAGTGAGCAGAACTGGACAAATGCAAAAACCGAACCCAGTTGGCAAACAAAATAGCGGGACGGGTATGATAAGAAATAACAGCCCTGAGAAAAGTTTTGGATCCAGTTTTTCCAAAATTGGCAGCACCGATGAAAAATTTGGAAATGGTTCCGCAGCGAAACACGCCGACAAGTACGAAGTTTTTCCCGAAGACAAGGGTATGTGGTATTTATTATCTATTAAATTGTTTTCAAACTCAATTCGTGAGGTGACAAATGTACAAAGATTTAGAAAACCGAATGATATTGCTAATTGTTATGTCAGAAACTCAGATTTCTACATGGCGATTATAATTAACCCATTCCGTGTTGATCTTACATTTCTTTGTTTAGCGGGCACAATCTGCTCTATCAAACAAAAACACAAAACTATAGCGGTCAAGAATATGTTTTTGAAAATCATTTTTTTTGTAACAGCTAATCCAATTATAAAGTTAATGCAAATTCTATCTATTGCTTACATTAAACCTTTTGCCAATCTGCCATAATATACTTCTTTCTATTCGTGTGACACAGCCTTTGGACTTAATTATTTCGAACTGATGCTTTGTAATAGATTTGCCTCTTCTATTAGCTACACAACGGATTCTCTACCTCTCTCTCTTCCACTCCTTTCTCTCTATCTCCAACGACGTTAGCAACTCACGAGTCCTCGACTCAAACGTAGTAGAAAGGTGTTTATCAGAATAGATGCTTTATTATTCACAAGTAAAAGGGTACTTAAACTTCAACAACTTTACAACAACTCCTGCCCAAGGCACAGCAGCTCTATTTATAGAGAAAAAGGTACAACTTCGTTACCTTATTAGGCATGACAAATCATAATACAGAGTACAAGGCAATTGCCAATGGTAACATATAATACATAATCATAACAATAAATAGTCCAATCATGTAGCAAGCACATGGTGTTTTGCCCTGGGCACTTATTGCCGCTCTTTTTGGTAGCTGGTAACCTTCCAGTCCTTATAAGGATAGACCATTTCCTATCCTGTGATTCTGGGAGAAGGAACGCTCCGATTTGGATTCTGATTGCTGCATCGCGTTCAGGAGACCTCAGGCTATCTGAATCAACATGGTTGGATCCCGGGTCGGGGTCGGGGTAGGTTCGGGGTCAGTTCGGGGTAGCTAATTTTACTATATATAAGGGGATAGGGTTTGGGGACAATAGATAGCCATTTTTCAGGGGATTCGGAGAATCTCCGGGGGGGTAAAGTTCTGGGGGGATAACGACTTATGACTAAGGTCACCAGGGGTGTAAGGGGGGGGGGGTCTGGGGGGGGTTAACACTACCTATCACGTAAATCTCCCACATACTCCGCTTCATTAGCGACGAAGTCTCTAATTAAAATATATATATAAACAAGAATACTAAGTGGTGGTACATGACCAGAGAGTGTATTTATTGGAGAATAATTATATGGTTGACAGTGAGTGGTCACTTGAGTCTTTTGGACGGGGAGAGGGTGAGGTGGTCTGAGGAGGGGTGGGGGGTGGTACTAGCTTGCATGGAATGGGGGAGGGTTGGCCGCCGGTTCTTTTTTTCTGAAGCTTTTCGGGTGGGGACCTAGGTGACAAGGCAGGGGGACGATGGGTGGTCTTCTTCAGGGGTACAAACCTATTCTGGGTCGGGGTAGGCTCGGGGTGATTCGGGATAGGTTCGGGGTCACTTTTCGGAATATGGAGTGACTTGGGGGGGTCTTTTAAACACTGGCTATAACTGTGCCGGGAGTGGGATGGTGTTTTTAAGGTGGTAAGGGTGGGGGGAGTTGGATTAGGGAAGGGGTTGAGGGGAGGGAACTCTTCTAGGGTAGGAAGGGGGGATGATAATTCTCTGGTAGTTAAGGCTGAGGGATCGCATGCAGTAGCACTTTTTAAAACCCAATTGTTGTGGATCTCTAACTCACTCTCTCTGTCACTAACTGCCATGCTTTCTGGTGGGTTGGTTGGTAGTAGAACCTCCGTCATAGGGGACCCTAGTAACCCATCTTCTTGTATGCTGGAGGGGGGTGGGTACTCTGCCAAGTCGGCCTCGAGAAGCAGATGGTCGTCGCCAGCGTCGAGCTGCAGCGGTAGCGGGTCGTTAACTTTTGTCATTTCTTTTAATTGATTTATCAACGACTGGAGTGAAAAAGCGGACTGCACAGTACTAGATCCAGCTGGCAAAAGGATTGCACTTTCCTCTCTGTCTGGCTTCTTAGCAGTTTGACCTACTTCTTGGGGGGTCTGACTCAGTGTAGTGGGGTAAAAGGGGGGTGTAGTTGAACGACCTTGCAGCTCCGGGGTTTCAAGCGAGGATACCGACTTTTCGGGGGTGGGTAGAGGAGGTTCTGGCAATTCTTTTAAGACCACGCATGATTGTGTTGGGACCTCGGTCTTTGTGGTAAAAGCCGTTAATTCGGCTATCAACCTCATTTTTTCCTGGTATTGTTGTTCAAACAATTGCTCATTTTCGCCAGTCACTTGATGACACCAGGGTTCTCCATAGCGTTGGGGTGGTCCCACGTTACGCCTAGGGCGGCCAGTAGGTGCAGGGGCTATGACAGGGGGTGGTGTGACTGGTGGGGGGGGCAACTCCCACATTCGGGGTCTGGCTCCTATTTCGGCCAGTTCTTGGCCGATTCGTACGAAACTCGCTGGGGGTGTTGAGGGGGGTCTCTGGTAAGGGTTGCTGTAGGCGAGGGGGTGTACGTTCTTCTAGTAGGGGAAGTGGGGGGGAGGGCAATGCTGGGAGAAAGCGTGGTGGGATCGGGAGCTCTAGGAGGGGTAGGGGAATGTCTTGAAGGGGAGGGGGGGGGCTTCTTCTCCTGCGGGGGGCTGCGCCACGCATGTTGGGACGGCGAGCTGGCTCCATGGCTGCTGGAGCTTGGCCGTAGGGCTCAAGGCAAGCTTTATAGGGTTTGAGGCGGCTACCATTTTGTACCGAACGTTGTCCATGTCGGTCGATTAAGTAGGTGTGGTTGCTGTAGGCCTCTTGGATGAGATAGGGCCCAACGAACTTGGGTTGGAGTTTGGGGCTCTCTCCTTTCCTTCGCCTCTTGTTCTCTAGCCAGACTTCATCTCCTGGTCGGAATAACGATGGCTCCTCTCCGTCGTCTCCCCTAGTCTGCTTTTGTTCCATTCTCAGTGCCTCATGGACATCCTCTAGTCTCTCCTGCAGGGCTCGGGCATATTCGTGCACTGGTACGCACTCTAGCAAAGGGGGGTGGTAGGTCAGTTGGTCAGGGAGGCGCAACTCTCTACCCATCATAAGGAAGTTGGGCGTTTCACCAGTAGTAGAGTGGGGGGTAGCGCGAAAAGCTCTCATGATTTGGGGGAGGACCAGGTCCCATTCTTCAGGGCGTCTCTTCAGGAGGAGAGAACGTAAGGCGTCTCCGAGGACTCTATTATTCCGCTCCACAACTCCATTGGCCTGAGGGTGGTAGGGGGTAGTGCGGGTTTTGGCCACCCTCCAAATGGTACAGAGTTCCCTCATCAGGCTGGACTCAAATTGGGCGCCCTGATCGGTATGCATTTGCTCGGGTAAACCGAAATAGCTAAACACATGCTCGTCTAGGGCGGTGGCCACTACTGGGGCTGTAGCGTCTGGGAGGGGGAGGGCGTCCTGCCAGCGGGTAAAATGATCCGTTAAGACCAAAATCCACTTGTTACCACGCTGGGTCTCAGGAAGGGGACCAACTAGATCTACCGCTAGTTTTTGCCAAGGCCGGCCGGCATACATGCGTTGTCGTGCGGGGTTGGGTCTGGTACCCCCATGTTTAGCACGCTGGCACGTCTCGCAGCTATTGACCGCCCGCCGTACATCGGCTGTCATGCCGGGCCAGTACCAGGTGAGATTCAACCTCTTGAGTGTTCGTTGAATACCTTGGTGGGCCATGACGTGGGTCTCCCACACGACTTTTCCACGCAGACTGGGGGGGCACACGGCGCACCAGTGAGACCGGGTTTGGCCGGCATGGTGTATCTCCAGTACACCATCCGGGCGGATTTGCATGGAATGTCTCCTCTTCTCCAATTGGCGCAACTCATTGCTGCCGAGCTCAAGCTGTTGGGGGTCTACGGGGGTATTATTTTGGATAGCTTCATACACGACAGCTACGGGGTGACGGCCGGTCTTTTGAGCTTCCATCAGATCTGTATCAGGGGGTGGTGGACGTGGACGGGCAATGGCAACTACCCGGGGGCCTGAGGGAGGGGAGGGAGTAGACAAGGGCTGGGCAAGAGGGGTAGGGGAGGGGTTTGGGAAGGTCTGTATCACCTCGTCTTTGGTGGGGCCACATCTCTACTCTCAATGTGGGTACACTGTTTACAATCCGAGGGGCAACGCCTACTCAGTCCGTCTGCGTTCCCGTGCAAATGTCCACTGCGGTGTTCTATGGTGAACTTAAACTCTGAGAGGGCTTCCAGCCATCTGGCTACTTGGCTTGAAGGTTCCTTTCGCTTGCAGAGCCACATGAGGGAGGCATGGTCGGTACGGACTCTAAAGGTTTGTCCGTAGAGATAGGGCTTGAAGTGTTTCACCGCCTTAACTACGGCTAACAACTCCTTGCGAGTGACACAGTAGTTTCGCTATGGGGGGCTCAGCGTTTTACTGTAGTACGCTATCACCCGTTCTTCATTGTTCTGGATCTGGGACAGGACGGCGCCGACACCGTCGTCACTGGCGTCGGTGTCTAGGATATAGGGACTGTTGGCATCGGGGTAGCCTAGAATGGGGGCGGAGACCAGTCCTGCTTTGAGCAACACAAACGCTTCTGCCTGAGGTTGGGCCCACTCCCAGGGGGTATATTTACAAGTGAGTCTGGTCAGGGGCTTGGCTACGGTAGAGAACCGTGGGAGGTACTGGCGGTAATAACCTACAGTTCCTAGGAACGCTTGTAGTTCTTTAAGACAAGTAGGGGGGGGGCCAATCACGTACTGCAGCAATCTTTTCTGGATCAGTGGAGACACCTCGCTCGCTAACAACGTGGCCTAGGTAGCGGACTTGAGATTGGAGCAACTCACACTTGCTGGGCTTTAGTTTTAGACCAGCCGCTTGGAGACGCTGGAGCACTTCGGACAGTCGGTGGAGATGGGTGGGGAAATCGGGGCCTATGACGATGATGTCATCTAAGTACAGGAGGAGTGACTTCCAGTGAAGGCCGTGTAGCACCCTCTCCATGAGTCTCTGGAAAGTGGCGGGTGCGGAAGTTAATCCGAAGGGGAGGACTTTCCATTTATACAGGCCGGAACGGGTGGAGAAAGCGGATTTGTCGCTAGCATCCGCGTCCAGGGGGACCTGCCAGTATCCGCTCACTAGGTCTAGGGTGCTGAAGTAGCGGCTACCCGACAAAGCGTCCAGGCTCTCATCTATACGGGGCAGAGGGTAGGCGTCTTGTTGGGTCACGGCATTCAACCGCCTATAGTCTATGCAAAACCTCCACGATCCGTCTTTCTTTTTGACGAGTACCACGGGAGAACTCCAGGCACCATTGCTGGGTTCGATCAACCCTCTCTCTAGCAGTTTGGACACCTGCTCCTCGGCTTCTCGCTCCTTGTGGGGTCCTAATCTGTGGGGGTGTTGTCTTATAGGCTGGGCTCCGGGCTTCAGGGGGATGCTATGTGCCACAAGGTCGGTACGACCCATGTCGTGATCTCCTCTACTGAACACCTCCTCGTAGGAGTGTAAGAGCTGGGCCAGTTGGAAAGCTTCACTGGGAGTGTGGCAGTTGTCCAGGGCTTGGGTATATAGTGCCTGCAAGTGCTCGGGGACGGGAGAGGGAAGGAAAGTGGGGGGAATAGAAGTAGGGGGTTTCTCCGTCAATGGCAACTCTATGTCACTGGCCTGTACACCTGTGTACCGGCCTATAGTCTTTCCCGCTTTCAAATGTAACGGCTGACTAGTGGGGTTAAGGCATCTAACGAGCAGGTGGTGTTTGGTATCAGGGGAGTTAAGACTGGCGGCGAGGGGCGGGGAGTCCGGGGTACCTTCTACTATACCGAGGGGGAGGTGTGAGGGATTGGTAACTTTACAAAGTACCGTCGCCTCGGTATTCGGGGGAATGTGAGTGTCTCTTATGACTTGGACAGAGGTGGAGAGCATTCGTCCCTGTTGGTCAGTGCATGGAAGTTCTTGGCCATCTATTTCAATGACTGAACGATCAAATTTCATGTGACACTGGTGGGCAGTAAGAAAGGGCATGCCTAAGATGGCGTCTTCGTTAATCTGTCCGACTACGAACGTAGCATCCGTCTTTATGTCTCGCAGTCGAAGGGGCAGATGTAGGGTACCAAAGAAGGGGATATGGGATCCGTCCGCCAAGATGCCGTGGGTGTCGCTCTCTTGAAGGGCATCCCGGGTGGTAGGAGACAGCCGGTTAAACAGGTGCTGTGATAGCAGATTGGTGGTACATCCGGTATCAATGAGTATAGACACCGGCTTGCCTTCAATTCGACCGGGCAAGAAATAACTTGCCTTGTAGGGGCGTTCTGGCGGAGAGTAAAGAACATCAGTGGGTCTGACGGCTGATGGTCGGGGGGTAGGGGGTTGTCTCTCCCGAGGGCGGGAGGGGCGTATTTGGGTTGGGGGAGTAGGGGGGCTTTTGGGGTGAATCCCTCGGCTCAGAGATTGAGCTGGTTCAGACGGGTAATATAATTTGTGTCCATGACTAACGGGGTGTTGCTGACGAGACGGGCGGGGAAGGTCAGCACACAGGGGGGCCGGGGGTTGATATGCTTGGTTGTTATCCCAGACAGGCGGGGCAGACGGGTAGTAGTCTGTATCTTCCAGCTCTTGTAATGGCGCATACCGGTTGGCAGTAGGTAGCTGCCAGGGCTCTGGGGTTGGCACAGGATACCGTCTCTCTGGACGGGGAGGGGGGACCTGAGTCACAGGGTTATGTCGCTCTAGCCTTTCTATTGCCTTCCTATAATTCCGAGGGGCCCGGGGGCAGTTAGGAACCGGTCTCCCTACTGCGGGCGGCGCCCGTTTTTTGACGGTTGGTTAGGAAGGGGGGTAGGAGACGGCCAGGGTTTAGTAGGACAACTCCTCTGTAAGTGACCAATGGCGCCACACCCCCAACACTGAGGGGGGGTAGGTGTGACGGGGGGGTAGGAGGGGTGGGGGATGGCCAGTGGGGGGGTTGGTTGCTGCTTCAGTTTCTGGAGTTCTTCCGACTGGAGCTTGATGGCGTCGGTGAGCAACTGCATGTTTTGCATCAGAACAGCAAGGATGTCTGGGGACGGGGTAGCTGTCTGGTGGACTTGACTGAGCAGGGGGTTGGCTGGGGTTCTGTCACTGGGTGGTTCTAACATGTCGTCTTCCTCCTCCACTACTCTGACTCGGGAAGGTTTGTCTTCAAATCCTGTCTTGATTTGGAGAAATTCACTGCCTGCTCTGACTGCTTCCTCAACAGTGTGGGGTTGCACGGCTAATAAATGTCGTTGAAGGTACGCATTGCCTATTGTGCTAGCAAATGTTTCCAGTACCATTCGGTCAACTCTTCGGGGGGGCAGGTCATCATAAGCAACACGGACCAATTTTTCAACCTCGTTAGCGTGTTGTTGCAACGACGTCTTGGGGGAACGACGCAGTGTAATCAACTGAGCTTGTGCCTCTTTGGGGGTAAGTCCAAACCGTGCACGTAGGGCAGCAAAGATACCTTCTACATGGGGAGGGCGGCCACACTCAAGGGCGTCGTCTCTCAGTGCCTCTCGTAGGTCTAGTAGGGCAGTAGCTTGGCCCCAATCATTTGCATCGGCTACTTCAGTGAATCGAGTGATAAAATATTCCACATCGGCCGTGCCATCGTATTTGGGGGGTTTGAAGGGGGTTGGGTTGTGTCTTTGGGGGGGTTGTACCAATCTTTGTAGGGCATCTGTCAACTCATCCAAGGCTACCGTTGGTTGAACTACAACGGGATTTCGGCCAGCGCTTCTTGCTCTCTGAGTGGCCATTGTTGATTGGCGAGTTATGGGGTATAAAATGATTGCTTGTAACAGAAATCAGTATTCCGTGGATCCCGAATCGGGGTAGCTTCGGGGTTGGGTGGATCCCGAATCGGGGTAGCTTCGGGGTAGAGGGGGAATGGCAGTATACAGAGTCAAGGTAACTTCGGGGTAAGGGGGAAGGGGAGTGATACAGGGTTTGGTATGACTTCGGGGTAAGGGGAAGGGTAGTGATACAGGGTTTGGTATGACTTCGGGGTAGGGGGAAGGGGAGTGATACAGGGTTTGATATAACTTCGGGGTAGGGGGAAGGGGAGTGATACAGGGTTTGGTATAACTTCGGGGTAGGGGGAAGGGGAGCGATACAGGGTCTGTATAACTTCGGGGTGAGGGGAAGATGGCGGTAAGCAGGGTGAACAGGCTTGGTGTAGTTCCTAGCTATTTCTTCTGCTTTATTTTCTCGCGATCTTCTTATCTTCTCACCTTATTTTCTTTCTATATCTTCTTACTTCTTACCTTCTCTCTATCCGTTGTGTCCTTGTTCTTTAGCTATCCCACTGCTGCCACCAATGTAATAGATTTGCCTCTTCTATTAGCTACACAACGGATTCTCTACCTCTCTCTCTTCCACTCCTTTCTCTCTATCTCCAACGACGTTAGCAACTCACGAGTCCTCGACTCAAACGTAGTAGAAAGGTGTTTATCAGAATAGATGCTTTATTATTCACAAGTAAAAGGGTACTTAAACTTCAACAACTTTACAACAACTCCTGCCCAAGGCACAGCAGCTCTATTTATAGAGAAAAAGGTACAACTTCGTTACCTTATTAGGCATGACAAATCATAATACAGAGTACAAGGCAATTGCCAATGGTAACATATAATACATAATCATAACAATAAATAGTCCAATCATGTAGCAAGCACATGGTGTTTTGCCCTGGGCACTTATTGCCGCTCTTTTTGGTAGCTGGTAACCTTCCAGTCCTTATAAGGATAGACCATTTCCTATCCTGTGATTCTGGGAGAAGGAACGCTCCGATTTGGATTCTGATTGCTGCATCGCGTTCAGGAGACCTCAGGCTATCTGAATCAACATGGTTGGATCCCGGGTCGGGGTCGGGGTAGGTTCGGGGTCAGTTCGGGGTAGCTAATTTTACTATATATAAGGGGATAGGGTTTGGGGACAATAGATAGCCATTTTTCAGGGGATTCGGAGAATCTCCGGGGGGGTAAAGTTCTGGGGGGATAACGACTTATGACTAAGGTCACCAGGGGTGTAAGGGGGGGGGGGTCTGGGGGGGGTTAACACTACCTATCACGTAAATCTCCCACAGCTTTCCAAGATATCATTGATTTTTCTTCCAATTTTTCGTGCCATATAACCCGCTACATACTGAAACGATTTCCTTTGTGTATTTAAGTTTCATCACAAACTGCTCTACATGATGCAGTTTGCAGCTTATTAGTTAGAAAAGTAACGCATTTGGCATCGAACAAAATCAAAACTAGTTAGAAACAGCTTAGACAGAAACAGTGCTTAAATATAAGTGGCCATTCTCTATTCTACACCAGAGAATGCGAAGTCAACTTGCACTTAGCCTTTTGGCCACGCGCAGACTATTGATTTTGCTACAGATTTGCACCGGCTATTATTGTGAAACTGCAATCATAGGCGATAGAATTTGCCTAAGTTTTTAGTTTTTACTAAAGCTATCTCTAGTAAACGCATTGCTAAAACTCTAACAGAAGCTTAATTATTACTTACCCCCTTTCAATTTTTTGTCATGAAGATGGCAAGTATTTTAAATAAATGCTTTCAATTGTTCTTCAAAAAAGCTGGAAACAAAGTTTGTCAATGTTACTCACTTATATTTTAGTATTATAAAGTTTTACTGCACAACGTAACGTTTGGGAGGCCTTACTTATATACAAACGAGCAACTTTTCAAACACATGAACTATACCTACGCATAATTCTTTGCAATTTTGAATAATAACCACGTCTAGGTCAGCACTGCTCGCGTCTATCTGAATCGCCTTACTCGCGAGAGGGCAACTCAACTAACTAGTTTTTTTTGACACATTTTAACCACTTCAAGTACTCAATCCACTTGCTTGTTGTTACATTTAGCTCTTGAACAATCTCCTGTATTGGCTTCCATTGGACGGGGTGTGAGACAGAGTCCATTCGGACATCCTCAGGTTGTGAATAGCTACAATATGTCTACTACAATGAGAAGTGGAGATAAACCTCCTAACTATGTCAACATGCGGCAGTCTCAAGATCAGCCCTACTATGTGGAATCCCCTGAGACAAGCCACCAGAATTTAACATCTACGCAAGGTAAGTGATAATTGCACCATTTCAATGAATTTAAGGAACTATCTTTGGAAATTTATGTGGAAAAGTGAAAAATGCCAAAAAGCAGGTGATGTTTCTTGTGATATAAAGTGTTGAATTGTACACGGTTTCCAAACCAGTTTGTCTGTACCTAATAGGGATCTTACCAATTGCTGGATCAGTTTCTATCCAATGACAAAGATTTCATTAATCATCAAATCAATCTGTCTGTATTTAACAGCAATCATCTTTTTTGTCATTTGGTTAAAATCAATTGGAATAACGTATTTCTGCAGGACTGGTTGATGGGTCTCCCCTGGATATTACAGCACTGGAGAGGGAAAGTAGCCTCTACCAAACCCCCTCACCTGGTTAGTATCAATTATATCTTGGTTTTGTATTATGGGTAAAGATTTGTCAAATTATTAGCCTTGCAATCCATGTATTCAAGTTTATTGATTCATTTTTCTGTAAAGTGTGCAAATTTGACACTGCCATGTTTAGCCCATAATATGTGTATACTTTTACATCGGTAACGTTATCATCAGTAGTTTTACCTACCATATTGCTATCTGTACAGCTATAGTACTCTTTAAATCGTCTTTTAAACTTAACAATTAAACAAACTGACAATTTTTGGGTATTTCTTGATTTTTGTTTTTCTTGTCAACTGAATACTTAGGCTTATGTAAAAACAAAAACAAAGTGAAACCAGAAAGTCATGTTTTCTTACCTGTACTCAACATTTAGAATCATAGCATATCTAACTCCCAAGTAACTAATCTCAAAAACATGGCACTTTGACTCACGTAGAACCACATGTAAGTCTGTCTGAATCTAAGAACTCTCTCTTTATTACTTGTAGCTACTCCTGCAGAATGGTATCAGCAACCCGGAGAAGGTCTGCCATACAACTAGTTTGGTGTTTTACCTAAAGTCTAACCAATGGACAAGGTACCATGCCTTCGGACTAGTCAATGTATCGTTCGTTCCAAAGTGAATCAATTCACTTCATTTCATTTCTTTACCCCACTAGTTACTATGTTTAATCATAAAAAAATGTTCTGTTCTCAATAAACTGTTTGTTTCTGTTAAACGGACCAGATTTTTGTGTTTTATGAGTTAAACAAGGGAATAACACAAAAGAATAAAGCGCTGTGAATTTTTACCACAACTTTGATGCATGAACTACTTCTATACAATGTAGTTGCTTTACACAGCAAGTCATCAATCGAGTTAATTCTAAGCAGTTGAATTAGTCTAAAAAAATAAGAAGTTTTCAGGGGTTACAATTTCATTTAAGATTTAGAAAGTTGCTCACCAATTTTCTTTATAATTTAGTTGACAGCGAATTAATTTCATACTTTTATAACACTTTATCAGTTCTAACGCGTGCCAATCGACTTGATAGAATAAAGCTTTGCTTCATGGACAGAATTTTCGCAAGAAATCTAACTTTTGTGGTGAAAACTAGTTAATTTCACTTTTAGAAAATATTTTTTGCTCAAAAACTTCAGGGCAGTCAAGGCGGTCAGATAAACGTTACCGAGAGGGCATCAAAATAAAACATAGCACTGTTCGGAGGGAATCGTTTCAATAGTTAGCTCAGCTTTGCTAGCAAAGACTATCTGCAGTGAGTTTTTTTAGCACTACATGTGAGCGCTTGGCTACAAACTGTTCTGGCATCACTTCTATAGCCATTGGATGGCCAAAACACAAGTATTACTTTATACAGGAATGACTGACCCTGCATAGGTAAGATACTGACCCTGCATCAGTCAACTACTAACCCCGTATGAGTTACTATTTACATATGAGAGCCATTCCGGGCCGGCAGGAAGTCAGCTGCTGTAGCCTGGGAACTAGAAATAGCCTCAGAGAAGTCAGAGGCCCTGTTCTGGGTAATATCTAGCTGTGCTTTCCAAAATGTTGAGGATTACAGCCTAGAAACATCGAAATGCAACAACCAGAAGTAAGACTGCCTATGATTGGCCAGTGAGTCGATGACTCCGCCCACCACTTCTTGGCCCGACACTCAATCACTCTTAAATACCTCATCTCATGTGCCAGTTCTCATCTCCGCATGCTTACTTGTTGTATAATATTCCACTTCTGTATTATTAGTAGTCTCACTGTCTAACTTCCTGTGCTCTGCCTGTAAAAGGCAAGCTTTTGCCATAAACATGTAGTACTCTATCAGATCTCATACTTACTCGTATTCTTTGGTTGAGAATTAAGGCATTTTACTCAAAGCTTTGAGCGATCCGCCTGAGCCAATTGCTCTTTACTAGTTGTGCAATAGCAACTACTCCTTTACAGCAGTTTTTAGTCTAGCATTGCCTCTCAGAAAGACGTAACTAGTGGCAGCAGGCCATCTGACTCTACCGACCTTACTTTGTCAGCAAACGAGCGGCTCTACACACCATGCCACCGGCACAGTATAACTTCTCACCTAATCAGCAGTTAACCGCTGTAGGCTGTAGGCTGAAGTCTAGTGCATTGTTTGCTAAGGGTGGATAGTCCACCAAATTCTACGACAATATATAATTTTAATCTAGATAAGGCGTAAATTGAGAGCTAGTCGCGAAGCGAGCGCTCAATGGCGATAGTTGCA
Organism: Cryptosula pallasiana; assembly: GCA_945261195.1. Classification (NCBI taxonomy): domain Eukaryota; kingdom Metazoa; phylum Bryozoa; class Gymnolaemata; order Cheilostomatida; family Cryptosulidae; genus Cryptosula; species Cryptosula pallasiana. The sequence goes on from OX183137.1 coordinate 6,595,997, forward strand.
CCAGAGCCATTGATATGTACAAAGTGCATGGGCTAAAAGAAAGGTGGTTAAAACATTTTATTACCATAAGTTTCATGCAGCGTTGTCTCACTGCAATCATCATATAAAATACATAGTATGTTATAAAATATCTTCCTGCTATAAAACTTATAAGAATAGCAAACAGTCAAAAGATAGCAAAGTTTACATAATCTAATTATTGGTGATTATGTCAACTGACAATGTGGTAGAAACTTGGTGGTATGTCTACATTTGGATATCATTTCATTGCGTCTGTTTAAAGATCCTGTTGTTCGCTAAACTTCTCGTTAATATATACACCTCTGGTTTTTAATGTGTCGGCGATTAATCCAATATATGTGTTGGTTGGCATACCTGTTGTCTTCACTCTGGCTTGGTAGATTATTGAAGAGGTTTGGCACTTACCTTCAAGTAGGTATGTCTGTTGGATGCAATTGCCGCACGAATTTTGTATTATCTATTATATGGTCATTTTCGGGTGAGAAAAAACCTTTTTAGTTGCGTAAGTATACTGACATATTGTGGTGGAATTTTGTGACTACTACCACTGCGCAAGGTCCCCCTGACAACTGTTGAGTGTCAGGCAAGCCTAAATAGAGCCTGGCACAGCCAGAACATAAGCGAGTCAGCCGGTAGAAACCCTACCGGCCCTGCAGCATTCACTGCCTGCCCTGCAGCATTCACTGCCTGCCCTGCAGCATTCACTGCCTGCCCTGCAGCATTCACTGCCTGCCCTGCAGAGGTACCACCGGCGCTGCAGCACACCCTGCCTGCCCTGCAGCACGCACTACCGGCCCTGCAGTGCCATTACCATACCTATACCGGGTCGGTGAGAAAAGAACTGCTATAGCCTGAGAACCGAAATTGATACCAAAGGTGCAGGAGCCCAACTTTGCAACATAGCTGTCCTCAAACAAGACCAAAGCCAAGGACCACAAGCCATATGGACCAGGAACCAGAGCTACTCATTGCACCACCATGAGTAAGCAAGATTGACTAAGAAGCTCCGCCCCCTACTTCTGGGCGCCTTGCGCATTTAACTCTATATTAACCAATGACTGTATCGTATATTTATATCTTATGATCTGATTAGTGTAAACACTTCCTGCCATTGCTGATTTGTTGCCCCTTTTTTGGGCATATGTTTTAATCATGTTCTGCCTATAAAAGGCAGAACACTTCACTTGATTCATTGTATTGTATTGGGATTCTACCTGTGCTTAAGCCAAGTAGCATGATACAATTACCCTTATTATACATTGCTGGTTATGCTGTGTAATAAAGTATGGTTTACTCAACAAGTCATTGAGTCGTACGTTTGAGCCGCGGGCTCCGAGAACAGTTGTGGAGTTGGCATACTCCTCTGTTGGAAGTTGACCTCTAGAGTGAGGCGTTGTTGGTGGACAATTGGTCGGCCCCCCAAAATCCACTACAATATTACAATGTGTTTTTCGAGCTAAAATTTCTTTTGCCCAGCGCAAAAGTTCTTATATATTATGTTGTAATTTTTGCGCAAGAAAAAATTTCTTGGTTAGGTGAAATTTTTTATCTTCCAGCATCTTTTTTGCGTAAATAAAGTTTCTTCCGTCACGCAAAAGTTAGTTACATTATGACGTGCTTTCGCACACTAAATGATCTTTTGGCCATGTGAGTTTTTTTTATAAGTTATAAATGTGTTTTTCATCCAAACTTGTTTATTTGATTGCACAAGTTTCCTATGTATTATATTGAGTTTTTCAAATGGAAAAAAATAATTTTCTTCGCGCAAACTTTCATCTATATAATGATGCTTTTTTGCGCAAAATACTGCTTTTTTCAGTAGCTTGAACACGATTTCTTCAGTCATGTCTCAAATACAACTTGAAGTGCAAGTAACTTTAGAAGTCATTGAACACCAGTTTTGTGCTTGCCAGCGAGCTAATTTGTAACCTTATTAGTTAATGTCGAGATAAAAATGCAACTATTTGAATTCCACACTCAGCTGTTTGAATAACTAACAACTTCATGCACAACAGAACGTTCTGCTACCAAAATATGCAAGTATCTTTAAGTTACTATTCGGCTCTATGGTGCCAAGTGGAGCTAATGTTGGAGAGAGAGTTTGTCTTATGTTTGCATGCTTTTGAAGAAGAGTGTCATCACAGAAATGATCGTACTCACAAGATGGTAATTATAAGCGAAAACTAACTACAAAAGCCCAATGTTTTAGTTGACTTGACTACAGAGTAAATACTTGGTTTGTAGTAATATAAATAATTATCGAGGGCAGCACAACTTTTTAACACTACTTCCAGGAAATGTTTTGGTACCGACTTGCAGAACCAGACTTGGTGATCTCGATGGCTTAAAAACTATTGGTGTATATTGTAGTGGATTTTGGGGGCTGAAAACCCACTAGCTGAGGTCGGTAGTTTGCTGCCACCAGTTGTTATATTTCACCTGCTACAACAGCAGGGTCGGTATGCCACCGAGATAGAGTCTCAACTCTACAACCAGAACAGAGCCCTCGGCTCAAACACATTACTCAGTGCTATCGAGTAATTAGCCATTTATTCATCCAGAATAAATACGAGTTTAGTCAAAAGGTATAAGTTGCACAAACAATACAATACACTAATACTAACCTACACAATTGGTAAATGTTCTGCCTTTTATAGGCATCTCACAGGAAGTCACAGGAAGTGATCTTTGTCACAACCAATCACAAGAGCATAATAGATAATTAACCAATATACAGGCTTAAAATAATAGATAGCGAATCACATGGCTAAGATAAATATGGTGCCATCAAATGTAGGAGGGGTTATCAGGTAACTGTCCAATCAACGGCTTATGCACTTCCTGTCCCGCCTTTGCAGCCTTTGTATCCGCTCCTCTTCCAGTTTATGGGAAGTTGTGTCCTGGATTCGTCTTCCTAAGTCTTTTAAGATACTTTGTGGTTCTCAGGCTATGATGATTCATTTCCTGCAGACCCGGCGAGGTCGGCATTGCCCTATACAGGGTAGGTATAGTCCTATACAGGGTCGGCACTGTCTTTAGATGCAGGGTCGGTCAATTTGGTATTGATTGATACGACCGTTTTTGTGTCTAGCCATTAGTATAGGGTGCTAGATTTAATAATAATAATAAGATGCGCAGGAGTGTATGCTATGAAAATCCACTACAATATGACCATTTAAATGCTTGAATTGATATTTTCATGAAAAAAATTGTAGAAAGTTTTAAAACTATGAATATTTTGCAAAAAAAGACTATATGTTATAGTTGTTTGACCAAAACTTTGGGGATTTGGTGATGGCGCCTGCAACTACTGAATTATTTTTTTGAGCTATGTTGTCGCACATTTATAGTCAGCTCACAAATCTTTAGTAAGCTTGGGAAACAGGCTCAATCAATTAGAAATATTGAAATAAAATGGTAAAACAGTATGTCAGTGAGTAAGTACGACAATGGTGTTTCATTTGAAATTGTCAAAAGCTCGTAAAGTGTTTCGGGGAAGTTGCATAGTTGCGCAAAAGTCAAGTAATTTCTATAGCTAGTTACTAGGGGAGATGGCACATTTTAGAAGTCTGTTGAGAAACAATCAAACGCACGAATCGATTGGGTGTTTGGAGTTCTTTTTGATTGACGATTTGGTTGCAAACTAACTATGAAAACCGTGTCTGTATTTTGAAACCTGCATGCAAGGAAAGCTCATATATGAAACCATTTACCGTGTCACATGATAATTATTGGTTGACTTGCGCTGAATAAAGTAACGTCTCACCGCAATAAATTAAAACTCCTGTGAAATTATTTTGTTGTTGTTACTAATTTGTACATTTTTAGCTAGACAACAGTGACAATGTCTATTGTAAAGCACAAATGTTCATCTTTGTACTCATTGGTCTGTTGCAGCAGAGGATTCACAAAAAAAGGAAAAGTCTAAACACAAAATACCTGCATGACAAACAATCTATTGATCACTTGACACCAATACAAGCCTGCACTGCATGTCACAAGTGACGTAATAAGAGATCTTGTAAAGCATCCACTTAATCCACGGAATATGGTAATTATTAGGCAAGCAATATTGGGGGAGACCTGCTTCCACTTTTTCCTTGACCTAAATTTCTCCTACACCCCTACACCTGCCCCCTAGAGATCGTTTTAAGTGGACCCGGGATCCTCCCTTTATAGTATAGAAGAGCTGTCCCGGGTAAGTATACGGCTTTCCCGGGCATACTCCAAGCCTGTATGGAGCCTATATGAAGTGCATATATCATAAAGAAACTATCCTGGATCACCCTGGCCAGTATACCAGCCTACCAAACAGATATGGCTGAAAAGTATAGCCCAGAGTGAAGAGAGATGATTGCCTAAGTATTTAAATGAAATAGCTGATAAACCTGCCATTTTGACTGTATCAGCCTTTTCGAAGTTGTCAAACTGAGCGAAGTACACTTCCGTTTGTCGACTCAAACTTGGTTTCTAACATTATGCTGAAGGCAAGCTATACCATTGCTATACTGTTGTCTTTATGTTGTAGTGGAAGGTGCCGGTAGGGCTTCCACTACTGTCAACTAACAACTAGTGGTGGAACAGCGAAACAATACCTGTCTCCAAGAAGTATTGCAGGGTCAATCACAGCTGCAGGGCACAATGGAGAAGATGATCACAACTTCACAACTACTGAGTCCTTGGCTCAGACAAACTGGGTATAATTTAACTAATAAACGCATCTATTCGTCCACATCTCCATGTTCTATAAAGGCAATCACCTAGAGTAGTTAACAGCAGTAGCAGTAAGTGATAAGTGGCAGAGGGCATACAAAGCCTGGTTCACATACACATTGTAGATGCTCGCAAGTGACTGCATATCCTTGTTTGACAATCTGCAATGTATGTGAACCTGGATTTGCAGTGGCTCGTATGACGTCATACTTTGTCGCAGAGGCTCGTAGAAAAGTTCAGCTGAACAAACTTTCCTGCGACGTCATACAATAGGCCGTACAATTTTATTACTTTCTTTCACAAAATCCACCGTTAGGTCAAGGTTACTCGTGTAAGCATGACTGCCATCAAAAAATTATAATAAATAAAAAACTTATTATTGCTCAATTATAACTATTAATCATTATTTATTATTAATTTTCCGAATGAATTATTATCATAGTTTATTTAAATGTATAAATTTATATATCATCTCTTTAAACTTTTATATAAGGGCATAATTAGTATCTTATTAAATATTTTGGATCGAAAAATGATTTATTCAGATATGGTAAAAATAATAATAATAATACATAATTGAAAAATAGTTACAAATTTAATTAATAATTATGGAATAATATCTAATGATAACATTAGTAACAATATAATAAAAGTTTCAATTGTTAAAAATAGTCAATAGGTCAGTGTAATTCAACAACGATGATTCATTTAGTATATATATAGTTGTTGGTCAGTGAAGACTTGCTTCGAGATTTTAATACCTCCCAGTCAACAGAGTGATTATACCTCTTGCGATTGTGAGTTTGCCAAGTTTATGTGAACATGTATTGATCGTCGTACGAAGATCTGCGATCACTTGGGAGCATCTACGATATGTATGTGAACCAGGCTTAATAGTTCAGTTTTTTATAGGCTGGTGCCTGGAAGTACATTGCATCATGCTAAGTTATCCCATAAACGACAGGAAGGGAATCAATCAATAGTGATAATAAGACATACAAGTGTGCACAATAGTAAAAAAACATGGTGCCCAATGGCTATGAATAATACTATAATACAATTCTCAGGCTTTGGCAGCCTAAGGTCTACGATAGAGATGATGCAAAGGTAGACAGTTCTTGGATTCGTCTTCCTGCAGTGATTGGGCTGTTTTTGGTTCTCCAGCTACGTGGGCTATCTTGTTGCCAGCCTGCTATGTCACTGCAGTGCTGGTGAAGGTTTTACCTGGGTCAGTAAAAGTAGCTGCAGGGTCGGTCAGGAAAGCTGCAGGGCCGGTATAATATCTAAAGGGCCGGAATAATGTTGGCAAGGTCAATAAGGTATGTTCTTCTGCTTCTTAAGTGATAACCCTATGTGTCATCACTTTGGGAGGTCTGTCATGAATATCTTTCTTTTTTGTATAGAAGTATTCCTCCAAAATGATATTCTATGCAAAGAATTTTTTTGATTGCAAAAAACAAATGAGATTGCAACAAAGTTTAAAACTTTTTCAAGGCTGCGCTTTTCGAGTCTACAACTTTTTTACCTCCGAGATGGTGGCTTTTTTCAGGTATCATTCAAGTCAATGTCATCCTCTAGAGGGGCCGCCAGCCCAACCTTTGATGACACTGATGGGGCTGGACTAGCTTGTGAGGATTGTGGCGCTGGACGCTACAATGGGCGGCGCACCCACTGCCTTATGGAAGGCCGATAGCGGTCCCTGTGGTCAGAGTATGGCTGATGCTCCTGAGGGTTAGATTGTTTTGGTGGCCTGGGCTCTTTTGGCGGATTTGTCTTTGTGGAGATGGTTCGAGCATGAAAGAGACGCTTGTGCTCAGTCTCCTTTTCTTTGGAGGTAAAGTAAACATCACAGTCTACGCAGGGACCTCTCCTTCGGTGAACCCGCCAATGCTTTGTCAACTCCCGAAGGCCCCGCAGGAAAAGCTGCACTCGCAGCAGAAGAACATTTTGCCAGTAGTAGATGGTCAGTAATGATGCTGCTAAGATGTGTCAGTAGTTATATAGCATCAAAACGAACTGACTTGTAAAATAAGTCATTAATAACGAGTGCTGTATAGAATGTCTAATGTAATCTACTCTTTGCATTGTTGTATAATGTTCCATCGTTGTAACTATTTCCTATTAAATATTATTATTTTATCCTTATTAAAATTTAAAATTATATTGTGTTGCAGATGTTTAAAAGTTATTATTAAAATTGTTTATATAGTTCTGGTGCAAATATTTACTGTCAGATGTTGTGTAAAAGCGTAAGTAGTTGACCTATTAAACTAAAGTCCAATCAGAGACATAATTTTGAGTAATACTACTATATAAGCTTGAATTATTTTTATTTGTGCCAGAGGTGCAGTGAATAAAATTGGGCTCATACTTTAAAGAATTCTGCTTCTCTCAAATCAAACTGTACGCCTCTGCACCCACTCTATTATTTGGCAGTTGTAGAATCTACGTCTCATAGTAGTCACCGCACTAACACTAGTTTAGCCGGGCAAGTCTATTGACACCGCAAGTTAACAGACTATTGATTTGTTGTTGCCTATAGTACTGCTACTGGAGGTGGTGATTAATTACGCGGCAAGCTAAATCGTAATAAGAGTTTTTACTATCGACTGGGCCTGTTTTCGGTCCTTCAACTATTTATCAGGCCTGATTTCGGTCCACCTGCACACTATCAACTGGGTTTGTTTTTGGTGCTTCAGCTATCTACCAGACCTGGTTTCGGTCCACCTGCACACTATCAACTGGGCCTGTTTTTCGTGTTTCAGCTATCCACCGGGCCTGATTTCGGTCTACCTGCAGACTATCAACTGGGCCTGTTTTCGGTCCTTCAACTATTTATGGGCCTGATTTCAGTCCACCTGCAGACTATCAACTGGGCCTGTTTTTGGTCCATTCACAGACTACTAACTGGGCCCGATTTCAGTCTTGTCAGAGAATTGGCATAGTTTTACTTCAGCTGAAATGGCTGGCACTGTATAGTTTCAGGTAACGGGGACTGGATACAGTGAAATGGCTGCCAATGTATAACTCCAACTTATTTTTTTTTCTCCTTCTCTCCTTTGTGTCCTTCTGTTCACCTGAATCCCACTGCTGCCATCAATGTAGTAGTTTTACGTCCTCTACTACTGACACAAAGACATCCACTCTCCAACTTTTCCAACAATCCGGTGTCTACTCCAAATAGATGCTACCAACTCCATGGGGTCCTCGACCCAGACACACTACACCAGAGTTTCTCCAACAAATTCTTCATTACACGATTCTAATTAGCAATACAGTATAATATGCTGCTACAAGATCCATAAAACTTCTGTCAGCAAAGCATCACAAAAGCTCCTTTTATAGGAGGCAAGGAGGAAATCTCACCCCCTTATTAGGGGTGAGCCAATGACAGACAACTATACAGATCATATGCGAATGGCAATAGATGATACGAAAATAATAAATAAAACAATCCAATCAAATGGTGAGCACATGGTAAAGTAACACTGGGCTGGTTTTCCCGCTCTTTCTATGGTCTGAAAACTTTTCACTCAATAAAAGGGCCTTTACTTCCTGGATTTGTGCTCCAGGCTTTTTAGCTTCAATCTTTAACTTCCTGATGTGGGCGACCAGTCATCTAGGTCGTCGTTTATCTGAATCAGCCATTCAAGATACTGGCCCGGGGTAGCTGGCCTGGGATAACCTGGGGTAGGTTATATATGTTTATATGCACGGATACAGGGTCTACACAGGGTCGGGGTTGTCGGTATCCAATTTCTGGGGGAATTTGCGTTGGTACACAGAAAGGAAGGCTCAGGAGTTACTTTCTACCTTCGTTATTGACAGGGCAAGAGGTGGAAGGGGGTTTTAGGGTGAGGTGGTAGTTGAGGGAGGGTGGGAAAATTTACCTAACTATCATGCGAATCTCTCACAGTAGTATGGCGGCAAAGTATCTCACTGCTTGATATAATTACAAACAGAATTCTGGTGCAAACATAAGCGAAGCTCTTCTTTCTATAGGCAGAGGTACAGGGAATAGTTGGCTTACTATGGGTATGGCAAATCACAAGCAACAGGAAGTAATTGCACGAGTAAGTGAACAAGATATAAGTAGTAGATAATTATATTGGATGAGATAAGGTTAAAATCACAAGGCGCTCAGAAATGGAAGTCAGAGTGTCAAGAGTTATTATGCTGAGTCAGAGCCCAGGAATTGATGATGCAATATAATTTGGTTTTCTGGCTGTAACAGCTTGTGGTCCATGTGTTTTGATGATGTGGCAGTGGTTAGGCTGCAAACTCAGGCTTTTGCATCTCTTGGTGCTAGTTTGGTTTCTGAGGCTATAGTCATTCTTTCCTCCCCAACCCGCTATAAGGCCAGTATTGACTGTTGCAGGGCCAGTAGTGATTGCTGCAGTGCTGGTGGTGATACTGTAGGGCCAGTAGTGATACTGCAGGGCCGGTAGTGACTGCCGCAAGGCCGGTAGTGATTGCTGCAGGGCCGGTAGTGATTGCTGCAGGGCCAGTAGTGATTGCTGCAGGGCCGATAGTGATTGCTGCAGTGCCGGTGGTGATACTGCAGGGCCGGTAGTGTCCGTGGCTTTCCTTTATACAAAGTTTCCGGCAGTACCCAGATCACTTAAGGCATGCCTGACACCTTATAGTTGTTAGGGGGACATTGCGCACTCTTAGTGGCCATAAAAGTCCCCTACAATACTTAATAACAGTGTACAGTGTTCAAATTTTTGTCGTAATTTGTCATCAGCATGGCTTTCTTCAGAAAGCTGTTGTTAGAGCTTTAGCTACGCAGTGACTGGAGATGGCTAAAGTAATAACTAAAGTAACTTTTACCGCCTATGGTAGTAGTACTTCTATCTGGTTTCCATCAAACCATTGCAACATTCCCATCTGGTTTCCTTCATATGGTATGGATGGCCCGGGGTGGAAGCCAATGTGACCAACACTACTGGTTCACAGCGTCTCTCAAGCAAAGTTTTATAGGGAACATGATTTCATCTCTAGTCTTCCCCGGAAACGTTTCTGTAGGGACACCTTTAGGGTTTTGCGACGCGTGATCCATTGTTATGCTTCACGATGAGTTAGAATGAAACGGGGGAAAACGGCAGTGGTTTTACATTGGAGGGTATCGGGCTTTTCAATAGAAGGCTTTTTCACAAAGTGTGCAGTGGAATTTGGCAACACACATGCTTTGCACATACCTATACCCTAACCTAGAGGTGACTCTGACACTATTATTTAGTCAGACAGGCCTCCCGCAGTGGTGCATCAAGTAGCCATCACTTAAAAGTCGATGGATTGCCTTACCAGCCTTGCAGATGAGATACTGGCCCTGCAGCTTTTCCCACCGTCCCTGCAGTGACTTCTACCGACACTGCAATGACATACTAGGCAGGCAACAATATGGCCATCATAGCCAGAGTTCCAATGACGATCTATATCGATGCCCGAGGACGAATCCAGGAACTAGCAACCTCTACTTTCCATCTACCTGGATTACAAAGCTAACTAGACTAAGAACTTAATCTTATAGCCCTGTTCATTGCCACTAGGCGATTTACCCTCTTAATGCTGAATGCCATTATATGTATTGATATCTGATTGGTTGTCACACTTTCTGTTATGTATTATTGGCTGCACCAACATGATGCAATACACTTCCTGTCACCAGCCTATAAAAGGCTGCTTTTGCCAGTATACTTTGCCACTTCTCTCTTTCTGCTACTACTGTGGACTTATCAAGGAGATTGCCTCCCTAGAGTTGGATATGTGGACAATAAATTTATTTCATTACATCAAACTATACCTAGTTTATTTGAGCCGAGGGCTCACTAGTAGTGAAGTTGTTACCAGCTTTTCTGTTGCACCCAGCACGATCCACTACAAGTGCTTTTCCAACATGAAGGAAAGGCATCCTGGTTGTTCAGCCTCGTGCTTTCAATGAACTGGCCAATGAATTACTCTTCATCTCCATATTTAGCAAACTCCAAGTGTTGATACTGATGTACAAGGGGTGGAAGAAGAATTCGTATCACTCCTTGACGTGTCTGGCCCAGTTCCATTATGAGAGTTTTCTTTAACTGATTCAGTTTTATTATTAGTGATTAACTGCTTTTCACTTCTCCCGTTCATTGTTGAGGTTGGATCAACTCTGTTTAAATCATGTTTTTACCTCACTTTCATATTTTTTAAAACCAAATTTATATTCATCATCAGTTCCTGTTCAATTTTTATTTGGTTCACATAGATAATAGTCTGGTAATTCTAATTGTTCAAAATTAAAAATTTTAGATTTGCAACAAGAATGTAACATTTCAAGCCTTTAGTTTTAAACTGTGGCAATGAACAATTGGTTTATGCTAATGGCAAGACGATGAGCAATCCAAAAAGATTTCAGTTGTTTTGGAGTTTAAACTTCGTCTGCGTGGAAGTCACACTGCTTGAACTGGTCTTTGACAGATCTTCATCAGACTTTTCCCGAGTAAGTTATTTAGAGCTCGTTATGACACATTTCACTTTTTCAACGGATGGCTTTGTCTTTGCATATCACGCCAAGCTCCTATGGCGATAAATTCTTGGCCATAAAACTGTGCAAATAACTGAAGCTTTTGACATTGTTCTCCTTTCCATATAAAAATTAGCATACATTGGATGTATTGGTGTTAAATATACTGGGTACTCAGTATCCATGCTTTCCTTTTCTAACTTTGCCTGGTACATATCATTTCTGCAATTTATGTATCCACCTCAATTATTTTGGCATTCATTACGGTGTTCTACTGTTATTAAAACAAAGTGATGGAATAAACGATGGTGTTTGTTTGAGTAAAATCAGTTGTTTTTCTTTATACATCAACTTGCATTAATCATCAGCAATAAAATAAAAACACCTAAATGCAGTTTGTTCTTTTTTTAGTATATTTTCTTTTCAAGTGTCTAATGTAGAGCTCGCTATAATAACCTACATTTTTTGTAGTGCACTATAGTTTCTGCAATTTAATCCATCTTGCTTAGATGAACTTTTGTTATCCTAGCCGGCTTCAAATGCTTTGCTATATCTTCCAACAGGTTAGCAAATTTGGCTACCGACTGATCAGTGGTTTATAAATGTTGCTTGGATGGAAATCCTCATATCCTCTTATTACTGGGTAAAGTAGAAATCCTTGCTGATTCATGGTTTGATGTGGTATATCTTGTTTGTCAGTGAAATCAGAGACCAAATGAACTGGTTTGATGTTCTCACTTTGTAGATCTGACCCCTCCAGTGTGCAGAATTCGAAAGGAGTTTGAGCATACGCTGTTCTGCAAACAATTTCTGTTTCCTTCATGACTATCCTGAAACTTCCCGCCCTCTCCAGCTCAGGCTGCAAAAAACAGTAGCAGCTGTTTAGCACTTCAAAACATTCCAGGATATCAGCTGCAAGTGGAAAAATTTGTGTTACTCTGTGGAAAACATTTGTTTAGGTAAATTAACATTCTAATCTCTCTAGCAACCCCAAGCCCTCATTTTTGATGTTTATAAAGATAGCAAATGAGCTGTATAAACCAACAAAATATCCAAGATGTCAGCTCATTCAAAATCTCCGATTGGTCAACAAAATGTCTGCAATTAAAGGTTTGTACCGGAGTCAACAGAAATAAAAAATCATTGCGCAAAAGTTGAGATTAGATTTGATTTTCAATTATTGTGGTTGATCTTATAGTTAATACAAAGCTAATATCTAACTGAACATTACACGCTTGGTTGAAGTACATAGTTACTGAGGATAGAGAAGGTAATAGGTAGATAGGTGAAGGATGCACATAATTGCATGTGTAGGGTGCTATCATACTATGTCCCAGAGACAAAATAATTTCACATCTGCGGTCACTATGTTTTTATAAATTGGTTTCCTTGATAGCTAAAATACTATTGTTTAATCAGTTTCACTAAGTGACATTAGAGTCATAGTCAAATTTTTCAAAGAACATTCAGCATGTGGATTTTTTCCCTGTACTATGTTTTTGATGTTGGTCCTGTTGTAGCCATATAGTTTGGTCATGGTGGGTTTGATCTTAACACATAGTACTCTAACAGTTTGTAGTTTGATGCAGTGAGTTTTCGCTCCTGTGTCCATCTTGAAATCCACCTCCTTGGACACCTTTCAACAGTCTACCATCATTGGTAAAACGCAGAATGGTCACCTTTCGACAGATACAACGTCCATGACACCTATAAACAGGCTGTTCATCTGCTTATGTGGAGCCTCGCTTTTGTCAGTTGGCACTTTAGAGCTACAACGCACTCTTTTAAACTGGTTCTGGCTCCACATTTGTTCCTAGTCTCACCATACGCAGTACACCAGCCCTTGACGCATGGGTTACCACAGTATATACACTTAAACTTTATCGTGTATCCAGAACTCTTGGATGATCGCCTATGGACACTTTATTTAGGAAAGGCTCAAATAGACTCACGCTGTACAGCCTCCATCATTGATTTGTCACCATCTGCCATCATTGACATCTGCTGCCTTGTTATCTCAGCTACTTTTGTATCAGCTAAGGCCCTTGGTAGGTCTATGTTACGGTCTCTTAGCAGTCACTCTTTGAGTTTGGCATCAAAAAATCTGAAGAAATCTTAACACAAAAACATCCGGTTCTTCGAATTTCCGAAATCATATTTGGTCATTTGGGTACAGTATCGCTAAATAAATGAGTCAATAGGCTCTCCATATTTTTGTCTAAGGGACCAAAACATGTGCCATTCATACAGCATATTACGAGGACGATTTCAGTATTCCTCAAACCTTTCCAAAACATCAATAACTACATGCTCACTCTTTCCCTCAGCAAAGTCAAATTGCCCATGAGTCTCATTGGCTTTTTGACCAGCGTCATTCAGTAGCACAGCAACCTGACACCTATTCACACAAGCATTCTCTGTAGGGTAATCAACAATGGGTTTTAGGACCAAATCACTTGCTAGCAAATAATTTTCCAAAAGATTTCTCCATCCCCTCCAATTATTCAAACTACTCTGCCTTCAAAAGCAAGCTATCCATGGTCTCTTAAACCATCCATGGTAGACAGTCAGCTCACTACAGAAAATTATTTCAATCGCCAAAGAAGCAGCGGGTCAGCAAACCGCTGCCACCATGTAATAGTATGTGTTATATTATTAGTACACCTGTAATACCTGTAGTTGTCCGTACAAAGGACACTGCATACGTTGGAAGCCTAGGGGCATACTATACAAGGATCTGACCAGCCAGGTGGGGGGGGGGGGGGGGGGCTTGAGTTAGTAACAATTATGTGCGACTCCCAGAGCCACGAGATCACTTTAATAACAAAAGCTTGTGATAATTTGACATTTTTGGTCATAGTAAGTCTAACCTTAAGCTGAAGGTTTCTACAAGTCCTTAAGCAGTCTACCTGTTGTTGTTTTAGGACAAAAAGTACACAGAAATGTCCAAGCATGAAAATTCTGCATTGTAATGAATCCATTGATCAGACAACCTCAGTACAAGTCTTCACTGCATGATATGGGTGGTAGAATGGACATACAGAAGTACTTGGTTGGTAAACACTTGACTTTTTACTATTAGTAAACTGTTACAACTAAGCATCAAGTGAATGAGTTGTTTTAATGCACATAGTTGAACCTTCTTATGATCAATTAAACGGTTTTCATTATTTTCAGTTTACAAATGCTATAAAAGTACAAAGCCCAAATCTACCCCCCTTTATCGATGCATGGAAAGGACAGACATGATTTTTCATCGCATTCTGCATGATGTCTAGTTCATTTGGATACAAAGTTCTGGCGGGCCACTGCCATATCTTCTCTCCAATGTAATGTTGGCACAAGGATTAAGCCTGTTGTTTACCCTCAGCCCTAGAGACCGACGATGTGACAATACCGCTCACGGCTCAACTGTCTCCGCTTGCTATAATAACTTACATTTCACAGAGCGTTATTGTCTTTTTGATTCAGTACATTTTGCTCCCTTCAACTTCTGCTACCATAACCTGCTGAACTACTTTGCTCTTCTCACTTATAATGTCCAGCTCCTTCGGAGTGCATACTTCTTATGTAGTTTCCCCATACAACTATGGAGTGTATGCTATCAATTCCAGGCTCAAAAGTGCAGCGATAACAGGTATTATGTACCATTTCTCCTTCCGTCAAAACTACGCTGAAGTTTCTTGCCCTCTCCAGCTCAGGCTGCAACAAACAGTGGCAGCTTTTTAGCAATTTAAAACATTTCACTTGTTTTATTTAAATCAGTTCAAAGCTTTATTTCCTGGCATTTGCTTTATAGATTTTTGTACTATTGCATAAATGAATTGAGGGTCGAAACAAGCAGCTGCAAGTGGAAAAAATTGTGTAATTCTATTTAAAAGATTTGTTTAGGTATGTTAACATTCTATTCTCTCTAGCAACACCGAACGCTCATTTTTGATGTTTATAAAGATAGCAAACGAACTGCATAAACCAACAAAAATTCCAGGATGTCAGCTCGTTCGAAAGTTCTGATTGGTCACCAAAACTTCCCCCATTAAAGTCTTGTAAAACTCTGTCAATGCTGCAAATTTGTACCGGAGTCAACAGAAATCGAAAATCACTGCAAAAAGTGGAGAATAGATTTGATTTTTAATTATTTTGGTTGATCTTATAGTTAATACAAACCTAATATCTAACTAAACATTACGCGCTTGGTTCAAGTACATAGTTACTGATGATAGAGAAGGTAATAGGTAGATAGATGAAGGATGCACATAAGTGCATGTGCAGGGTGCTATCATGCTATGCCGCAGAGGTAAAATAATTTCACATCTGCGGACACCATGTTTTTATAAATTGGTTTCCTTGATAGCTAAAATACTATTGTTTAATCTGTTTTACTAAGTGATATTAGAGTCATATTCAGGTTTTACAAAGAAAAATCAGCATGTTGAGTTTCTCTTAAATTTATCGACCCAATGGAAAACTATAATCTGTTTCAGATTTATTTTGACCAAACCTATACCTGAAAAATGTTGCTGGAAGTTATCAACTTGTTTTAACTTCAAAACCACAGAGAGCATCTCGTTAAACAGAGATAGTTTATTGAGAACTAGACGGTATTTTCAAGGATCAAATAGATAATCAGTGATGTTCTGGAATGAAGTAAAATGATTTGAATGTTATGCGAATACTAAAAAACTATGACTAGTGTAGAATAACTTTTAATTGTCCATTAGGCGACCTTCAGCCATTATCACAAACTAGTTATTGGAAAACCTTCTCTAGTTTGCTGGTACCACTCAGCAGGTGTACCTGCACACAATGATAAATGTTTTATATTCAGTCCAAGTGTCACGTTATTGAGAATAGGTACTTTTAACTTTACTATGATTTGTTATTGTGTTCTGCTGGTAGAATTCATTACTATCATTCTGCAAGATTTAAATATTTGATTGACAACAAATAAAAACAACATTCCAGAAACACCCATGGTACTTGAATCTGTTTTCTTGTGACTTTTAAATGACATTGCAAATGACACTATGATTATAAAGAGAGCAATCGCTAACGGAAAACAATTAATGATAGCATAATTGATGTGCAAATGTAAATTAACCACTCACTGTTTAAGAAATGACTGACAAATTTAGTTAATTCACAGATAAGCGATCACCATAATTCTTTACTTTGTGCAGTTTTAAAGTAAATACAATGTCATTTGTGAAGTCATTGCGCAGTAATGCAACACCATGGATTAGGTCGTACTATGCAGCTGAGGAGTTTTGTAGAGACTAACTGATAATTACTTTTCCTTGCGGTTTTGCGTGTTCTCACTTTTGGCTAGTTGATATTGTTGTGGCATGCTCGGGTTACCTGTGGCATGTTGGCATGCTGTATCAGGTGGCTTGCTGGCATGCTGTGTCAGGTGGCAAGTGTCAGTTGGCGTTTATCACACATGAACACCGGGCACCAATGGCATCCGCTCTTGACTTGTGTGGCCAGCAGACAACTTCACTGTGGCAGGAACTGTCTGGCTCAGTTTACAGTTGCACCTTGTGCCCACAAGGCTGTGGGAGGAGTAAAACTTTGTGCAGAAGTAGTTTATATTGGGGCTTGTACCATGGTTTGGACTGTTGGACTAATGTAGCGTTTGTATAGAGAGCTATTGTATTTGTTTTATCACGGGTGATCTGTTTATGAAATAAAGACATAAATTTATGGTAGATGTTGATTGATTACTTCAACAAGCAAGTCTACTGGACGTACAAACATTTATGTTTCACTAATTATCTGCAAACATTGAGTGATTTGTGGTTTGAAAGCACACCAGTAATTTTCTTTCCATTCATGTTGAGTTAAGTCTTTTAAATAGGATTTATCCTCAGTGGACGTTTTTTATTTTTTAAGTAGCTGCTAAAGTCTAAGATGTTTGATATTATGTAAGTTAATATACAAGTTGAAAGCAGATGTCTCTGATAATAAATCAATCGCATCATCTCATGGACACATAGTCCTGGGGTATTGAAGAGGAGATATATCATCGTATAGTTGAGCCATATTCAGCATGTATTGTGTAGCGCAACAAATTAATGGCTTGAAAGGTGGCCAGCTTGATTTATTGGCTAGGTACTATCATGCTCTCTTAGATAAATATGTAATACACATGAAGAATTGAGTCCTTCAGATGGAGGGTTGTTGATGTTGTGGAGGTCACATTGATCTAAAATGGAGTTGAAAAAATTATTATTATTAAATGATAACTATCAAGGCAAAATGGTAATAATTAATTTGCAGAGTTTTTCTAACCTAATTATGAATAGTATCAACTAACAAAGAAAATATATTATACTCTCGGATAAACTTGCATTTATCAATGACAAAGACCACACAGTCTCAAGGGCAACTAAGTAGATTCAAAGAGTGCACTTTATCCACAGCTCGAGCTCTTAGAACCCACCTGTCAGCTCTGCCAAGAAAAGACAAATTTTTTTGTGCTACAAAAACGTTATAGTCTTGTGAGTAAACTGACTAGTCTCTAGGAAGGAATACACGTTCACAGCGCAACATGTTCAAGGCTCACATGTACGATTTTCTACCGGGGAGTGTGATAAGTTACAAAAATGTAACATTGCTGAAAAAGTCTGATCATTGATTGAGCTTGACTGGCGAGAACCTGGTAGCTCAGTACATATGCTTGACGGATAGGAAGTTACTGACCTTGACACTCCATTTCAAATAGCTATGGCTGCTGTCTTGCAAAAATATGAAATTAGACCAACTGGATTGAAGGTGCTTTTTGAAGGGCAGAAAAAACATGGCGGCAATGGGCAATTTGGGCTCGACGATGGAAGCGACAAGCGAGGTAGGATACATAAAGTTTGTTTTCCCCATAACCCACACCACGCAACTGTCCGTCACAACTACGTATCCAGCATCTATAGTTTCCAAACTTGACAGTGTTACCCTTATTGAATGCTGCACAAACTGAAAACAGGTTACATGCAAGATTTGGCAGCAGGTTTTGGATAGCTAACATTGAACATCATTTGCAAGTGAATAACTCCATATCCCACCACTTCCACTGCTCTTCCATCTCTCAGTTTTATCAATTTCGGCTATGTGAACTCTGTGTACTTCACCAACAGTTCCGTCTGATCAGTGATATGTGACGTCACCTCAGAGTCTATTAACCACTGTCTATTGTTGTCTAAGGATGTGGAATTAGCTGTGAATAACCATTCAGTATTCTCTAGGCTGTCTCGGCTAGTTGTCTCCACTTACGCAATACCTGCATTGGCTCTACAGTTACTGTTATATTCCACAGTGCGTTGAGAACATTAGAATTAATCAGGTGAGAAGGAGAGTTGCATACTAAGCATCTACGTTGTCTCACTCCACTGTTCTCACGTTGATACCTCTGTGTGCATACCATAGCAACATTATTCTTTGTTTCCTTCGGAGGAGCAGTTTCGTTTCATCTTGTTTTTGTTCCTCATTTAGCAGTGCTTGCTGAAGGAAACTTACACTCAGATCATCTACATGCGCTTCTAACACTGTCACTATAGTAGAATAACTATCTGGTGAACTTGCCAAAAGGGTTACTACCTGATCCTCCGTCGCAATAGGGGAGCCAATAGCAGCTAACTTACCTGCCATTTCTTTCATTCTCTTGAGGTGGTCAGTCATGATGTACCTTCTAGCATCGGAGTTCGAAAATGTTGTTTCTTGCGGAAAAGTTCGTTTGCTAAAGTGTCACATTCACAGTGCTGACATGAAGCATTCCATGCAGCCTTTGGTGTCTCATAAGAAGTTAGTAGATACAAATGAGCTGTGCTGATGGTCATGAGAATTGAACTGAATGCTCTTTGTGACTCACCTTGAAATGTAGCCAACAGAGCGTGCTTCATTTGAAACTTCTATGTGGTCCAGTTAGTACTGTCAAGCTTTCTTATACTCCGCTTGTCACTCAATGTTACTTTGTATTGTTTCTTTGAACTCACAACACCTACAGCAATGTAAGCAATATAAAGCATGGAAAGCATATAAAGCCTGTGTGGTGGAATTCAGCGTACACATCCTCTGCGCACTGCATCACTGCAATAGCCATTGGATGGCCAGAATGCCTAGTAACTACTAACCAAGTCGACGGTAACTATATTTATGTCTATACCGACCCTGTGTACACCTATACCGACCCTGTATACCACCTATACCGACCCTGTGTACACCTATACCGACCCTGTGTACCACCTATACCGACCCTGTGTACACCTATACCGACCTCACTGGGCCGGCAGAAATGAGTCAGTGGAGCCTGAGATCTTAGAAATAGCCTGAGAGGACCTAGGAGCCATCTGCCGGAAGTAACCACCCTTACCCCTTACCAAAGATAATGGATCAAGAGCTGGAAAATCCTAAGACCAAAGAAACTAGCTGTGGTTGGTTTATGAGCTTATGACTCCCCCTACTACCACAGGGCGCTTATTCCTTTGAAGCCCTTTACTGCCATCTTATTTGCTACGTATTTATATATTTACTCTCATTAGTGCGTATTACAATATTGCACTGTAATTGGATGATTATTCTTGTGCGCTGCTTATAAAAGGCAGAACTTTGGCCATAATCATCAGTTGTAATTGGGATTGTTACTAAATCATTTTATTCTGAATGAATAAAGGCATGTGGACTGAACTACTTTGAGATATGCGTCTGAGCCAAGGGCTCACAATTGGTTGTAGAGTGGCAGTACTCTATCTTGTATACATTCAAACTCTCACCGACCCTGTTGTTGTAACAGGTTAATCTAACAACTGGTGACAGCAAGCTACCAACCTCAACTAGTGATTTTACAGCTCCCAAAATCCACTACACCCGGCAATGGCATATAAAGCCTGGCAATAGCATATAAAGCCTGGTAATAGCATATAAAACCTGGCAATAGCATATAAAGCCTGGCAATAGCATATAAAGCCTGACAATAACATATAAAACCTGGCAATAGCATATAAAACCTGGCAATAGCATATAAAACCTGGTAATAGCATATAAGGCCTGGCAATAGCATATAAAGCCTGGCAAAAGCATATAAAGCCTGACAATAACACATAAAACCTGGCAATAGCATATAAAGCCTGGTAATAGCATATGAAGCCTGACAATAACATATAAAACCTGGCAATAGCATATAAAGCCTGGCAATAACATATAAGCCTGGCATATAAAACCTGGCAATAACATATAAAACCTGGCAATAGCATATAAAGCCTGGCAATAACATAAAAAGCCTGGCATATAAAGCCTGGCAATAACATATAAAACCTGGCAATAGCATATAAAACCTGGTAACAGCATATAAAGCCTGACAATAACATATAAAACCTGGCAATAGCATATAAAGCCTGGCAATAACATATGAAGCCTGGCAATAGCATATAAAGACAGGCAATAGCATATAAAGCCTGGCATATAAAGCCTGGCAATAACATATACAACCTGGCAATAGCATATAAAGCCTGGTAATAGCATATAAAGCCTGACAATAACATATAAAACCTGGCAATAGCATATAAAGCCTGGCAATAACATATAAAGCCTGGCATATAAAACCTGGCAATAACATATAAAACCTGGCAATAGCATATAAAGCCTGGCAATAACATAAAAGCCTGGCATATAAAGCCTGGCAATAACATATAAAACCTGGCAATAGCATATAAAACCTGGTAATAGCATATAAAGCCTGACAATAACACATAAAACCTGGCAATAGCATATAAAGCCTGGCAATAACATATGAAGCCTGGCAATAGCATATAAAGACTGGCAATAGCATATAAAGCCTGGCATATAAAGCCTGGCAATAACATATACAACCTGGCAATAGCATATAAAGCCTGGTAATAGCATATAAAGCCTGACAATAACATATAAAACCTGGCAATAGCATATAAAACCTGGCAATAACATATAAAACCTGGCAATAGCATATAAAGCCTGGCAATAACATATAAAGCCTGGCAATAGCATATAAAGCCTGGCATATAAAGCCTGGCAATAGCATATAAAGCCTGGCAATAACATATAAAGCCTGATAATAGCATATAAAACCTGGCAATAGCATATAAAGCCTGGAAATGGCATATAAAGCCTGGCAATAGCATAGTAATTATATGTACTGACAATAGAAACAGCATAGTAATTATATGTACTGACAATAGAAACAACAAAATTCCATTCAGCAAAGTCCTTCACAATAAAATCACATAAGGCATACTGAATGTTGAATAATCGAGAGGAGAGCATTCCGTTAAACTAAATGAATATGACAGAGCCGAATTTCCTGTTTGTTACCAGAGTTTCTCTATTAGCGATAGCCCTAAATATTTGGGCTAAATGAGCAAAATCATTTTTAGACTGCATCGGATCAAAATTAACCACAGCCACGGCCAAACTTTTTGAACGCTTTGCTGCATTTAAAGCTGTCAAACTATAAACCAATTCATTACAGAAAGAATTGACTAATCCAGACAATAGTTTACTAATAAAATGGAATATTCTAATCAACTAGTTTAAATATCGTGAACACTTTTATGCAGCTGATCACAAAACAAGCAGATTAATCTCAGTGTAAAAAGTCTACTCCTTGACTTGGTTAGGGAAAGTATGAAGTTATGTTTGGAATCCTTGAGTGTGTGGCTTCACACTTTCCTCAATCAATGCAGATGATTCAGGAGCGAAATCAAAACTATGGGTAATTTAAACAAAATAATTCCAGTATAAAGTCCAAACCATGTTATAGTTGGTAGAGATGCCAGTTTTATTTAGTCTTGTGCTACCTAATATAGCGACCTTGATAACTTTGCAAGAGACAGTCAACTATTGTGTTTGTAATAAAAAGCTTTTGGTTTTGTTGTTAAACATAACCCACAACTTTATGGCCTAGACTATTACGAAGAAACTTTACTATTAACCACTGTTCCAGAATATTTAGTGTGACTCTTTACCCAATGAAATGTTTTACAATTTGCAGATTATAATGAGCTTCACGAGAAACATGTAGAAACAGTTAACAAACTACTCAAGTGTTTAGATGCTGAAACGGGTGTGAAAAAGGTTCGTCAATCGATCTCATAGTTTGACTGAAACAAAAATTTAACCAGTTATTGTTTTTGATATAATTTTTAAGTAAAAGTCAGAGCTTATATTTTTATGAACAAAAAAACATCTAAAAATGTTTTTGTTGATAACTGCAACTGCTGGGTCGGACTAAAAGTTGATTTTTGTAACTTAGACAGAAAATTTATCTTAAACCACTTCGTTATTTCAACTTTGCAGACCAAAAAGCTGAACAAAAGCTATCGGCCTAAAAAAGCCATCTCCATTCAAACGCTGACAGCAGACGATGAAGAGTCAGATGACCAAAGCAGGATAGTTTCATCAACAACTTTCCCAGTTGATAATGCCGTGGTAGGTATACATATAATACACACAGCAGAAACTGCTTATGCCCTTACCATACAATCATATCCAGAGCCAGAATCTGGCGACGGATAGCATGCCACATTAGCCTTATTGGCAACTGAAACAACAGATGTAGTGTCTGATTGAGCAAACAAGAAGAGACTTAGTATTTTGTGCGTTCCATATGGTTTCCTGTTTCTTACTATTTTTATAGTCTTTATTTTTAGTAAAACCTATTCCTTATTGGAATGTGTATAAGTATTGATACGCAAGTAATAAATTATTATTGGCAGGTATTTGCTTTCTATTCATGTATAACTTTTATGTAATCGACGTAGATGTTTATTTAAAAACCAGATCCCATCTGAAGTTATCTGCAAAGATATTCAGTTTTTAATGACTGCTACAAATCTGCAGCAATGACAAAATATTTCAAAGATTGAACTGCAAAAGTTCTGGTGGCTAATCAGAGCACTTGAATGAGCTGACATCACGAACATTTTGTTGGTTTACATAGCGCATTTACTTACTTTGTAAACTAACTTAACTATTTATGGCTTCGCATCTTTTTTTTCAGTAACTAGTTTCAATGTAGAAGCGGTTTTGTTTACTGTTTTAAGCACAACATGTTGTAAAATGCAATACGGTAAAAATGGAAAGTAAAACAATAAAATGGCATTCTCAATCCCGATGTTTGTGGCAAGCCCAAGAAAGAAATCCGAATTTGAAAGCCTATTCCTGACTTTATTACTTTGTAATTATTGAGATGCTGTCAAGAACTCTTAAATTGAAGATGACATTTATTGTAAAACCTCCAAATTCTGCATTTTCTAGCCTGGAGTTCATAGTATACAAAAGTTTGATGGAGGGGTGTTCAAACTCTCCAACCGAACATGCTGAAGACCCTTTTGAGGTGTGCATTATGGAGGCACCTGATGCACAAGGTGAGCGAGTCAAAGTGGTTCAGAGCCTTTCCGATATCACTGTTAGGCCACATCTACCAATTCAGACAGAAAGTCCAGTCTACCCAATGTCGAGAAGTTACAAGGTGTTTGAACCAAACAAGGTTCATACGGCAACCATCATTTCATTGCCACGTGTTGAAACCGAAGTAACTAGCCTTGTTGAAGATATCACAAGATATCTAGAGCAGGCCAAAATAACAGAAGTACAAGAGATCGGAATGGAGTCAGTCTCCAAAGCTATAGTGCACTGTGAAATGTAAGCTATTACAGCAAGTTATTAATCAAACATTTCAAAACTCTGAAGGTCGTTGGAAAAGTATTAAATGAAAATGATAAAAACTACATTTTGGTGTTTTTATGTTGTTGCTGGTGATTGATGCGAGGTAATGAATAAAGAAAAATGGCTGCCTTTACCCAAACAAACACCATAGCATTTTCCAACAGATTTTTGCATTAAAAGTATAACTTCGTATTGAACGCCTAAATAATTGAGGTAGATACATGAATTGCAGAAATGACATGTACCGGGGAAAGATTGTACAGGAAAGCATGGATATGGAGTACCCAGTATATTTGACACCAATACATCCAATCTGCGCCAATCTGTACTTGGAAAGGAGAACTATGTCGAAAGCGTCCACTACATGTGTTGAGATGTGGCCGAAAAACTACCGGCAAAAACGATCAGCCAGGTACGGGCGTTCAAAGCCACCGGTTAAAGAAGCGGAATGTGTAACGGCGAACGTTAAAGAACTGAATCAAAGAAGGTCGGACGAAGAACTCACAAACACCAATTCTAGCGGTGCTACATCCACCCAGACCCGGTTTAAACGGTAAAGCAACTGAAATTTTGTGGACTCTTTTACTGTCACTTAACACAAATTTTTGGAAATTAAAACATAAAACTGATTGTTATTTTCTGCTAAAGTTTAGTAACAAATTATTTTATAAAACACGAAATGACCGAGCCGCTAAAAAACATAACCTAACCCGTGCAAAAACAATAAACACTTTGTGATTCTCGCAGACTAGGAAAACGTACAAAGACATCTAGTGGACAAGTTGACTCAATGAACTCTACCGGCCAGTTAAATCCTGCTACAAATGCACAATCCTTTCCCACTGACTGGCATTCTAAGGAAAGGGCTCAAGTTTACCATGGCCGGTAAGTATATACCCTGTTTAACTGAAAAGCAAAGTCAGTTTTGCTTATAGTTGAGCCAAAACTGACTATTTTTAGGATGTCTAACATTTTTTTTTCTCTGCAAAGTTTTTCTAAGCTTTTATTGGGTACATTGTTGATCTTAGTGCGCAAAAAACTGAAAATGGAGTAAAAACATGATTTAACATAGTTTATTCAACTTTGACCATGACGGTTGGAAGTGAAGAGCAGTCGGAGAGAAGAATCTCATTACAGAAATAAGCCAGACTTTTCAAGGAGTGCTCGAGCTCTTTATCCCATGACTTATTAATAATTATCAACACTTGAAGTTTACTAGCAATGAATGTGTAAAGTAATTCATAAGCCAGTCCATTACAGGGCAGCGGTGAAAAACTAACATATGCGCACTGCTTTACCTCATGTCATAACAAAACTTTGTGAAAAAGCCTTAAAGTCTGGAAACTATGATACCCTCCAAGGTAGAATCAGTGCCATCACCGCCCACTTCATTGTAACTCACTGTTAGGCACAACAATGAATCGTCCACTTACACAATCCATTGGAGATCTCCTTGCAGGGCATGCCAGTGAAAGGGGAAAGATTAAACCGTGTTGCCTACGAAAACCTTTCCTGAGAGATGAGTGGAACAAACAGCGTCGGGGACATTAATACCATATATCAATAGCTGTAGCCTGAGTTTTAGGCCAACATTTGAGGCATTATGTATATTTGGCTTTGAAGATGCTGCGCAGACTTTATTGGGAGTTGCGTACTATTTTAGCATCTTTTGAATTGATCTCATTGCATGATCAGTTTAGCGGGCGAGACTTTTTGTATTGGATTGCTGTACAAATTAAAGGAATGGCTTTGGCGGCCAAGTGGTCGCCAGGGCGAAGATTGCAGTATATATTAGCTACACTCTTTGGACCATTGCTTCACCGGCTATGTTTTGTTTCAAACTTTTTTTAGACCTCAGGTTTATTTTGGTTCTTCTGAACAATGATATTTAGTATAATGAGTTATAATTTATTTTGAAACCAACACTAACAAAGAAAGGTTTGAAAAGTTAAAAAACATGAAATTATCATTCATATAACATAATTTAAAAAATTAATGCTAATGTTATTATTCTCCCCCTAATTTTAAATATCGGGATTTTTGGTTGGTGATGAATATGAAAAATCACACAACAACAAAAAAACTTCTGCTGTTCGTATTGTATGGCGAATACAAAATACAACATAGTAATGATAACAATAATAACGTAAATAATAATAATGACGACGACGAAGACGACGCCGTCAAAAATGACAACGACGACGGTGACAACAGAGACAGTGAAAATAGTGTTAATAAATATGACACAAGGACAATCGGATCAGCAATAACTCCTGACAGTAAAACGCATGGTGAGAATGATAATAATGTGCAGGAATTTACAGTGTGTAGTGCCAGCCGTCCACCTGTACAGCGTCCCATGGTTAGCGAGTGAGTGTAGGCAGTATAGTAAGTGACTTAGCAACCTCAAGGTCAACAGACTAGACTAGTCAATCAAGATTTGCAGCGTTGCAAGGCCATAAGCTATACACAGTGAGGAGTTGTCACAACTACCTCACTTTTCACTGACTTCTTGGTAGAAAGAATAGCTGTGTGGGGTCGAACCAACAAGTAGAACAATCGTTCCAGTATCACACGCTTGTAGGTCGTATGCAGTGTAAGTTGATTCGACTGAACACTTTCCACTGACTATTGTTCGTGTTGTTAGCCAACTTGTCCAAGTAGACGCTTGTCTATTTAATTATTATGTGCATGTAGTTGCTTGGTTATGCTTTGCTCGTTATCGTATTCTTTGTATGTATTCACTTGTGTTTGCTATGCTTTGCTCGTTATCTGTTCCTTGCATGTGTACTTGTGCTGTGTAGACATAATCATCAAGCTGTGTGAGAGTCAGGTTAACTCTGATTTTATCATTGAATTACATGAATATTCATACAGGCACATAGTACAATAGAAGGGGTAAGGCAGCCAAATAACAAAAGATAGGCTACGCCTATTTGGCCTGATTGGCCCATAGAACAGAAAGGAGGCAGCCCCTTGTCACGGCTGACTTGATAGTGTCACATGTGTATGTTTACGTAAATGTTTGTGTAAATACTGCTATATAAAATGGTTATGAATAAAATAGAGGGTAAATATAAGGTGCCGAACTGTCACCTGGTCGACTTAGTTAGTGAGTTCCCCAACACACTTCGCCCCATTGGCGCTCGTAGGGCCAATAAAATAGTATTGAGGTGTGCGTACGACATATTAGAAGAAGTCTCTTTCTTTCTGTATGTTCGCCTTCAGTTCTTCGGACCTTTGTAGATGTCTAAATGCTTCTCTCTTAGCGTAATACAGCTCCTATTCATACCTTTTAATCTTCCGATACCTCTCTTCACACTTTTCTTACTCCATCTGCCTTTCTACTCTCTTCTCTCTGCTATCAGTTCTAGGTTGGTATGACGTACTTCGTTCTCTAGACCTTGCCTGTCTCTTACTTGACCTTTCTCCCATATCGTGTCCTTCTCTCTCTGGCTCGAGCTCTATCTTGATCACGTTCTGTGATGTGTCGGTGACTGCATCTCCTAGTCTCCTTTTAACTGGTTTTCCACTGGCAGGACTGGCAGGACTGGTTGACTTTTCTTTTATTTGAGTGGGCATGCCGAACAAAGGGGGGGGGGGGGGTTCGACCAGTTCATCGTTTGGCAGAACTCGGTATAAGAAGTTTTGTCCACTATGTAGAGAGGTCGGTTTATTCCGCCGTGTTCGACAGCTCCATTTTGAATTCTAATATACTTTAAGATAGTATCCCGTGATGCACTTTTATGACCGCATGTGCAGAAAAAGAATACATAGTGCTGTCTAGCGTGGTAGTTTATTCGTTTCTTGTTCAGTTGTAGCTGGCAAATGCTACACCTCCATCTGTCGCTGTCCTCTGTGGGTTGCACTGTTTGTTGGATCAGTTTGGTTGTCTTGTCGGACAGCCATGACTCTTTCGGTTGGTAGCTGTGTGTAGGAGCAGGGGGTGTTGGTGGCTGGTGCTGTCGGGGTCGACACCTAGCTGCTCCTTCTTCTTTTAAATTAGTTCGGCTAATTCTTACCGGTGATGTTGGCATCTCCTTCCGCGGAACTCGATGCTTTCTTTTTGGTTCGGCTGTGATGGCTGAGATGATGACTGGGTCTTCTTCAGTCGAGATATGTCCATCATTTGCTCCTGCCATTTCTGTTGAGCCTCCTATCTTGTTGTTATTTCCCCGTTGTTTGCTGACTGTGCACTGCGGTTTTTTGTTAGTGTATTCTTCATTTGTATTGGCGCTCGTCACTTGATTGGTTTGTTGTTTCTTTGTTTTGGTAACCACGTGGTGTGACCTATGGCGTCTAAGCTCATCCCCGTACTGTTTGGTGGTTGACAGGATATCTCTATTGGTGTTGTAATGGGAGTTTTCTGTTCTCGTTTTTCATTTTCCCGATCTTGGTTTGGTGTGGTAGTTATCCACTCTTGGTTTATATGTCTTTGCCCCCATTGCCAGTTACCCCCACCTATATTAGCTGTTGGTTGTTTGTGGTTGTTTAACCCTAACTTATATCGCGTTTCCTCGGCGTTGGCCCTTGGTATATATACCATTTTTCCTACTCTTTTCTCTGACTCAGGTCCTGGCCCGTTTACCTGCATACTTTCCGCAGTAAGGCTCTTCTCTCCTCTAGTTTGGTAACATTGGTAAACTGTAAACTTGATGGGGGGTTTTCTTACTCTCATAGGTTGACCTATCTATTCTGTTCTCTCCGGCCATGGATTGAGGGGGGCCAGTGCGTGTCCTCTGCAGGGGGTACAGTGGGTGTTTCATCCACCGGGGGCTCTGATGGGGTAGGAGGTCGCTCTTCGGCTGGTTCTAACAAGGTTGTGGCTGGTAGTTCGGGGGGTGGTGCTAGTGGTGTTTTGCTCTCCTCCGGTTCTTCGGGAGTTGGTGGGCCTTCTGGTCCCCTCTCCCTTGGTAGGTCGGGTAGCGGAACGGCATTGTCTGTTCTGGGCGTGAGCGTACGCCTTTGGTATGCCCCTCGCATTTTGGGCCGGACGGCCTGATCTCGACTGGGTGGGGCTCTCCCTATGGTTTCTCGGCGGGTCCGAAATGCTTTTAGTCGGCGCCCATTTTGGGTAAAGCCCTGCCTATTCCTTTCCAGGCGATAGGTGTGATTCGGGTAGGTTTCTGTTATGGTATAGGGGCTTATTTAGCTTGGCTGCAGTTTGGCATTGCTACCCTTTGTTTGTCGCTTATTGTCTATCACTACCAGCTCATCTTTGTTGATCGGGGAGGTTCGCCAGTTTCTTCCTGTCGGATTTTGGTTTGCTGGTTCCTTATGTAGTCATGTGCGATGGCCAGATCTCCTTGTATTCGGAGGGTGTGTTCGGTGAAGCTATGGGGGTCCAGTGAGGGTGGTAATCCGGTTAGTTGGTCGGGCAGTCGTACTTCTCTACCCAACAAGAGCAGGTTCGGGGTCTCTCCAGGTGTAGAGTTGGGGGTGGCTCTACAAGCTCGCATGATCTGGGGAAGTAGTCCGTCCCATTCATTTTAAACCTTGCTCAGTATTAGGGTTCGTAGGGCGTCTCGCAGCGTCCTGTTCTGCCGCCCACCATGCCATTTCCTTGTGGGTGGTAGGGGGGTGGTGCGCGTCTTGCGTATTCCCCACAGGGCACAGAGCTCTTCTAGTAAAGTGGACTCGAACTAAGCCCCCTGATCCGAGTGTAGTTGCTCGGGGAGTCCCCAGTAGCTAAAGACTCGCTCATCTAGGGCAATAGCCACTGTGGGGGCCGTAGCGTCGGGTAGGGCTATGGCGTCTTGCCAGCAAGTGTAATGGTTAGTGAGCACCATTATCCACCTATTCTTCCTTTTGGTGAGGGGCAGGGGGCCTACGAGGTCAATGGCCAGTGTTTGGAAAGGCCGTCCTGCAAACAGCCTCTGTCCGTCGGGTGCGGTGGGTCTTCTACTCCTTTTTGCCACCTGTCAAACTTCACAGCTCTACACGAGTCTGCGTGTTAGTCCCGACATCCCTGGCCAGTACCAGCCTAGCTGTAGTTGATTGCGGGTAGGATTGATACCTGCATGTGTCATCAGGTGCGTGTCTCACACGACCTTGTGCCTCCAGGCAGGTGGACACACTGAGCGGGTTCTGACCCTTCCCTGGTGGTCTGATTTGATTACAAGGGTCCCATCTGGTTGGAGGCTTATTGCCTCTATCCTGTTGTGTAGGGTCCGTAACTTGGTATCTCCTTCCTCCAGTTCTCTGACTGAGAGCTGCTTTCTTGCTTGGACAGCTGCGTATATTTTTGCAACGGGGTGTTGCCCTTCTTGCTGGGCCCGTACCAGTTCCTTGGCATTCTCTGTAGGGTTGGTGATTATCACGTTTACCTGTTCCTCCTGTCCTTCCCCGGTGATTTCAGCGTTGGAGGGGCCTCCGTCTCTCTGCTCGATGGACCAACACTGCTTGCAGTTCGTACAGTGGTCTTGCCGACTCAGGCCGTCTGCGTTACCATGTTGGGTCCCAGGACGGTGTTCTAGTTTGAACTTAAACTCAGCCCAGGTCTCTAGCCACCATGCTGTTTGATTGGAGGGTTCCTTCCAACTACAGAGCCAGCTGAGGGAACCGTGGTCCGTGAGTAGTTTGAATTCTTGCCCGTAGAGATACGGCGGGAAATGCTTGGCGGCTTTGATTACGGCCAGGAGCTCTCTCCAACTCACGCAGTAATTCTTCTCTGCGGGAGATAGGGTCTCACTATAATACGCGATTCTCTCTCTTGCCCTTCCTGGACTTGGGATAGCACCCCTCTTACTCCGACAGCACTTGCGTCTGTGTCCAAAATATGCGGAAGCGTGGGGTTTAGGTACCTTAGTGTCGGGGCTTGACTCAAGCCCTTCTCTAGCAGTCCAAATGACCATTGCTCTGCGCTCTACCATTTCCATGGGACATCGTTCTTGGTCAGGAATGTGAGTGGTTTGGCAGTGGTGGCATAATCAGGTAAATACTGCCTATAATAGCCAGCAGTCCCAAGGAACGCTTGTAGGGTCTTTACGTCTTAGGGTGCATGCCAATTCCTCACTGCTTCCACCTTGTCCTGGTCAGTAGCTACTCCCTTTGCGCTGACTGTATGTCCTAAGTAGCGCACCTGGGGACTCGGGAACTCGCATTTTGAAGGCTTCACTGTTAGGTGGGCACTCTGGAGACGTCGTAACACCCTCTAACCTTTGTATGTGTGACGTGAAGTCGGGGCGATGACTATCACGTCATCTAGGTAGAGTAGTAACGTCTTCCAGTGGAGGCCTTTTAATACTCGCTCCAAGAGTCGCTGAAATGTGGCGGGGCAGAGGTGAGCCCGAAGGGTAACACCTTCTACCACCAGAGGCCACTGCGGGTGATGAAGGCGGCTTTATCTTGGGCGTCTTTGTCAAGGAGCACTTGCCAGTATCCACTGGTCAAGTCCAAGGTGCTAAAATACCTGCTGCCTGCTAGGGCGTCCAAAGAGTCATCAATATGGGGTATGGGGAACGCGTCTTGCTGGGTGACGTCGTTTAACTTCCTATAGTCGACGCAGAATCTCCATGAGTCGTCTTTTTTCTGTACTAGCACCACTGGGGAACTCCAGGCTCCTTCTGCGGGTTCAATGAGGTCTTTTGCGAGTAGTAGGCGGTGGGGGGGATGAGCGAATTGGTCGTGTTCCTGGTGCCACGGGAATGGAGTGTTCGGTGATTTGGGTACGACCGATATCCCCGTCATGTTGGCTGAACACTTCTTGGTAGCGGGTGAGTAGGTACCGGAGTTGGCACTCTCTCTGGTGTTCTGACATCCCTTTCCCGCTTGGGCAAAGAACTGTATGGAGTGGGGCGGTAGCTCACCTCCATGATACCCTTGCTCTTGGATGTGTTCTTGCGGATGTCGCACCTTGTTGGGTCCTATCCCTGTAAAGGTGCTGATCACCTCTCCTGCAGGTACTCGGAGACTATCTTGGGATGGAATTAGGAATCGGACAAGTACTCGCCCGCGTTCGTCTGGGGAGTTGATGCTTGTGGCCAACAATAGGCCTTTTCCTACGCTCTCTATCACATCCTGTGTACATGGGGTTTGGCTAGCCAAGTGGCAGGGTACGGTGGCTTTCGTCTGTGGAGGGATGTGTGTATCTTTCTGGACTTTTACCTTTGACACCAGATCCCGTCCGGGCCTGTCGATGCAGGTCAGCTCTTTTCCTTGGACGCAGAGAACAGGCCAGTTGAAGCCCATCTGACAATTTTGCTTGGCGAGGAACGGCATCTTGAGGATTACGTCCTCGTTGATCTGGCTTACCACAAAGGTCTCTTCATATTTGATATGCCGTGTGCGCCCTGTCAGTGTGAGTAACCTGTAGAATGACAACCCGGTGCCATCAGCCATCAGTCCGTGGGAGTCATACTCCTGCAGGTTTTGCTGGTTCTGGGGGTGAGTAGGTCGATTGGTATTACACCCCGTGTCAATCAAGTAGGTGACTGCCCATCCTTCCACCCAACCAGGCAAGTAGTAGCTCGATTTGTATGGTCTTTCTATCTGATTCAGATGGATAGTGACAGGCTTCTTTGTTGCTATTTCTTGTTGGTGCCTCTTTGCTTGGACTTGCTCTCTCTTCCGTGGTTCGAGGGAGATGCGTTTCTGGTGGTCCATTGCATCCACTTCTATCTCATCTTCGTTAGGCATTTCTGCAGCCAAGGGGCTAAACCAGTTGCTCAGTGGAAGGGTTTCTGGTCTCTCCACGGGTTGTCTGACTCGGTCCTCCCTCGGTCAGTTGGCTGTTGGGGCCCTCTTGCAGCCAGCAGGGGTTCTTACTGCTGCGGGCCGTATTCGTTTCCCTGCCTTGTGTGCCAGGATGCTGTCTTGCACTGACCACGTAAATGGCCCGTGGGTTGGCAACCCCTGCAGCGCTTCGGAGTAGGTTGGTGGCTTTCCCTTTTAGATCGGCCACCTCCTTGCTCAGATGCTCTATGGTCTCTAGTAGTTTGGCCGGAGGGACCTACACCTCCTGACACTTGAGGTTGGCCTCTGGGGTGGGTGCGTCCCTTCCAGTTCCCCTTCTTGTATGGCACGGACATTTGATTGTGTGGGAGGCTGGTGCTGTACCTGTAAGAATTCATTCCCTGCTTGGACAGCCTCCTGCAGGTACACGTGTCCCCGGGTACTCTGGAAGGTCTGCAGCGTGAGCTCGGTTCTGTTTTGGATTGGCAAGTTGCAGTAAGCGGCTTCCACCAACAGTTCTACTTGGAGAGCGTGTTCTCTCAGCATTTCTCCGAGCGCTTTCCTGTAGGTGGTCAGCCTGTGCTGTGCCTCTGTGCGGGTCAGGCCGAAGCTCGCCCTTAGGGCCTGAATTATGGCTACTTGGTCGAGTCCCCTCCCACACTGTTCGACCTTTCCAGTCAGCGCCTGCCGTAAGTGTATAGTGGTCTCTTCTGGTAGCCATCGGTTGGCGCGGGCTACCTCCTCAAACCTTTGTATAAAATAGTTGACATCTCGCTCCCCACTGTACTGGGGGATCCGCAAAACGGTCTCGCCCGCTGTTCGTAGACATACGGTAGGGGAGAGCCATCTCGGTCGGAGATCACAGCTCGGCGTCTACTGGTCATCTTGGGTGGTTGTCACTTCCTGACTTGGTTCACTTCTCTGGTGGGTCGTCTTTGTGTGGGTCTTTCTCTATCCCACTGCTGCCACCAATGTACAGCAATTTACAGCGTGTAGTGGTAGCCGTCCACCTGTACAGCGTCCCACGGATAGCGAGTGAGTATAGGCAGTATAGTAAATGGTTGAGCAAGCTCAGGGTCGACAGACTAGACTAGTCAATCATGATTTGCAGCGTTGCACCCCCGTAAACTATACAGTGAGGAGTTGTCACAACTACCTCACTTTCCACTGAGTTCTTGGTCAAAAGAATAGCTGTGTAGGGTCGAACCAAAAAGTAGAACAATCGTTCCAGTATCACTCGCCTGTAGGTCGTATGCAGTGTAAGTTGATTCAACTGAACACTTTCCACTGACTAGTTTTTGTGTCGTTAGCCAACTTGTCCAAGTAGCCGCTTGTCTATTTAATTATTATGTGCGTGTAGTTGCTTGGTTATGCTTTGCTCGTTATCGTATTCTTTGTATGTATTCACTTGAGTTTGCTACGCTTTGCTCGTTATCTGTTCCTTGCACGTGTACTTGTGCTGTGTAGAGAGAATCATCAAGCTGTGTGAGAGTCAGGTTAACTCTAATTTTATCATTGAATTACATGAATAGTTATACAGGCACATAGAACAATAGAAGGGGTAAGGCAGCCAAAATACCAAAAGATAGGCTACGCCTATTTGGCCTGATTGGCCCATAGAACTGAAAGGAGGCAGGCCCTTGTCACGGCTGACTTGATAATGTCACATGTGTATGTTTACGTAAATGTTTGTGTAAATACTGCTATATAAAATGGTTATGAAGAAAATAGAGGATAAATATAAGGTGACGAACTGTCACCTGGTCGACTGAGTTAGTGAATTCCCCAACAATAATATGGTACAATTGAAAACTATAATAACAATACGTTTTTTAAATCTTCAAACAGGTCTTTTTTAGTGCTGGCTCCAAAATAATTATTAACAGAGTATAATAAGCACCAAAAGTGAGATAAAACTGAAAAAGGCTGAGGTCTAATGATAAATTGAAAGCAAAGCATAGCTGATAAAGATTTAAGCCAAAGAGGGTAGTTAATGTACAATCCAATCTGCACCTGCAACCATTCTCGTTGATATAGGCCAACAAACCAACACTAAAACCAATCACCAAGAAAACGTATCATCCCATAAAATCAAGATGAAATGTATTGAAATGACATGGGGGCAAGCAACACCCAATAAAACAAGGACAGCATATTCAAAGCCAAATACACATAAAACCTTGAATGTTGGACTAAGATTTATCCCATCATCTATTAGCATTCAGACCAGAATTTTGAGGATGTTGTTTGTACTGCAAAAAAACTCATTTAAGTCAAAACAATCCCAGATGCAAAACAACCTCGAATTCGGATGGTTGATGATGAAGTGGGAGAGGTTTTCTACCACTATTTTGTCCACCCAGCCCTGCTTTGGTGTCTTTTTCCGTGCAACCGTACACTTGTTTGACTCCTAGAAACTACACTTACATGTTTGTTGTTGCCACCACATTTGCTAAATAACACCATGCTCTTCCACCGCAGCAAACACCACCTATTCCTGAAGTTTCCATCTAAATCATACCATATAAATGACAGCACATAGTCCCACTAGTTGCAACTCCACTTTCTGTAGTACCAGAACCTTCTCTGGTGGTGCAGAACCCTCCGTCTGCAGCACCAATCGTTCATCCAGTGGTCCAGGACAATGTTGAGAAATTACAAACGCCGTCAATATTTGCTTCCCCTAGTAGCTGCAATATGGCAAAAACAGTTTATGAACAGTTTAGAAGTGAGAGCCAGTGACTTCTTGATACCGTTTTTACTCTCCTGGACCAGTCTCTTGGAATAAGGCTCCACTTCTTTCTCCAAGGTGGTGACTTGAGTTATCCAACCATTTTTTTTAAACCTAAAACATAAAAAAAATGTTCAGGATCTGCCCCAACACCCTGTCACCATGCATTGATTTTTTGACCAACTACTCCAACTAGCAGGTCCATGAAAAGCCCTGAAAAATTCTACTGAGAACAGTGAACCACTAAGTCAAACAGCAAGCCTTTTAACAGAGAGTCCTTCTCACTCAAGGAATAAAAACTCACCACATCCCCTCCTCTCTTGTGCGCTGCCAAGGTTCAATTAATTCGGTTAACCACTCCGGATGTAGAAAAGCCAGCCAGCAACTTTGTTCTGAAGAAGGTAAAAAGCAACCCAACGATACCTTTAGTTGACACTGGCAGTACAGTAGTTCTGTTGCTTGGCACATATTCAATCAGTTACATGCTTGTGTGAGGTAAGGCAAGCAAAGCAAACAAGTGAATCTCTCCAGTTTCGTTATATGAAAAAGAATAAAGCAACCTTTGATGTATGCCACGTCAACCAAAGGAACATAGTTGGAATGTTTCATGTCACAGCTCACATTCGTTGCATGAAGTTCCTTGAGTAAGCCATAGTGATAAATAGTAAAGGCATGCATGGCAGGTCATTTACAAAAAAATTTCAGATCCATCGTGATCTCTGTCAGCCACCAAGTATGGAGTCAACTATCTTGTGTAGGTTACTACACAGAGAGACTTGCCCCTTGGGTTAGTAGAGCCCTGTTTTAACTAATTAGCCCATAGCAGACAGCTGAAACGAGCCTGACCGCAAAGGATACATACTCGTTCCATGTATAACCCTACGGCCCAGCCTGTTAAAGCTCAAGACCAAGAGTACCATTGGCCACTATCCAAAACTGAGCCCTGAAGTGGTCAAACAACTTGAGGTTACTACAGAGTTTACATTTCTGCTACCGGCCATCATCCCCACCTTCTTGTTCATTCTCATGACCTAAACTGTCGTCAGCAGCCTTCCCTTCTGACCGAACAGACAGAACAACCACCAGGTAACACGACTGCAACACCAGTGTGCTGGATATAACTGGCAGGAAATTATGATATCAAGCAAACCACTTTAGTTACCCATAACAATTCTTTTTTTCTGGTTATCAACGTATATGTCAACACTATCACCGACTCATTCCACAAAAAGAACAGGAGACAACTAGACAAGCGGAGGCATTGCTGGAATCTGGACTCATGGAGCAAGCATCAGGAACAGATGGAACGTGCGTGCCATTTTAGTGAGAATTAAATATGGTGATTAGATGTTCTAGATAGTTTACAGTCAGTTTAATGAAGTCAAACACCAAGATGCTTACATAATCGCCACAATAATGAAAATCTGGACACTTCATCATGGAGCAAGTTTTTCACCATTTCAAAACTGATCAGAGGTTATTGGCAGGCCGCTCTTAATGAGGGTGCTAGTGAACATTCTTCCTCTACTACTTTTTCTGGTCTCTAAAAGAAGAAGATGCTTCCATTGGCGTTACTTCAGGACCAGTCCCTTTCAAGCACATGATAGAGAAAGTTCTCCAAAGCGTCCACTCAAAACCCTCCTGTTATACCTTGATGACAGTACCTTTGTTGCTTCTGACTTTCCCACTCACATCAAGAGACTGGCTGAAGTTGCTTAGTAATTACAAAGGGTTTTCTGAAATTCACACTGAGCGAATATGCATTGAATAAACCTCAGGTCAAGTTCCTGGCCCACATAGCGAGCTGCAAAGGAGTGGCAGCTAATCCGGAGATAGTAGCTGCCGTCGTTCATTAGCAGACCCACACAGTGTTGGAAGTCTAGCTACCCTTTCTTGGTATCGAAAAGTGCTCAAGTCAGCACTTGTTAGGCTTCTTTACCATAATTAAACCCATCACCCAGTCTATTAACGAGGATGATACATGGAATTGATCTCAGGAACAAGAGACTATTTTCCAGAAAGTCAAGTTTGTTTTAATTTTTGGAACTGGCTTGGCTTACCCTAAAAATAATGCCCTGTATACTTCGAATACAAACTCCAGTAACACAAGTATTAGCAATATACTACTTGGGACTCAGGAAGGCAGTGAGAGGGTTATTACTTATTACAGTAATAAGCTCAGTCCTCACGAGCATACCTAATGTCTGACCATTGAGAGTTATTGGCAATGGTAATTTCTGTCAAGTATTTGCTTCCCACTTGCACTTTTAAATGGACCATATCTCCTTGCTATGGCTATTTACCAAAAACTTCCATCAGTCAGTTTACTATATGGCTTCAACATTTTTTTTAGTTCAAGTACACCGTTGAGCATAGGAATGACAACCAAGACGAAAATGCCAACGGGTTATGTTTTTGGTGCCCCCAGACTGTGGACAGCATGGCCATATTGAGCAGAGATGTGGTTTTATTAACCAAAGCTGATAGCTGACTAGAGCTGGCTTCCCTCCCCCTTCTCAACTATTTTCTTTCCACCTCAGCATAAGCTTGAGTCTCCCCCACATCGGTTAGCTCAGCCACCCATTCCGTCCCTCAGGTGACCTTAATGCAGTTCAGCTTGTCCAATTTGACACTCACTGTCCCAAGGCAAATAAGGGGTAGCCGTACTGTTTTTGATTTTCATTAGGCCTGTCTACACATTGCCCCAGCACGAACGAGCAGTTGGAATTCGGTACTGAAAAACTCAGAGAATTGAACATTTGGATCGGGCCCATGAGATTATGGAAGTATCTGTGTTGGTGCTCCAGATTTCTCAATGACCTGTGCTTCGGCCAATGTGGTAATGAAAAGTTACAAAATCTTTCAGACCTATTCCTTTGCATACAAAAGAAATGGGTAGGATCCTTGTGTGTCGATAGCTGACATGATACCAAACAGAGGTGACAGCAGATGTACAAAACGTGGTAAAGACCGGGAGAACTGCCAGAGAAACACAAGTAGTGGTCCAGCCGTGGTCACCAGTGTGTGTGCACCAGCGGCTCCTAACAAAAGCTAGTTGTTGATTTGGTTGGGCCATCCCTGTGATAGCTTGTGGTAATGCATGAATGCGGTGTTGATTGACCAGTTGACTTAGTGGCCAACACCATGACTCATCTAAATGCCACAGCCCTAGTGGTAACCAGCATCTCTACTAAGAACAACTTTGCTATTAACTTTTCCCTGGTTGGTGAGTTCAGTTAAGTGCAACCTGGAAGGTTGAAATAACTCATGCTAGACCTATCATACTAAGGCCAAGAGGGTTTTCAAGAGAAATGATCAAGTGGGAGTGATTTTTTGTGGTCCTTCTTCGTGAAGTTTAATCATTGTGACTGGGATCTGCGTTGAAAGCTACCCCCCTCCTTCCTCCACTACTGGTGAGGTGACCAACTACATGACTTTAGCCAGATAAGTACGCCTTTCATACCAAGTGTTCTACGCGCACTCCCAACTGACCGATTGCGTGTCCATGCATAAGTATGCATTGACCCTCAAGCTAAGACTTAAGAAGGTACATAGGCACTGAGGCAATAACAGCAGAAGTGAGTGCCGATGAGGAGGTAAGCTTAGTCTGTAAACAGCTTAAAACCAGACGTGGTTAGAGGACCACTGTAGGCCCCGTGAAGAAAATCTCAAAACTCATGCAAAGCTTATTGGTTTTTTTGAAAAAGAGGAGGTGCATGATAACTATGCCTACCTCGCTGGTCAACACTGCCAAGTTCAATAGAAACTGGAAGTTAACCTGAAACCCTATTACATTGAAAAAATGAAATGAACTAACTTAGTTTTGTATAGAGATTTGTTGCCCCACCTGTCTATTACTGTGATTCCAAAATCCATCGACCCAATGGTTCTGATGGTAGGTTCAGAATAGCACAAAGGCTATCTCCATCTCTTACTGATACACTCCAACACCACCCAAAGCCTGAAAACTAGTTACAATGACCTACAAAACAATGGCTTCATTGAACTTTGGGTCCTCTCATCTTTTATGGCTACCCATAATGCTATCGAGTTGCAAATAACGCCAAAGAAGAAAGAGCGCTTCTAATATTTTTACCATCAAGTGCTAGATGTGACAATTTTTGTGCACTAGCTGTACCTCCATCGTGGATATGATGACAAAAGTCAGGCGCAAGCTGGCTTGCTACCAGAAGTTTCTAGACCATTTGTTACATACTACTTTATCAAGCAGGGTTTCTCTTCTTTACCCCAGTTGTCCTGACACACTTTGTGCCCAATCAGCATCCTCATTAAGTACTAAAAAGGCAAGGATCTACTGCTAATGCTTGTAACATTGCCCTTTTTTCCGTAGCACAAGTTATGTAGGTCCAGAGAATGTTTCAAAGCTGCAAGGGCAGTGCGCGAGTCATCAAGTTTTTGCATGCAACTCCATTTAGTTTAGTGTCTACTTGACTAGGGGCCTCCCTCTGATTCTTCAATTAGCAGCACCTGTGGTGCAATTGAAGTGGACTATATAGTGGTTTCACTGGACACCATGTTAGCAACAACACAGCTATAGTGCAATGCACTATTAGAGTAGGTACATGCACTCTTGTAGGGTGTCAGCTCAACTGGAACCGAAAGGACTTCCCCATGGATGACAATTAGGCCATAATGGAGACAGTTAGTGAGAAGAACGATTCACAAGCTTATGTACTGGTAATGCATTGAAGATAACTTAGTTCCTTGGAATCAATGCATTGGCTTATTATCAACCATTGAGTGCAGTAGAATTTCAACCGACTTGCAATTGTATGATGTTCTATTATTATACCCATTGTTGCATGTTTAGCTAAAACTGTTGATGCTTTTGCGTATTGGAGCTGGGAACAACAACATTTGCGCGTTGGTTGTGAAACTAGATTTGTATATCCAAATACAATTAGCTTTACTGTTCCACTATTCTTACTGGTTTAGCAGTTGGCCATTCTGAGAGGCACTGATAAAATCCTACATTTAATCTGCTTTATTCACTATCTTATAATGATTACCGTTGAAAACAAGAAGAATATACTGCTTTCTTATACAGCTCTTTAGTATTGTTCTGTAAAAGTCAAGCACATACCTCTTACAATCATGCAATTATCATTAAACTCAAGATACCTAAAGTATGATGCTTATGTTTCTACATGATAAGATGTGAGTTTACAATAAATCAATTATGCTATTATATCTTTTAGCTCACAACCAAAATTGAGTGAAAGTGACATCGTTGAAGCCGCGAACAAAAAATATTTGCGCCATGAAGAGGTTGTGTTGTCTGAAAGTGATGACTATGAAATGAAAATTAAGCCATCGAGCATGGAGGGGCTGAGACAAGATGGGTATGAAATGTCAGTTTTGCAAAAAAATGATGGCAACCAGGTGACAATGAAAGAATTCAGCAAACAAA
Source organism: Cryptosula pallasiana (assembly GCA_945261195.1). Classification (NCBI taxonomy): domain Eukaryota; kingdom Metazoa; phylum Bryozoa; class Gymnolaemata; order Cheilostomatida; family Cryptosulidae; genus Cryptosula; species Cryptosula pallasiana. The sequence continues at coordinate 6,636,761 of OX183137.1, forward strand.
AAGACAGTTCGATGACAGCTAAAGCAGATGAACAGGAACTGGAAATGGTACATGGGTATACTGGGAACCAAAATGATATGATAAAAAGGTATGATGTAAATCAGATGGCAATGGTACAAAGTTATGATGGGAACCCAATGGGATTCGAAGACTTCACCAGAAAGAGTTATGATGCAGAGTTGGCTAAAGCAGGTGAATACAGAATGGAAAAGGTACAAGAGTATCATCGAAACAAGACCGGCATGGCACAAGGGTATGATGGGAACCCGATGGGCATCGAAATTTTCAGCAAAAAGAGCTACAATCCAAAGTTGGCGAACACAGATGAGCTTGGGATGGAAAAGGTAGAAAAGTATATTGGAAATCGAACAGGCATGGCACAATGGTATAATGGGAACCAGAAGAAAATGAAACAAGGGTATGATGCGAATCAGATGGAAATTGACATCTTCAGTGGAAAAAGTAACAATGTGAAGTTGGCTAAAGCAGAGGAGTACAGAATAGAACGGGCCGAAGAGTATAAGGGGAACCAGAAAGGAATGGTACAATGGTTTGATGGGAACCAGACAGGAAATGTTCAAGCTTATGATGGGACTCAGACTGGAATGGTACAAGAACATGATGGAAACCAGATGGGCATGGTACCAAGGTATGATGGGAGCCAGATGGGAAAGGTGCAAGAACGTGATGGGAACCAGACAGGCATGGTACCAAGATATGATGGAAACCAGATGGGAATGATACCAAGGTATGATGGAAACCAGATGGGACTGGTACCAAGGTATGATGGAAGCCAGATGGGAATGGTACCAAGGTATGATGGGAGCCAGATGGGAAAGGTGAAAGATCATGATGGGAGCCAGATGGGAATGGTACAGGAAGATAATGGAAGTCAGATGCGAATGGTACCAAGGTATGAACGGAGCCAGATGGGAAAGGTACAAGAAGATAATGGAAGTCAGATGCGAATGGTACCAAGGTATGAAGGGAGCCAGATGGGAAAGGTACAAGAACGTGATGGGAACCAGACGGGAATGGTGCAAGAACATAATGGGAACCAGATGGGAATGGTACAAAGGTATGGACCGAACCAGAGGGGAATGGAACAAGGGTACGATGGGAATGAGATGGGTATCGACATCTTCAGCAGAAAGGGCTACAATGCAAAGATGGCTAAAGCAGATGACTATGGAATGGAAATTGTACAAGGATATAATGGGAACCAGAGAGAAATGGTACCAGGATATGCTGGGAACCAGACAGGAATAGTAGAAGAGTATGATAGGAACCAGACAGGGATGGTTAAAGGTTTTGATGGGAACCAGATGGGAATGGTACAGGGGTTTGATGAGTTTGACATGGCAATGGCGTCAGTGAGCAGAACTGGACAAATGCAAAAACCGAACCCAGTTGGCAAACAAAATAGCGGGACGGGTATGATAAGAAATAACAGCCCTGAGAAAAGTTTTGGATCCAGTTTTTCCAAAATTGGCATCACCGATGAAAAATTTGGAAATGGTTCCGCAGCGAAACACGCCGACAAGTACGAAGTTTTTCCCGAAGACAAGGGTATGTGGTATTTATTATCTATTAAATTGTTTTCAAACTCAATTCGTGAGGTGACAAATGTACAAAGATTTAGAAAACCGAATGATATTGCTAATTGTTATGTCAGAAACTCAGATTTCTACATGGCGATTATAATTAACCCATTCCGTGTTGATCTTACATTTCTTTGTTTAGCGGGCACAATCTGCTCTATCAAACAAGAACACAAAACTATAGCGGTCAAGAATATGTTTTTGAAGATCATTTTTTTTGTAACAGCTAATCCAATTATAAAGTTAATGCAAATTCTATCTATTGCTTACATTAAACCTTTTGCCAATCTGCCATAATATACTTCTTTCTATTCGTGTGACACAGCCTTTAGACTTAATTATTTCGAACTGATGCTTTGTAATAGATTTGCCTCTTCTATTAGCTACACAACGGATTCTCTACCTCTCTCTCTTCCACTCCTTTCTCTCTATCTCCAACGACGTTAGCAACTCACGAGTCCTCGACTCAAACGTAGTAGAAAGGTGTTTATCAGAATAGATGCTTTATTATTCACAAGTAAAAGGGTACTTAAACTTCAACAACTTTACAACAACTCCTGCCCAAGGCACAGCAGCTCTATTTATAGAGAAAAAGGTACAACTTCGTTACCTTATTAGGCATGACAAATCATAATACAGAGTACAAGGCAATTGCCAATGGTAACATATAATACATAATCATAACAATAAATAGTCCAATCATGTAGCAAGCACATGGTGTTTTGCCCTGGGCACTTATTGCCGCTCTTTTTGGTAGCTGGTAACCTTCCAGTCCTTATAAGGATAGACCATTTCCTATCCTGTGATTCTGGGAGAAGGAACGCTCCGATTTGGATTCTGATTGCTGCATCGCGTTCAGGAGACCTCAGGCTATCTGAATCAACATGGTTGGATCCCGGGTCGGGGTCGGGGTAGGTTCGGGGTCAGTTCGGGGTAGCTAATTTTACTATATATAAGGGGATAGGGTTTGGGGACAATAGATAGCCATTTTTCAGGGGATTCGGAGAATCTCCGGGGGGGTAAAGTTCTGGGGGGATAACGACTTATGACTAAGGTCACCAGGGGTGTAAGGGGGGGGGGGTCTGGGGGGGGTTAACACTACCTATCACGTAAATCTCCCACATACTCCGCTTCATTAGCGACGAAGTCTCTAATTAAAATATATATATAAACAAGAATACTAAGTGGTGGTACATGACCAGAGAGTGTATTTATTGGAGAATAATTATATGGTTGACAGTGAGTGGTCACTTGAGTCTTTTGGACGGGGAGAGGGTGAGGTGGTCTGAGGAGGGGTGGGGGGTGGTACTAGCTTGCATGGAATGGGGGAGGGTTGGCCGCCGGTTCTTTTTTTCTGAAGCTTTTCGGGTGGGGACCTAGGTGACAAGGCAGGGGGACGATGGGTGGTCTTCTTCAGGGGTACAAACCTATTCTGGGTCGGGGTAGGCTCGGGGTGATTCGGGATAGGTTCGGGGTCACTTTTCGGAATATGGAGTGACTTGGGGGGGTCTTTTAAACACTGGCTATAACTGTGCCGGGAGTGGGATGGTGTTTTTAAGGTGGTAAGGGTGGGGGGAGTTGGATTAGGGAAGGGGTTGAGGGGAGGGAACTCTTCTAGGGTAGGAAGGGGGGATGATAATTCTCTGGTAGTTAAGGCTGAGGGATCGCATGCAGTAGCACTTTTTAAAACCCAATTGTTGTGGATCTCTAACTCACTCTCTCTGTCACTAACTGCCATGCTTTCTGGTGGGTTGGTTGGTAGTAGAACCTCCGTCATAGGGGACCCTAGTAACCCATCTTCTTGTATGCTGGAGGGGGGTGGGTACTCTGCCAAGTCGGCCTCGAGAAGCAGATGGTCGTCGCCAGCGTCGAGCTGCAGCGGTAGCGGGTCGTTAACTTTTGTCATTTCTTTTAATTGATTTATCAACGACTGGAGTGAAAAAGCGGACTGCACAGTACTAGATCCAGCTGGCAAAAGGATTGCACTTTCCTCTCTGTCTGGCTTCTTAGCAGTTTGACCTACTTCTTGGGGGGTCTGACTCAGTGTAGTGGGGTAAAAGGGGGGTGTAGTTGAACGACCTTGCAGCTCCGGGGTTTCAAGCGAGGATACCGACTTTTCGGGGGTGGGTAGAGGAGGTTCTGGCAATTCTTTTAAGACCACGCATGATTGTGTTGGGACCTCGGTCTTTGTGGTAAAAGCCGTTAATTCGGCTATCAACCTCATTTTTTCCTGGTATTGTTGTTCAAACAATTGCTCATTTTCGCCAGTCACTTGATGACACCAGGGTTCTCCATAGCGTTGGGGTGGTCCCACGTTACGCCTAGGGCGGCCAGTAGGTGCAGGGGCTATGACAGGGGGTGGTGTGACTGGTGGGGGGGGGCAACTCCCACATTCGGGGTCTGGCTCCTATTTCGGCCAGTTCTTGGCCGATTCGTACGAAACTCGCTGGGGGTGTTGAGGGGGGTCTCTGGTAAGGGTTGCTGTAGGCGAGGGGGTGTACGTTCTTCTAGTAGGGGAAGTGGGGGGAGGGCAATGCTGGGAGAAAGCGTGGTGGGATCGGGAGCTCTAGGAGGGGTAGGGGAATGTCTTGAAGGGGAGGGGGGGGGCTTCTTCTCCTGCGGGGGGCTGCGCCACGCATGTTGGGACGGCGAGCTGGCTCCATGGCTGCTGGAGCTTGGCCGTAGGGCTCAAGGCAAGCTTTATAGGGTTTGAGGCGGCTACCATTTTGTACCGAACGTTGTCCATGTCGGTCGATTAAGTAGGTGTGGTTGCTGTAGGCCTCTTGGATGAGATAGGGCCCAACGAACTTGGGTTGGAGTTTGGGGCTCTCTCCTTTCCTTCGCCTCTTGTTCTCTAGCCAGACTTCATCTCCTGGTCGGAATAACGATGGCTCCTCTCCGTCGTCTCCCCTAGTCTGCTTTTGTTCCATTCTCAGTGCCTCATGGACATCCTCTAGTCTCTCCTGCAGGGCTCGGGCATATTCGTGCACTGGTACGCACTCTAGCAAAGGGGGGTGGTAGGTCAGTTGGTCAAGGAGGCGCAACTCTCTACCCATCATAAGGAAGTTGGGCGTTTCACCAGTAGTAGAGTGGGGGGTAGCGCGAAAAGCTCTCATGATTTGGGGGAGGACCAGGTCCCATTCTTCAGGGCGTCTCTTCAGGAGGAGAGAACGTAAGGCGTCTCCGAGGACTCTATTATTCCGCTCCACAACTCCATTGGCCTGAGGGTGGTAGGGGGTAGTGCGGGTTTTGGCCACCCTCCAAATGGTACAGAGTTCCCTCATCAGGCTGGACTCAAATTGGGCGCCCTGATCGGTATGCATTTGCTCGGGTAAACCGAAATAGCTAAACACATGCTCGTCTAGGGCGGTGGCCACTACTGGGGCTGTAGCGTCTGGGAGGGGGAGGGCGTCCTGCCAGCGGGTAAAATGATCCGTTAAGACCAAAATCCACTTGTTACCACGCTGGGTCTCAGGAAGGGGACCAACTAGATCTACCGCTAGTTTTTGCCAAGGCCGGCCGGCATACATGCGTTGTCGTGCGGGGTTGGGTCTGGTACCCCCATGTTTAGCACGCTGGCACGTCTCGCAGCTATTGACCGCCCGCCGTACATCGGCTGTCATGCCGGGCCAGTACCAGGTGAGATTCAACCTCTTGAGTGTTCGTTGAATACCTTGGTGGGCCATGACGTGGGTCTCCCACACGACTTTTCCACGCAGACTGGGGGGGCACACGGCGCACCAGTGAGACCGGGTTTGGCCGGCATGGTGTATCTCCAGTACACCATCCGGGCGGATTTGCATGGAATGTCTCCTCTTCTCCAATTGGCGCAACTCATTGCTGCCGAGCTCAAGCTGTTGGGGGTCTACGGGGGTATTATTTTGGATAGCTTCATACACGACAGCTACGGGGTGACGGCCGGTCTTTTGAGCTTCCATCAGATCTGTATCAGGGGGTGGTGGACGTGGACGGGCAATGGCAACTACCCGGGGGCCTGAGGGAGGGGAGGGAGTAGACAAGGGCTGGGCAAGAGGGGTAGGGGAGGGGTTTGGGAAGGTCTGTATCACCTCGTCTTTGGTGGGGCCACCATCTCTACTCTCAATGTGGGTACACTGTTTACAATCCGAGGGGCAACGCCTACTCAGTCCGTCTGCGTTCCCGTGCAAATGTCCACTGCGGTGTTCTATGGTGAACTTAAACTCTGAGAGGGCTTCCAGCCATCTGGCTACTTGGCTTGAAGGTTCCTTTCGCTTGCAGAGCCACATGAGGGAGGCATGGTCGGTACGGACTCTAAAGGTTTGTCCGTAGAGATAGGGCTTGAAGTGTTTCACCGCCTTAACTACGGCTAACAACTCCTTGCGAGTGACACAGTAGTTTCGCTATGGGGGGCTCAGCGTTTTACTGTAGTACGCTATCACCCGTTCTTCATTGTTCTGGATCTGGGACAGGACGGCGCCGACACCGTCGTCACTGGCGTCGGTGTCTAGGATATAGGGACTGTTGGCATCGGGGTAGCCTAGAATGGGGGCGGAGACCAGTCCTGCTTTGAGCAACACAAACGCTTCTGCCTGAGGTTGGGCCCACTCCCAGGGGGTATATTTACAAGTGAGTCTGGTCAGGGGCTTGGCTACGGTAGAGAACCGTGGGAGGTACTGGCGGTAATAACCTACAGTTCCTAGGAACGCTTGTAGTTCTTTAAGACAAGTAGGGGGGGGCCAATCACGTACTGCAGCAATCTTTTCTGGATCAGTGGAGACACCTCGCTCGCTAACAACGTGGCCTAGGTAGCGGACTTGAGATTGGAGCAACTCACACTTGCTGGGCTTTAGTTTTAGACCAGCCGCTTGGAGACGCTGGAGCACTTCGGACAGTCGGTGGAGATGGGTGGGGAAATCGGGGCCTATGACGATGATGTCATCTAAGTACAGGAGGAGTGACTTCCAGTGAAGGCCGTGTAGCACCCTCTCCATGAGTCTCTGGAAAGTGGCGGGTGCGGAAGTTAATCCGAAGGGGAGGACTTTCCATTTATACAGGCCGGAACGGGTGGAGAAAGCGGATTTGTCGCTAGCATCCGCGTCCAGGGGGACCTGCCAGTATCCGCTCACTAGGTCTAGGGTGCTGAAGTAGCGGCTACCCGACAAAGCGTCCAGGCTCTCATCTATACGGGGCAGAGGGTAGGCGTCTTGTTGGGTCACGGCATTCAACCGCCTATAGTCTATGCAAAACCTCCACGATCCGTCTTTCTTTTTGACGAGTACCACGGGAGAACTCCAGGCACCATTGCTGGGTTCGATCAACCCTCTCTCTAGCAGTTTGGACACCTGCTCCTCGGCTTCTCGCTCCTTGTGGGGTCCTAATCTGTGGGGGTGTTGTCTTATAGGCTGGGCTCCGGGCTTCAGGGGGATGCTATGTGCCACAAGGTCGGTACGACCCATGTCGTGATCTCCTCTACTGAACACCTCCTCGTAGGAGTGTAAGAGCTGGGCCAGTTGGAAAGCTTCACTGGGAGTGTGGCAGTTGTCCAGGGCTTGGGTATATAGTGCCTGCAAGTGCTCGGGGACGGGAGAGGGAAGGAAAGTGGGGGGAATAGAAGTAGGGGGTTTCTCCGTCAATGGCAACTCTATGTCACTGGCCTGTACACCTGTGTACCGGCCTATAGTCTTTCCCGCTTTCAAATGTAACGGCTGACTAGTGGGGTTAAGGCATCTAACGAGCAGGTGGTGTTTGGTATCAGGGGAGTTAAGACTGGCGGCGAGGGGCGGGGAGTCCGGGGTACCTTCTACTATACCGAGGGGGAGGTGTGAGGGATTGGTAACTTTACAAAGTACCGTCGCCTCGGTATTCGGGGGAATGTGAGTGTCTCTTATGACTTGGACAGAGGTGGAGAGCATTCGTCCCTGTTGGTCAGTGCATGGAAGTTCTTGGCCATCTATTTCAATGACTGAACGATCAAATTTCATGTGACACTGGTGGGCAGTAAGAAAGGGCATGCCTAAGATGGCGTCTTCGTTAATCTGTCCGACTACGAACGTAGCATCCGTCTTTATGTCTCGCAGTCGAAGGGGCAGATGTAGGGTACCAAAGAAGGGGATATGGGATCCGTCCGCCAAGATGCCGTGGGTGTCGCTCTCTTGAAGGGCATCCCGGGTGGTAGGAGACAGCCGGTTAAACAGGTGCTGTGATAGCAGATTGGTGGTACATCCGGTATCAATGAGTATAGACACCGGCTTGCCTTCAATTCGACCGGGCAAGAAATAACTTGCCTTGTAGGGGCGTTCTGGCGGAGAGTAAAGAACATCAGTGGGTCTGACGGCTGATGGTCGGGGGGTAGGGGGTTGTCTCTCCCGAGGGCGGGAGGGGCGTATTTGGGTTGGGGGAGTAGGGGGGCTTTTGGGGTGAATCCCTCGGCTCAGAGATTGAGCTGGTTCAGACGGGTAATATAATTTGTGTCCATGACTAACGGGGTGTTGCTGACGAGACGGGCGGGGAAGGTCAGCACACAGGGGGGCCGGGGGTTGATATGCTTGGTTGTTATCCCAGACAGGCGGGGCAGACGGGTAGTAGTCTGTATCTTCCAGCTCTTGTAATGGCGCATACCGGTTGGCAGTAGGTAGCTGCCAGGGCTCTGGGGTTGGCACAGGATACCGTCTCTCTGGACGGGGAGGGGGGACCTGAGTCACAGGGTTATGTCGCTCTAGCCTTTCTATTGCCTTCCTATAATTCCGAGGGGCCCGGGGGCAGTTAGGAACCGGTCTCCCTACTGCGGGCGGCGCCCGTTTTTTGACGGTTGGTTAGGAAGGGGGGTAGGAGACGGCCAGGGTTTAGTAGGACAACTCCTCTGTAAGTGACCAATGGCGCCACACCCCCAACACTGAGGGGGGGTAGGTGTGACGGGGGGGTAGGAGGGGTGGGGGATGGCCAGTGGGGGGGTTGGTTGCTGCTTCAGTTTCTGGAGTTCTTCCGACTGGAGCTTGATGGCGTCGGTGAGCAACTGCATGTTTTGCATCAGAACAGCAAGGATGTCTGGGGACGGGGTAGCTGTCTGGTGGACTTGACTGAGCAGGGGGTTGGCTGGGGTTCTGTCACTGGGTGGTTCTAACATGTCGTCTTCCTCCTCCACTACTCTGACTCGGGAAGGTTTGTCTTCAAATCCTGTCTTGATTTGGAGAAATTCACTGCCTGCTCTGACTGCTTCCTCAACAGTGTGGGGTTGCACGGCTAATAAATGTCGTTGAAGGTACGCATTGCCTATTGTGCTAGCAAATGTTTCCAGTACCATTCGGTCAACTCTTCGGGGGGGCAGGTCATCATAAGCAACACGGACCAATTTTTCAACCTCGTTAGCGTGTTGTTGCAACGACGTCTTGGGGGAACGACGCAGTGTAATCAACTGAGCTTGTGCCTCTTTGGGGGTAAGTCCAAACCGTGCACGTAGGGCAGCAAAGATACCTTCTACATGGGGAGGGCGGCCACACTCAAGGGCGTCGTCTCTCAGTGCCTCTCGTAGGTCTAGTAGGGCAGTAGCTTGGCCCCAATCATTTGCATCGGCTACTTCAGTGAATCGAGTGATAAAATATTCCACATCGGCCGTGCCATCGTATTTGGGGGGTTTGAAGGGGGTTGGGTTGTGTCTTTGGGGGGGTTGTACCAATCTTTGTAGGGCATCTGTCAACTCATCCAAGGCTACCGTTGGTTGAACTACAACGGGATTTCGGCCAGCGCTTCTTGCTCTCTGAGTGGCCATTGTTGATTGGCGAGTTATGGGGTATAAAATGATTGCTTGTAACAGAAATCAGTATTCCGTGGATCCCGAATCGGGGTAGCTTCGGGGTTGGGTGGATCCCGAATCGGGGTAGCTTCGGGGTAGAGGGGGAATGGCAGTATACAGAGTCAAGGTAACTTCGGGGTAAGGGGGAAGGGGAGTGATACAGGGTTTGGTATGACTTCGGGGTAAGGGGAAGGGTAGTGATACAGGGTTTGGTATGACTTCGGGGTAGGGGGAAGGGGAGTGATACAGGGTTTGATATAACTTCGGGGTAGGGGGAAGGGGAGTGATACAGGGTTTGGTATAACTTCGGGGTAGGGGGAAGGGGAGCGATACAGGGTCTGTATAACTTCGGGGTGAGGGGAAGATGGCGGTAAGCAGGGTGAACAGGCTTGGTGTAGTTCCTAGCTATTTCTTCTGCTTTATTTTCTCGCGATCTTCTTATCTTCTCACCTTATTTTCTTTCTATATCTTCTTACTTCTTACCTTCTCTCTATCCGTTGTGTCCTTGTTCTTTAGCTATCCCACTGCTGCCACCAATGTAATAGATTTGCCTCTTCTATTAGCTACACAACGGATTCTCTACCTCTCTCTCTTCCACTCCTTTCTCTCTATCTCCAACGACGTTAGCAACTCACGAGTCCTCGACTCAAACGTAGTAGAAAGGTGTTTATCAGAATAGATGCTTTATTATTCACAAGTAAAAGGGTACTTAAACTTCAACAACTTTACAACAACTCCTGCCCAAGGCACAGCAGCTCTATTTATAGAGAAAAAGGTACAACTTCGTTACCTTATTAGGCATGACAAATCATAATACAGAGTACAAGGCAATTGCCAATGGTAACATATAATACATAATCATAACAATAAATAGTCCAATCATGTAGCAAGCACATGGTGTTTTGCCCTGGGCACTTATTGCCGCTCTTTTTGGTAGCTGGTAACCTTCCAGTCCTTATAAGGATAGACCATTTCCTATCCTGTGATTCTGGGAGAAGGAACGCTCCGATTTGGATTCTGATTGCTGCATCGCGTTCAGGAGACCTCAGGCTATCTGAATCAACATGGTTGGATCCCGGGTCGGGGTCGGGGTAGGTTCGGGGTCAGTTCGGGGTAGCTAATTTTACTATATATAAGGGGATAGGGTTTGGGGACAATAGATAGCCATTTTTCAGGGGATTCGGAGAATCTCCGGGGGGGTAAAGTTCTGGGGGGATAACGACTTATGACTAAGGTCACCAGGGGTGTAAGGGGGGGGGGGTCTGGGGGGGGTTAACACTACCTATCACGTAAATCTCCCACAGCTTTCCAAGATATCATTGATTTTCCTTCCAATTTTTCGTGCCATATAACCCGCTACATACTGAAACGATTTCCTTTGTGTATTTAAGTTTCATCACAAACTGCTCTACATGATGCAGTTTGCAGCTTATTAGTTAGAAAAGTAACGCATTTGGCATCGAACAAAATCAAAACTAGTTAGAAACAGCTTAGACAGAAACAGTGCTTAAATATAAGTGGCCATTCTCTATTCTACACCAGAGAATGCGAAGTCAACTTGCACTTAGCCTTTTGGCCACGCGCAGACTATTGATTTTGCTACAGATTTGCACCGGCTATTATTGTGAAACTGCAATCATAGGCGATAGAATTTGCCTAAGTTTTTAGTTTTTACTAAAGCTATCTCTAGTAAACGCATTGCTAAAACTCTAACAGAAGCTTAATTATTACTTACCCCCTTTCAATTTTTTGTCATGAAGATGGCAAGTATTTTAAATAAATGCTTTCAATTGTTCTTCAAAAAAGCTGGAAACAAAGTTTGTCAATGTTACTCACTTATATTTTAGTATTATAAAGTTTTACTGCACAACGTAACGTTTGGGAGGCCTTACTTATATACAAACGAGCAACTTTTCAAACACATGAACTATACCTACGCATAATTCTTTGCAATTTTGAATAATAACCACGTCTAGGTCAGCACTGCTCGCGTCTATCTGAATCGCCTTACTCGCGAGAGGGCAACTCAACTAACTAGTTTTTTTTGACACATTTTAACCACTTCAAGTACTCAATCCACTTGCTTGTTGTTACATTTAGCTCTTGAACAATCTCCTGTATTGGCTTCCATTGGACGGGGTGTGAGACAGAGTCCATTCGGACATCCTCAGGTTGTGAATAGCTACAATATGTCTACTACAATGAGAAGTGGAGATAAACCTCCTAACTATGTCAACATGCGGCAGTCTCAAGATCAGCCCTACTATGTGGAATCCCCTGAGACAAGCCACCAGAATTTAACATCTACGCAAGGTAAGTGATAATTGCACCATTTCAATGAATTTAAGGAACTATCTTTGGAAATTTATGTGGAAAAGTGAAAAATGCCAAAAAGCAGGTGATGTTTCTTGTGATATAAAGTGTTGAATTGTACACGGTTTCCAAACCAGTTTGTCTGTACCTAATAGGGATCTTACCAATTGCTGGATCAGTTTCTATCCAATGACAAAGATTTCATTAATCATCAAATCAATCTGTCTGTATTTAACAGCAATCATCTTTTTTGTCATTTGGTTAAAATCAATTGGAATAACGTATTTCTGCAGGACTGGTTGATGGGTCTCCCCTGGATATTACAGCACTGGAGAGGGAAAGTAGCCTCTACCAAACCCCCTCACCTGGTTAGTATCAATTATATCTTGGTTTTGTATTATGGGTAAAGATTTGTCAAATTATTAGCCTTGCAATCCATGTATTCAAGTTTATTGATTCATTTTTCTGTAAAGTGTGCAAATTTGACACTGCCATGTTTAGCCCATAATATGTGTATACTTTTACATCGGTAACGTTATCATCAGTAGTTTTACCTACCATATTGCTATCTGTACAGCTATAGTACTCTTTAAATCGTCTTTTAAACTTAACAATTAAACAAACTGACAATTTTTGGGTATTTCTTGATTTTTGTTTTTCTTGTCAACTGAATACTTAGGCTTATGTAAAAACAAAAACAAAGTGAAACCAGAAAGTCATGTTTTCTTACCTGTACTCAACATTTAGAATCATAGCATATCTAACTCCCAAGTAACTAATCTCAAAAACATGGCACTTTGACTCACGTAGAACCACATGTAAGTCTGTCTGAATCTAAGAACTCTCTCTTTATTACTTGTAGCTACTCCTGCAGAATGGTATCAGCAACCCGGAGAAGGTCTGCCATACAACTAGTTTGGTGTTTTACCTAAAGTCTAACCAATGGACAAGGTACCATGCCTTCGGACTAGTCAATGTATCGTTCGTTCCAAAGTGAATCAATTCACTTCATTTCATTTCTTTACCCCACTAGTTACTATGTTTAATCATAAAAAAATGTTCTGTTCTCAATAAACTGTTTGTTTCTGTTAAACGGACCAGATTTTTGTGTTTTATGAGTTAAACAAGGGAATAACACAAAAGAATAAAGCGCTGTGAATTTTTACCACAACTTTGATGCATGAACTACTTCTATACAATGTAGTTGCTTTACACAGCAAGTCATCAATCGAGTTAATTCTAAGCAGTTGAATTAGTCTAAAAAAATAAGAAGTTTTCAGGGGTTACAATTTCATTTAAGATTTAGAAAGTTGCTCACCAATTTTCTTTATAATTTAGTTGACAGCGAATTAATTTCATACTTTTATAACACTTTATCAGTTCTAACGCGTGCCAATCGACTTGATAGAATAAAGCTTTGCTTCATGGACAGAATTTTCGCAAGAAATCTAACTTTTGTGGTGAAAACTAGTTAATTTCACTTTTAGAAAATATTTTTTGCTCAAAAACTTCAGGGCAGTCAAGGCGGTCAGATAAACGTTACCGAGAGGGCATCAAAATAAAACATAGCACTGTTCGGAGGGAATCGTTTCAATAGTTAGCTCAGCTTTGCTAGCAAAGACTATCTGCAGTGAGTTTTTTTAGCACTACATGTGAGCGCTTGGCTACAAACTGTTCTGGCATCACTTCTATAGCCATTGGATGGCCAAAACACAAGTATTACTTTATACAGGAATGACTGACCCTGCATAGGTAAGATACTGACCCTGCATCAGTCAACTACTAACCCCGTATGAGTTACTATTTACATATGAGAGCCATTCCGGGCCGGCAGGAAGTCAGCTGCTGTAGCCTGGGAACTAGAAATAGCCTCAGAGAAGTCAGAGGCCCTGTTCTGGGTAATATCTAGCTGTGCTTTCCAAAATGTTGAGGATTACAGCCTAGAAACATCGAAATGCAACAACCAGAAGTAAGACTGCCTATGATTGGCCAGTGAGTCGATGACTCCGCCCACCACTTCTTGGCCCGACACTCAATCACTCTTAAATACCTCATCTCATGTGCCAGTTCTCATCTCCGCATGCTTACTTGTTGTATAATATTCCACTTCTGTATTATTAGTAGTCTCACTGTCTAACTTCCTGTGCTCTGCCTGTAAAAGGCAAGCTTTTGCCATAAACATGTAGTACTCTATCAGATCTCATACTTACTCGTATTCTTTGGTTGAGAATTAAGGCATTTTACTCAAAGCTTTGAGCGATCCGCCTGAGCCAATTGCTCTTTACTAGTTGTGCAATAGCAACTACTCCTTTACAGCAGTTTTTAGTCTAGCATTGCCTCTCAGAAAGACGTAACTAGTGGCAGCAGGCCATCTGACTCTACCGACCTTACTTTGTCAGCAAACGAGCGGCTCTACACACCATGCCACCGGCACAGTATAACTTCTCACCTAATCAGCAGTTAACCGCTGTAGGCTGTAGGCTGAAGTCTAGTGCATTGTTTGCTAAGGGTGGATAGTCCACCAAATTCTACGACAATATATAATTTTAATCTAGATAAGGCGTAAATTGAGAGCTAGTCGCGAAGCGAGCGCTCAATGGCGATAGTTGCACCAGAGCCATTGATATGTACAAAGTGCATGGGCTAAAAGAAAGGTGGTTAAAACATTTTATTACCATAAGTTTCATGCAGCGTTGTCTCACTGCAATCATCATATAAAATACATAGTATGTTATAAAATATCTTCCTGCTATAAAACTTATAAGAATAGCAAACAGTCAAAAGATAGCAAAGTTTACATAATCTAATTATTGGTGATTATGTCAACTGACAATGTGGTAGAAACTTGGTGGTATGTCTACATTTGGATATCATTTCATTGCGTCTGTTTAAAGATCCTGTTGTTCGCTAAACTTCTCGTTAATATATACACCTCTGGTTTTTAATGTGTCGGCGATTAATCCAATATATGTGTTGGTTGGCATACCTGTTGTCTTCACTCTGGCTTGGTAGATTATTGAAGAGGTTTGGCACTTACCTTCAAGTAGGTATGTCTGTTGGATGCAATTGCCGCACGAATTTTGTATTATCTATTATATGGTCATTTTCGGGTGAGAAAAAACCTTTTTAGTTGCGTAAGTATACTGACATATTGTGGTGGAATTTTGTGACTACTACCACTGCGCAAGGTCCCCCTGACAACTGTTGAGTGTCAGGCAAGCCTAAATAGAGCCTGGCACAGCCAGAACATAAGCGAGTCAGCCGGTAGAAACCCTACCGGCCCTGCAGCATTCACTGCCTGCCCTGCAGCATTCACTGCCTGCCCTGCAGCATTCACTGCCTGCCCTGCAGCATTCACTGCCTGCCCTGCAGAGGTACCACCGGCGCTGCAGCACACCCTGCCTGCCCTGCAGCACGCACTACCGGCCCTGCAGTGCCATTACCATACCTATACCGGGTCGGTGAGAAAAGAACTGCTATAGCCTGAGAACCGAAATTGATACCAAAGGTGCAGGAGCCCAACTTTGCAACATAGCTGTCCTCAAACAAGACCAAAGCCAAGGACCACAAGCCATATGGACCAGGAACCAGAGCTACTCATTGCACCACCATGAGTAAGCAAGATTGACTAAGAAGCTCCGCCCCCTACTTCTGGGCGCCTTGCGCATTTAACTCTATATTAACCAATGACTGTATCGTATATTTATATCTTATGATCTGATTAGTGTAAACACTTCCTGCCATTGCTGATTTGTTGCCCCTTTTTTGGGCATATGTTTTAATCATGTTCTGCCTATAAAAGGCAGAACACTTCACTTGATTCATTGTATTGTATTGGGATTCTACCTGTGCTTAAGCCAAGTAGCATGATACAATTACCCTTATTATACATTGCTGGTTATGCTGTGTAATAAAGTATGGTTTACTCAACAAGTCATTGAGTCGTACGTTTGAGCCGCGGGCTCCGAGAACAGTTGTGGAGTTGGCATACTCCTCTGTTGGAAGTTGACCTCTAGAGTGAGGCGTTGTTGGTGGACAATTGGTCGGCCCCCCAAAATCCACTACAATATTACAATGTGTTTTTCGAGCTAAAATTTCTTTTGCCCAGCGCAAAAGTTCTTATATATTATGTTGTAATTTTTGCGCAAGAAAAAATTTCTTGGTTAGGTGAAATTTTTTATCTTCCAGCATCTTTTTTGCGTAAATAAAGTTTCTTCCGTCACGCAAAAGTTAGTTACATTATGACGTGCTTTCGCACACTAAATGATCTTTTGGCCATGTGAGTTTTTTTTATAAGTTATAAATGTGTTTTTCATCCAAACTTGTTTATTTGATTGCACAAGTTTCCTATGTATTATATTGAGTTTTTCAAATGGAAAAAAATAATTTTCTTCGCGCAAACTTTCATCTATATAATGATGCTTTTTTGCGCAAAATACTGCTTTTTTCAGTAGCTTGAACACGATTTCTTCAGTCATGTCTCAAATACAACTTGAAGTGCAAGTAACTTTAGAAGTCATTGAACACCAGTTTTGTGCTTGCCAGCGAGCTAATTTGTAACCTTATTAGTTAATGTCGAGATAAAAATGCAACTATTTGAATTCCACACTCAGCTGTTTGAATAACTAACAACTTCATGCACAACAGAACGTTCTGCTACCAAAATATGCAAGTATCTTTAAGTTACTATTCGGCTCTATGGTGCCAAGTGGAGCTAATGTTGGAGAGAGAGTTTGTCTTATGTTTGCATGCTTTTGAAGAAGAGTGTCATCACAGAAATGATCGTACTCACAAGATGGTAATTATAAGCGAAAACTAACTACAAAAGCCCAATGTTTTAGTTGACTTGACTACAGAGTAAATACTTGGTTTGTAGTAATATAAATAATTATCGAGGGCAGCACAACTTTTTAACACTACTTCCAGGAAATGTTTTGGTACCGACTTGCAGAACCAGACTTGGTGATCTCGATGGCTTAAAAACTATTGGTGTATATTGTAGTGGATTTTGGGGGCTGAAAACCCACTAGCTGAGGTCGGTAGTTTGCTGCCACCAGTTGTTATATTTCACCTGCTACAACAGCAGGGTCGGTATGCCACCGAGATAGAGTCTCAACTCTACAACCAGAACAGAGCCCTCGGCTCAAACACATTACTCAGTGCTATCGAGTAATTAGCCATTTATTCATCCAGAATAAATACGAGTTTAGTCAAAAGGTATAAGTTGCACAAACAATACAATACACTAATACTAACCTACACAATTGGTAAATGTTCTGCCTTTTATAGGCATCTCACAGGAAGTCACAGGAAGTGATCTTTGTCACAACCAATCACAAGAGCATAATAGATAATTAACCAATATACAGGCTTAAAATAATAGATAGCGAATCACATGGCTAAGATAAATATGGTGCCATCAAATGTAGGAGGGGTTATCAGGTAACTGTCCAATCAACGGCTTATGCACTTCCTGTCCCGCCTTTGCAGCCTTTGTATCCGCTCCTCTTCCAGTTTATGGGAAGTTGTGTCCTGGATTCGTCTTCCTAAGTCTTTTAAGATACTTTGTGGTTCTCAGGCTATGATGATTCATTTCCTGCAGACCCGGCGAGGTCGGCATTGCCCTATACAGGGTAGGTATAGTCCTATACAGGGTCGGCACTGTCTTTAGATGCAGGGTCGGTCAATTTGGTATTGATTGATACGACCGTTTTTGTGTCTAGCCATTAGTATAGGGTGCTAGATTTAATAATAATAATAAGATGCGCAGGAGTGTATGCTATGAAAATCCACTACAATATGACCATTTAAATGCTTGAATTGATATTTTCATGAAAAAAATTGTAGAAAGTTTTAAAACTATGAATATTTTGCAAAAAAAGACTATATGTTATAGTTGTTTGACCAAAACTTTGGGGATTTGGTGATGGCGCCTGCAACTACTGAATTATTTTTTTGAGCTATGTTGTCGCACATTTATAGTCAGCTCACAAATCTTTAGTAAGCTTGGGAAACAGGCTCAATCAATTAGAAATATTGAAATAAAATGGTAAAACAGTATGTCAGTGAGTAAGTACGACAATGGTGTTTCATTTGAAATTGTCAAAAGCTCGTAAAGTGTTTCGTGGAAGTTGCATAGTTGCGCAAAAGTCAAGTAATTTCTATAGCTAGTTACTAGGGGAGATGGCACATTTTAGAAGTCTGTTGAGAAACAATCAAACGCACGAATCGATTGGGTGTTTGGAGTTCTTTTTGATTGACGATTTGGTTGCAAACTAACTATGAAAACCGTGTCTGTATTTTGAAACCTGCATGCAAGGAAAGCTCATATATGAAACCATTTACCGTGTCACATGATAATTATTGGTTGACTTGCGCTGAATAAAGTAACGTCTCACCGCAATAAATTAAAACTCCTGTGAAATTATTTTGTTGTTGTTACTAATTTGTACATTTTTAGCTAGACAACAGTGACAATGTCTATTGTAAAGCACAAATGTTCATCTTTGTACTCATTGGTCTGTTGCAGCAGAGGATTCACAAAAAAAGGAAAAGTCTAAACACAAAATACCTGCATGACAAACAATCTATTGATCACTTGACACCAATACAAGCCTGCACTGCATGTCACAAGTGACGTAATAAGAGATCTTGTAAAGCATCCACTTAATCCACGGAATATGGTAATTATTAGGCAAGCAATATTGGGGGAGACCTGCTTCCACTTTTTCCTTGACCTAAATTTCTCCTACACCCCTACACCTGCCCCCTAGAGATCGTTTTAAGTGGACCCGGGATCCTCCCTTTATAGTATAGAAGAGCTGTCCCGGGTAAGTATACGGCTTTCCCGGGCATACTCCAAGCCTGTATGGAGCCTATATGAAGTGCATATATCATAAAGAAACTATCCTGGATCACCCTGGCCAGTATACCAGCCTACCAAACAGATATGGCTGAAAAGTATAGCCCAGAGTGAAGAGAGATGATTGCCTAAGTATTTAAATGAAATAGCTGATAAACCTGCCATTTTGACTGTATCAGCCTTTTCGAAGTTGTCAAACTGAGCGAAGTACACTTCCGTTTGTCGACTCAAACTTGGTTTCTAACATTATGCTGAAGGCAAGCTATACCATTGCTATACTGTTGTCTTTATGTTGTAGTGGAAGGTGCCGGTAGGGCTTCCACTACTGTCAACTAACAACTAGTGGTGGAACAGCGAAACAATACCTGTCTCCAAGAAGTATTGCAGGGTCAATCACAGCTGCAGGGCACAATGGAGAAGATGATCACAACTTCACAACTACTGAGTCCTTGGCTCAGACAAACTGGGTATAATTTAACTAATAAACGCATCTATTCGTCCACATCTCCATGTTCTATAAAGGCAATCACCTAGAGTAGTTAACAGCAGTAGCAGTAAGTGATAAGTGGCAGAGGGCATACAAAGCCTGGTTCACATACACATTGTAGATGCTCGCAAGTGACTGCATATCCTTGTTTGACAATCTGCAATGTATGTGAACCTGGATTTGCAGTGGCTCGTATGACGTCATACTTTGTCGCAGAGGCTCGTAGAAAAGTTCAGCTGAACAAACTTTCCTGCGACGTCATACAATAGGCCGTACAATTTTATTACTTTCTTTCACAAAATCCACCGTTAGGTCAAGGTTACTCGTGTAAGCATGACTGCCATCAAAAAATTATAATAAATAAAAAACTTATTATTGCTCAATTATAACTATTAATCATTATTTATTATTAATTTTCCGAATGAATTATTATCATAGTTTATTTAAATGTATAAATTTATATATCATCTCTTTAAACTTTTATATAAGGGCATAATTAGTATCTTATTAAATATTTTGGATCGAAAAATGATTTATTCAGATATGGTAAAAATAATAATAATAATACATAATTGAAAAATAGTTACAAATTTAATTAATAATTATGGAATAATATCTAATGATAACATTAGTAACAATATAATAAAAGTTTCAATTGTTAAAAATAGTCAATAGGTCAGTGTAATTCAACAACGATGATTCATTTAGTATATATATAGTTGTTGGTCAGTGAAGACTTGCTTCGAGATTTTAATACCTCCCAGTCAACAGAGTGATTATACCTCTTGCGATTGTGAGTTTGCCAAGTTTATGTGAACATGTATTGATCGTCGTACGAAGATCTGCGATCACTTGGGAGCATCTACGATATGTATGTGAACCAGGCTTAATAGTTCAGTTTTTTATAGGCTGGTGCCTGGAAGTACATTGCATCATGCTAAGTTATCCCATAAACGACAGGAAGGGAATCAATCAATAGTGATAATAAGACATACAAGTGTGCACAATAGTAAAAAAACATGGTGCCCAATGGCTATGAATAATACTATAATACAATTCTCAGGCTTTGGCAGCCTAAGGTCTACGATAGAGATGATGCAAAGGTAGACAGTTCTTGGATTCGTCTTCCTGCAGTGATTGGGCTGTTTTTGGTTCTCCAGCTACGTGGGCTATCTTGTTGCCAGCCTGCTATGTCACTGCAGTGCTGGTGAAGGTTTTACCTGGGTCAGTAAAAGTAGCTGCAGGGTCGGTCAGGAAAGCTGCAGGGCCGGTATAATATCTAAAGGGCCGGAATAATGTTGGCAAGGTCAATAAGGTATGTTCTTCTGCTTCTTAAGTGATAACCCTATGTGTCATCACTTTGGGAGGTCTGTCATGAATATCTTTCTTTTTTGTATAGAAGTATTCCTCCAAAATGATATTCTATGCAAAGAATTTTTTTGATTGCAAAAAACAAATGAGATTGCAACAAAGTTTAAAACTTTTTCAAGGCTGCGCTTTTCGAGTCTACAACTTTTTTACCTCCGAGATGGTGGCTTTTTTCAGGTATCATTCAAGTCAATGTCATCCTCTAGAGGGGCCGCCAGCCCAACCTTTGATGACACTGATGGGGCTGGACTAGCTTGTGAGGATTGTGGCGCTGGACGCTACAATGGGCGGCGCACCCACTGCCTTATGGAAGGCCGATAGCGGTCCCTGTGGTCAGAGTATGGCTGATGCTCCTGAGGGTTAGATTGTTTTGGTGGCCTGGGCTCTTTTGGCGGATTTGTCTTTGTGGAGATGGTTCGAGCATGAAAGAGACGCTTGTGCTCAGTCTCCTTTTCTTTGGAGGTAAAGTAAACATCACAGTCTACGCAGGGACCTCTCCTTCGGTGAACCCGCCAATGCTTTGTCAACTCCCGAAGGCCCCGCAGGAAAAGCTGCACTCGCAGCAGAAGAACATTTTGCCAGTAGTAGATGGTCAGTAATGATGCTGCTAAGATGTGTCAGTAGTTATATAGCATCAAAACGAACTGACTTGTAAAATAAGTCATTAATAACGAGTGCTGTATAGAATGTCTAATGTAATCTACTCTTTGCATTGTTGTATAATGTTCCATCGTTGTAACTATTTCCTATTAAATATTATTATTTTATCCTTATTAAAATTTAAAATTATATTGTGTTGCAGATGTTTAAAAGTTATTATTAAAATTGTTTATATAGTTCTGGTGCAAATATTTACTGTCAGATGTTGTGTAAAAGCGTAAGTAGTTGACCTATTAAACTAAAGTCCAATCAGAGACATAATTTTGAGTAATACTACTATATAAGCTTGAATTATTTTTATTTGTGCCAGAGGTGCAGTGAATAAAATTGGGCTCATACTTTAAAGAATTCTGCTTCTCTCAAATCAAACTGTACGCCTCTGCACCCACTCTATTATTTGGCAGTTGTAGAATCTACGTCTCATAGTAGTCACCGCACTAACACTAGTTTAGCCGGGCAAGTCTATTGACACCGCAAGTTAACAGACTATTGATTTGTTGTTGCCTATAGTACTGCTACTGGAGGTGGTGATTAATTACGCGGCAAGCTAAATCGTAATAAGAGTTTTTACTATCGACTGGGCCTGTTTTCGGTCCTTCAACTATTTATCAGGCCTGATTTCGGTCCACCTGCACACTATCAACTGGGTTTGTTTTTGGTGCTTCAGCTATCTACCAGACCTGGTTTCGGTCCACCTGCACACTATCAACTGGGCCTGTTTTTCGTGTTTCAGCTATCCACCGGGCCTGATTTCGGTCTACCTGCAGACTATCAACTGGGCCTGTTTTCGGTCCTTCAACTATTTATGGGCCTGATTTCAGTCCACCTGCAGACTATCAACTGGGCCTGTTTTTGGTCCATTCACAGACTACTAACTGGGCCCGATTTCAGTCTTGTCAGAGAATTGGCATAGTTTTACTTCAGCTGAAATGGCTGGCACTGTATAGTTTCAGGTAACGGGGACTGGATACAGTGAAATGGCTGCCAATGTATAACTCCAACTTATTTTTTTTTCTCCTTCTCTCCTTTGTGTCCTTCTGTTCACCTGAATCCCACTGCTGCCATCAATGTAGTAGTTTTACGTCCTCTACTACTGACACAAAGACATCCACTCTCCAACTTTTCCAACAATCCGGTGTCTACTCCAAATAGATGCTACCAACTCCATGGGGTCCTCGACCCAGACACACTACACCAGAGTTTCTCCAACAAATTCTTCATTACACGATTCTAATTAGCAATACAGTATAATATGCTGCTACAAGATCCATAAAACTTCTGTCAGCAAAGCATCACAAAAGCTCCTTTTATAGGAGGCAAGGAGGAAATCTCACCCCCTTATTAGGGGTGAGCCAATGACAGACAACTATACAGATCATATGCGAATGGCAATAGATGATACGAAAATAATAAATAAAACAATCCAATCAAATGGTGAGCACATGGTAAAGTAACACTGGGCTGGTTTTCCCGCTCTTTCTATGGTCTGAAAACTTTTCACTCAATAAAAGGGCCTTTACTTCCTGGATTTGTGCTCCAGGCTTTTTAGCTTCAATCTTTAACTTCCTGATGTGGGCGACCAGTCATCTAGGTCGTCGTTTATCTGAATCAGCCATTCAAGATACTGGCCCGGGGTAGCTGGCCTGGGATAACCTGGGGTAGGTTATATATGTTTATATGCACGGATACAGGGTCTACACAGGGTCGGGGTTGTCGGTATCCAATTTCTGGGGGAATTTGCGTTGGTACACAGAAAGGAAGGCTCAGGAGTTACTTTCTACCTTCGTTATTGACAGGGCAAGAGGTGGAAGGGGGTTTTAGGGTGAGGTGGTAGTTGAGGGAGGGTGGGAAAATTTACCTAACTATCATGCGAATCTCTCACAGTAGTATGGCGGCAAAGTATCTCACTGCTTGATATAATTACAAACAGAATTCTGGTGCAAACATAAGCGAAGCTCTTCTTTCTATAGGCAGAGGTACAGGGAATAGTTGGCTTACTATGGGTATGGCAAATCACAAGCAACAGGAAGTAATTGCACGAGTAAGTGAACAAGATATAAGTAGTAGATAATTATATTGGATGAGATAAGGTTAAAATCACAAGGCGCTCAGAAATGGAAGTCAGAGTGTCAAGAGTTATTATGCTGAGTCAGAGCCCAGGAATTGATGATGCAATATAATTTGGTTTTCTGGCTGTAACAGCTTGTGGTCCATGTGTTTTGATGATGTGGCAGTGGTTAGGCTGCAAACTCAGGCTTTTGCATCTCTTGGTGCTAGTTTGGTTTCTGAGGCTATAGTCATTCTTTCCTCCCCAACCCGCTATAAGGCCAGTATTGACTGTTGCAGGGCCAGTAGTGATTGCTGCAGTGCTGGTGGTGATACTGTAGGGCCAGTAGTGATACTGCAGGGCCGGTAGTGACTGCCGCAAGGCCGGTAGTGATTGCTGCAGGGCCGGTAGTGATTGCTGCAGGGCCAGTAGTGATTGCTGCAGGGCCGATAGTGATTGCTGCAGTGCCGGTGGTGATACTGCAGGGCCGGTAGTGTCCGTGGCTTTCCTTTATACAAAGTTTCCGGCAGTACCCAGATCACTTAAGGCATGCCTGACACCTTATAGTTGTTAGGGGGACATTGCGCACTCTTAGTGGCCATAAAAGTCCCCTACAATACTTAATAACAGTGTACAGTGTTCAAATTTTTGTCGTAATTTGTCATCAGCATGGCTTTCTTCAGAAAGCTGTTGTTAGAGCTTTAGCTACGCAGTGACTGGAGATGGCTAAAGTAATAACTAAAGTAACTTTTACCGCCTATGGTAGTAGTACTTCTATCTGGTTTCCATCAAACCATTGCAACATTCCCATCTGGTTTCCTTCATATGGTATGGATGGCCCGGGGTGGAAGCCAATGTGACCAACACTACTGGTTCACAGCGTCTCTCAAGCAAAGTTTTATAGGGAACATGATTTCATCTCTAGTCTTCCCCGGAAACGTTTCTGTAGGGACACCTTTAGGGTTTTGCGACGCGTGATCCATTGTTATGCTTCACGATGAGTTAGAATGAAACGGGGGAAAACGGCAGTGGTTTTACATTGGAGGGTATCGGGCTTTTCAATAGAAGGCTTTTTCACAAAGTGTGCAGTGGAATTTGGCAACACACATGCTTTGCACATACCTATACCCTAACCTAGAGGTGACTCTGACACTATTATTTAGTCAGACAGGCCTCCCGCAGTGGTGCATCAAGTAGCCATCACTTAAAAGTCGATGGATTGCCTTACCAGCCTTGCAGATGAGATACTGGCCCTGCAGCTTTTCCCACCGTCCCTGCAGTGACTTCTACCGACACTGCAATGACATACTAGGCAGGCAACAATATGGCCATCATAGCCAGAGTTCCAATGACGATCTATATCGATGCCCGAGGACGAATCCAGGAACTAGCAACCTCTACTTTCCATCTACCTGGATTACAAAGCTAACTAGACTAAGAACTTAATCTTATAGCCCTGTTCATTGCCACTAGGCGATTTACCCTCTTAATGCTGAATGCCATTATATGTATTGATATCTGATTGGTTGTCACACTTTCTGTTATGTATTATTGGCTGCACCAACATGATGCAATACACTTCCTGTCACCAGCCTATAAAAGGCTGCTTTTGCCAGTATACTTTGCCACTTCTCTCTTTCTGCTACTACTGTGGACTTATCAAGGAGATTGCCTCCCTAGAGTTGGATATGTGGACAATAAATTTATTTCATTACATCAAACTATACCTAGTTTATTTGAGCCGAGGGCTCACTAGTAGTGAAGTTGTTACCAGCTTTTCTGTTGCACCCAGCACGATCCACTACAAGTGCTTTTCCAACATGAAGGAAAGGCATCCTGGTTGTTCAGCCTCGTGCTTTCAATGAACTGGCCAATGAATTACTCTTCATCTCCATATTTAGCAAACTCCAAGTGTTGATACTGATGTACAAGGGGTGGAAGAAGAATTCGTATCACTCCTTGACGTGTCTGGCCCAGTTCCATTATGAGAGTTTTCTTTAACTGATTCAGTTTTATTATTAGTGATTAACTGCTTTTCACTTCTCCCGTTCATTGTTGAGGTTGGATCAACTCTGTTTAAATCATGTTTTTACCTCACTTTCATATTTTTTAAAACCAAATTTATATTCATCATCAGTTCCTGTTCAATTTTTATTTGGTTCACATAGATAATAGTCTGGTAATTCTAATTGTTCAAAATTAAAAATTTTAGATTTGCAACAAGAATGTAACATTTCAAGCCTTTAGTTTTAAACTGTGGCAATGAACAATTGGTTTATGCTAATGGCAAGACGATGAGCAATCCAAAAAGATTTCAGTTGTTTTGGAGTTTAAACTTCGTCTGCGTGGAAGTCACACTGCTTGAACTGGTCTTTGACAGATCTTCATCAGACTTTTCCCGAGTAAGTTATTTAGAGCTCGTTATGACACATTTCACTTTTTCAACGGATGGCTTTGTCTTTGCATATCACGCCAAGCTCCTATGGCGATAAATTCTTGGCCATAAAACTGTGCAAATAACTGAAGCTTTTGACATTGTTCTCCTTTCCATATAAAAATTAGCATACATTGGATGTATTGGTGTTAAATATACTGGGTACTCAGTATCCATGCTTTCCTTTTCTAACTTTGCCTGGTACATATCATTTCTGCAATTTATGTATCCACCTCAATTATTTTGGCATTCATTACGGTGTTCTACTGTTATTAAAACAAAGTGATGGAATAAACGATGGTGTTTGTTTGAGTAAAATCAGTTGTTTTTCTTTATACATCAACTTGCATTAATCATCAGCAATAAAATAAAAACACCTAAATGCAGTTTGTTCTTTTTTTAGTATATTTTCTTTTCAAGTGTCTAATGTAGAGCTCGCTATAATAACCTACATTTTTTGTAGTGCACTATAGTTTCTGCAATTTAATCCATCTTGCTTAGATGAACTTTTGTTATCCTAGCCGGCTTCAAATGCTTTGCTATATCTTCCAACAGGTTAGCAAATTTGGCTACCGACTGATCAGTGGTTTATAAATGTTGCTTGGATGGAAATCCTCATATCCTCTTATTACTGGGTAAAGTAGAAATCCTTGCTGATTCATGGTTTGATGTGGTATATCTTGTTTGTCAGTGAAATCAGAGACCAAATGAACTGGTTTGATGTTCTCACTTTGTAGATCTGACCCCTCCAGTGTGCAGAATTCGAAAGGAGTTTGAGCATACGCTGTTCTGCAAACAATTTCTGTTTCCTTCATGACTATCCTGAAACTTCCCGCCCTCTCCAGCTCAGGCTGCAAAAAACAGTAGCAGCTGTTTAGCACTTCAAAACATTCCAGGATATCAGCTGCAAGTGGAAAAATTTGTGTTACTCTGTGGAAAACATTTGTTTAGGTAAATTAACATTCTAATCTCTCTAGCAACCCCAAGCCCTCATTTTTGATGTTTATAAAGATAGCAAATGAGCTGTATAAACCAACAAAATATCCAAGATGTCAGCTCATTCAAAATCTCCGATTGGTCAACAAAATGTCTGCAATTAAAGGTTTGTACCGGAGTCAACAGAAATAAAAAATCATTGCGCAAAAGTTGAGATTAGATTTGATTTTCAATTATTGTGGTTGATCTTATAGTTAATACAAAGCTAATATCTAACTGAACATTACACGCTTGGTTGAAGTACATAGTTACTGAGGATAGAGAAGGTAATAGGTAGATAGGTGAAGGATGCACATAATTGCATGTGTAGGGTGCTATCATACTATGTCCCAGAGACAAAATAATTTCACATCTGCGGTCACTATGTTTTTATAAATTGGTTTCCTTGATAGCTAAAATACTATTGTTTAATCAGTTTCACTAAGTGACATTAGAGTCATAGTCAAATTTTTCAAAGAACATTCAGCATGTGGATTTTTTCCCTGTACTATGTTTTTGATGTTGGTCCTGTTGTAGCCATATAGTTTGGTCATGGTGGGTTTGATCTTAACACATAGTACTCTAACAGTTTGTAGTTTGATGCAGTGAGTTTTCGCTCCTGTGTCCATCTTGAAATCCACCTCCTTGGACACCTTTCAACAGTCTACCATCATTGGTAAAACGCAGAATGGTCACCTTTCGACAGATACAACGTCCATGACACCTATAAACAGGCTGTTCATCTGCTTATGTGGAGCCTCGCTTTTGTCAGTTGGCACTTTAGAGCTACAACGCACTCTTTTAAACTGGTTCTGGCTCCACATTTGTTCCTAGTCTCACCATACGCAGTACACCAGCCCTTGACGCATGGGTTACCACAGTATATACACTTAAACTTTATCGTGTATCCAGAACTCTTGGATGATCGCCTATGGACACTTTATTTAGGAAAGGCTCAAATAGACTCACGCTGTACAGCCTCCATCATTGATTTGTCACCATCTGCCATCATTGACATCTGCTGCCTTGTTATCTCAGCTACTTTTGTATCAGCTAAGGCCCTTGGTAGGTCTATGTTACGGTCTCTTAGCAGTCACTCTTTGAGTTTGGCATCAAAAAATCTGAAGAAATCTTAACACAAAAACATCCGGTTCTTCGAATTTCCGAAATCATATTTGGTCATTTGGGTACAGTATCGCTAAATAAATGAGTCAATAGGCTCTCCATATTTTTGTCTAAGGGACCAAAACATGTGCCATTCATACAGCATATTACGAGGACGATTTCAGTATTCCTCAAACCTTTCCAAAACATCAATAACTACATGCTCACTCTTTCCCTCAGCAAAGTCAAATTGCCCATGAGTCTCATTGGCTTTTTGACCAGCGTCATTCAGTAGCACAGCAACCTGACACCTATTCACACAAGCATTCTCTGTAGGGTAATCAACAATGGGTTTTAGGACCAAATCACTTGCTAGCAAATAATTTTCCAAAAGATTTCTCCATCCCCTCCAATTATTCAAACTACTCTGCCTTCAAAAGCAAGCTATCCATGGTCTCTTAAACCATCCATGGTAGACAGTCAGCTCACTACAGAAAATTATTTCAATCGCCAAAGAAGCAGCGGGTCAGCAAACCGCTGCCACCATGTAATAGTATGTGTTATATTATTAGTACACCTGTAATACCTGTAGTTGTCCGTACAAAGGACACTGCATACGTTGGAAGCCTAGGGGCATACTATACAAGGATCTGACCAGCCAGGTGGGGGGGGGGGGGGGGGGCTTGAGTTAGTAACAATTATGTGCGACTCCCAGAGCCACGAGATCACTTTAATAACAAAAGCTTGTGATAATTTGACATTTTTGGTCATAGTAAGTCTAACCTTAAGCTGAAGGTTTCTACAAGTCCTTAAGCAGTCTACCTGTTGTTGTTTTAGGACAAAAAGTACACAGAAATGTCCAAGCATGAAAATTCTGCATTGTAATGAATCCATTGATCAGACAACCTCAGTACAAGTCTTCACTGCATGATATGGGTGGTAGAATGGACATACAGAAGTACTTGGTTGGTAAACACTTGACTTTTTACTATTAGTAAACTGTTACAACTAAGCATCAAGTGAATGAGTTGTTTTAATGCACATAGTTGAACCTTCTTATGATCAATTAAACGGTTTTCATTATTTTCAGTTTACAAATGCTATAAAAGTACAAAGCCCAAATCTACCCCCCTTTATCGATGCATGGAAAGGACAGACATGATTTTTCATCGCATTCTGCATGATGTCTAGTTCATTTGGATACAAAGTTCTGGCGGGCCACTGCCATATCTTCTCTCCAATGTAATGTTGGCACAAGGATTAAGCCTGTTGTTTACCCTCAGCCCTAGAGACCGACGATGTGACAATACCGCTCACGGCTCAACTGTCTCCGCTTGCTATAATAACTTACATTTCACAGAGCGTTATTGTCTTTTTGATTCAGTACATTTTGCTCCCTTCAACTTCTGCTACCATAACCTGCTGAACTACTTTGCTCTTCTCACTTATAATGTCCAGCTCCTTCGGAGTGCATACTTCTTATGTAGTTTCCCCATACAACTATGGAGTGTATGCTATCAATTCCAGGCTCAAAAGTGCAGCGATAACAGGTATTATGTACCATTTCTCCTTCCGTCAAAACTACGCTGAAGTTTCTTGCCCTCTCCAGCTCAGGCTGCAACAAACAGTGGCAGCTTTTTAGCAATTTAAAACATTTCACTTGTTTTATTTAAATCAGTTCAAAGCTTTATTTCCTGGCATTTGCTTTATAGATTTTTGTACTATTGCATAAATGAATTGAGGGTCGAAACAAGCAGCTGCAAGTGGAAAAAATTGTGTAATTCTATTTAAAAGATTTGTTTAGGTATGTTAACATTCTATTCTCTCTAGCAACACCGAACGCTCATTTTTGATGTTTATAAAGATAGCAAACGAACTGCATAAACCAACAAAAATTCCAGGATGTCAGCTCGTTCGAAAGTTCTGATTGGTCACCAAAACTTCCCCCATTAAAGTCTTGTAAAACTCTGTCAATGCTGCAAATTTGTACCGGAGTCAACAGAAATCGAAAATCACTGCAAAAAGTGGAGAATAGATTTGATTTTTAATTATTTTGGTTGATCTTATAGTTAATACAAACCTAATATCTAACTAAACATTACGCGCTTGGTTCAAGTACATAGTTACTGATGATAGAGAAGGTAATAGGTAGATAGATGAAGGATGCACATAAGTGCATGTGCAGGGTGCTATCATGCTATGCCGCAGAGGTAAAATAATTTCACATCTGCGGACACCATGTTTTTATAAATTGGTTTCCTTGATAGCTAAAATACTATTGTTTAATCTGTTTTACTAAGTGATATTAGAGTCATATTCAGGTTTTACAAAGAAAAATCAGCATGTTGAGTTTCTCTTAAATTTATCGACCCAATGGAAAACTATAATCTGTTTCAGATTTATTTTGACCAAACCTATACCTGAAAAATGTTGCTGGAAGTTATCAACTTGTTTTAACTTCAAAACCACAGAGAGCATCTCGTTAAACAGAGATAGTTTATTGAGAACTAGACGGTATTTTCAAGGATCAAATAGATAATCAGTGATGTTCTGGAATGAAGTAAAATGATTTGAATGTTATGCGAATACTAAAAAACTATGACTAGTGTAGAATAACTTTTAATTGTCCATTAGGCGACCTTCAGCCATTATCACAAACTAGTTATTGGAAAACCTTCTCTAGTTTGCTGGTACCACTCAGCAGGTGTACCTGCACACAATGATAAATGTTTTATATTCAGTCCAAGTGTCACGTTATTGAGAATAGGTACTTTTAACTTTACTATGATTTGTTATTGTGTTCTGCTGGTAGAATTCATTACTATCATTCTGCAAGATTTAAATATTTGATTGACAACAAATAAAAACAACATTCCAGAAACACCCATGGTACTTGAATCTGTTTTCTTGTGACTTTTAAATGACATTGCAAATGACACTATGATTATAAAGAGAGCAATCGCTAACGGAAAACAATTAATGATAGCATAATTGATGTGCAAATGTAAATTAACCACTCACTGTTTAAGAAATGACTGACAAATTTAGTTAATTCACAGATAAGCGATCACCATAATTCTTTACTTTGTGCAGTTTTAAAGTAAATACAATGTCATTTGTGAAGTCATTGCGCAGTAATGCAACACCATGGATTAGGTCGTACTATGCAGCTGAGGAGTTTTGTAGAGACTAACTGATAATTACTTTTCCTTGCGGTTTTGCGTGTTCTCACTTTTGGCTAGTTGATATTGTTGTGGCATGCTCGGGTTACCTGTGGCATGTTGGCATGCTGTATCAGGTGGCTTGCTGGCATGCTGTGTCAGGTGGCAAGTGTCAGTTGGCGTTTATCACACATGAACACCGGGCACCAATGGCATCCGCTCTTGACTTGTGTGGCCAGCAGACAACTTCACTGTGGCAGGAACTGTCTGGCTCAGTTTACAGTTGCACCTTGTGCCCACAAGGCTGTGGGAGGAGTAAAACTTTGTGCAGAAGTAGTTTATATTGGGGCTTGTACCATGGTTTGGACTGTTGGACTAATGTAGCGTTTGTATAGAGAGCTATTGTATTTGTTTTATCACGGGTGATCTGTTTATGAAATAAAGACATAAATTTATGGTAGATGTTGATTGATTACTTCAACAAGCAAGTCTACTGGACGTACAAACATTTATGTTTCACTAATTATCTGCAAACATTGAGTGATTTGTGGTTTGAAAGCACACCAGTAATTTTCTTTCCATTCATGTTGAGTTAAGTCTTTTAAATAGGATTTATCCTCAGTGGACGTTTTTTATTTTTTAAGTAGCTGCTAAAGTCTAAGATGTTTGATATTATGTAAGTTAATATACAAGTTGAAAGCAGATGTCTCTGATAATAAATCAATCGCATCATCTCATGGACACATAGTCCTGGGGTATTGAAGAGGAGATATATCATCGTATAGTTGAGCCATATTCAGCATGTATTGTGTAGCGCAACAAATTAATGGCTTGAAAGGTGGCCAGCTTGATTTATTGGCTAGGTACTATCATGCTCTCTTAGATAAATATGTAATACACATGAAGAATTGAGTCCTTCAGATGGAGGGTTGTTGATGTTGTGGAGGTCACATTGATCTAAAATGGAGTTGAAAAAATTATTATTATTAAATGATAACTATCAAGGCAAAATGGTAATAATTAATTTGCAGAGTTTTTCTAACCTAATTATGAATAGTATCAACTAACAAAGAAAATATATTATACTCTCGGATAAACTTGCATTTATCAATGACAAAGACCACACAGTCTCAAGGGCAACTAAGTAGATTCAAAGAGTGCACTTTATCCACAGCTCGAGCTCTTAGAACCCACCTGTCAGCTCTGCCAAGAAAAGACAAATTTTTTTGTGCTACAAAAACGTTATAGTCTTGTGAGTAAACTGACTAGTCTCTAGGAAGGAATACACGTTCACAGCGCAACATGTTCAAGGCTCACATGTACGATTTTCTACCGGGGAGTGTGATAAGTTACAAAAATGTAACATTGCTGAAAAAGTCTGATCATTGATTGAGCTTGACTGGCGAGAACCTGGTAGCTCAGTACATATGCTTGACGGATAGGAAGTTACTGACCTTGACACTCCATTTCAAATAGCTATGGCTGCTGTCTTGCAAAAATATGAAATTAGACCAACTGGATTGAAGGTGCTTTTTGAAGGGCAGAAAAAACATGGCGGCAATGGGCAATTTGGGCTCGACGATGGAAGCGACAAGCGAGGTAGGATACATAAAGTTTGTTTTCCCCATAACCCACACCACGCAACTGTCCGTCACAACTACGTATCCAGCATCTATAGTTTCCAAACTTGACAGTGTTACCCTTATTGAATGCTGCACAAACTGAAAACAGGTTACATGCAAGATTTGGCAGCAGGTTTTGGATAGCTAACATTGAACATCATTTGCAAGTGAATAACTCCATATCCCACCACTTCCACTGCTCTTCCATCTCTCAGTTTTATCAATTTCGGCTATGTGAACTCTGTGTACTTCACCAACAGTTCCGTCTGATCAGTGATATGTGACGTCACCTCAGAGTCTATTAACCACTGTCTATTGTTGTCTAAGGATGTGGAATTAGCTGTGAATAACCATTCAGTATTCTCTAGGCTGTCTCGGCTAGTTGTCTCCACTTACGCAATACCTGCATTGGCTCTACAGTTACTGTTATATTCCACAGTGCGTTGAGAACATTAGAATTAATCAGGTGAGAAGGAGAGTTGCATACTAAGCATCTACGTTGTCTCACTCCACTGTTCTCACGTTGATACCTCTGTGTGCATACCATAGCAACATTATTCTTTGTTTCCTTCGGAGGAGCAGTTTCGTTTCATCTTGTTTTTGTTCCTCATTTAGCAGTGCTTGCTGAAGGAAACTTACACTCAGATCATCTACATGCGCTTCTAACACTGTCACTATAGTAGAATAACTATCTGGTGAACTTGCCAAAAGGGTTACTACCTGATCCTCCGTCGCAATAGGGGAGCCAATAGCAGCTAACTTACCTGCCATTTCTTTCATTCTCTTGAGGTGGTCAGTCATGATGTACCTTCTAGCATCGGAGTTCGAAAATGTTGTTTCTTGCGGAAAAGTTCGTTTGCTAAAGTGTCACATTCACAGTGCTGACATGAAGCATTCCATGCAGCCTTTGGTGTCTCATAAGAAGTTAGTAGATACAAATGAGCTGTGCTGATGGTCATGAGAATTGAACTGAATGCTCTTTGTGACTCACCTTGAAATGTAGCCAACAGAGCGTGCTTCATTTGAAACTTCTATGTGGTCCAGTTAGTACTGTCAAGCTTTCTTATACTCCGCTTGTCACTCAATGTTACTTTGTATTGTTTCTTTGAACTCACAACACCTACAGCAATGTAAGCAATATAAAGCATGGAAAGCATATAAAGCCTGTGTGGTGGAATTCAGCGTACACATCCTCTGCGCACTGCATCACTGCAATAGCCATTGGATGGCCAGAATGCCTAGTAACTACTAACCAAGTCGACGGTAACTATATTTATGTCTATACCGACCCTGTGTACACCTATACCGACCCTGTATACCACCTATACCGACCCTGTGTACACCTATACCGACCCTGTGTACCACCTATACCGACCCTGTGTACACCTATACCGACCTCACTGGGCCGGCAGAAATGAGTCAGTGGAGCCTGAGATCTTAGAAATAGCCTGAGAGGACCTAGGAGCCATCTGCCGGAAGTAACCACCCTTACCCCTTACCAAAGATAATGGATCAAGAGCTGGAAAATCCTAAGACCAAAGAAACTAGCTGTGGTTGGTTTATGAGCTTATGACTCCCCCTACTACCACAGGGCGCTTATTCCTTTGAAGCCCTTTACTGCCATCTTATTTGCTACGTATTTATATATTTACTCTCATTAGTGCGTATTACAATATTGCACTGTAATTGGATGATTATTCTTGTGCGCTGCTTATAAAAGGCAGAACTTTGGCCATAATCATCAGTTGTAATTGGGATTGTTACTAAATCATTTTATTCTGAATGAATAAAGGCATGTGGACTGAACTACTTTGAGATATGCGTCTGAGCCAAGGGCTCACAATTGGTTGTAGAGTGGCAGTACTCTATCTTGTATACATTCAAACTCTCACCGACCCTGTTGTTGTAACAGGTTAATCTAACAACTGGTGACAGCAAGCTACCAACCTCAACTAGTGATTTTACAGCTCCCAAAATCCACTACACCCGGCAATGGCATATAAAGCCTGGCAATAGCATATAAAGCCTGGTAATAGCATATAAAACCTGGCAATAGCATATAAAGCCTGGCAATAGCATATAAAGCCTGACAATAACATATAAAACCTGGCAATAGCATATAAAACCTGGCAATAGCATATAAAACCTGGTAATAGCATATAAGGCCTGGCAATAGCATATAAAGCCTGGCAAAAGCATATAAAGCCTGACAATAACACATAAAACCTGG
Source organism: Cryptosula pallasiana (assembly GCA_945261195.1). Lineage (NCBI taxonomy): Eukaryota > Metazoa > Bryozoa > Gymnolaemata > Cheilostomatida > Cryptosulidae > Cryptosula > Cryptosula pallasiana. Next base: position 6,671,393 of record OX183137.1, read on the forward strand.
CAATAGCATATAAAGCCTGGTAATAGCATATGAAGCCTGACAATAACATATAAAACCTGGCAATAGCATATAAAGCCTGGCAATAACATATAAGCCTGGCATATAAAACCTGGCAATAACATATAAAACCTGGCAATAGCATATAAAGCCTGGCAATAACATAAAAAGCCTGGCATATAAAGCCTGGCAATAACATATAAAACCTGGCAATAGCATATAAAACCTGGTAACAGCATATAAAGCCTGACAATAACATATAAAACCTGGCAATAGCATATAAAGCCTGGCAATAACATATGAAGCCTGGCAATAGCATATAAAGACAGGCAATAGCATATAAAGCCTGGCATATAAAGCCTGGCAATAACATATACAACCTGGCAATAGCATATAAAGCCTGGTAATAGCATATAAAGCCTGACAATAACATATAAAACCTGGCAATAGCATATAAAGCCTGGCAATAACATATAAAGCCTGGCATATAAAACCTGGCAATAACATATAAAACCTGGCAATAGCATATAAAGCCTGGCAATAACATAAAAGCCTGGCATATAAAGCCTGGCAATAACATATAAAACCTGGCAATAGCATATAAAACCTGGTAATAGCATATAAAGCCTGACAATAACACATAAAACCTGGCAATAGCATATAAAGCCTGGCAATAACATATGAAGCCTGGCAATAGCATATAAAGACTGGCAATAGCATATAAAGCCTGGCATATAAAGCCTGGCAATAACATATACAACCTGGCAATAGCATATAAAGCCTGGTAATAGCATATAAAGCCTGACAATAACATATAAAACCTGGCAATAGCATATAAAACCTGGCAATAACATATAAAACCTGGCAATAGCATATAAAGCCTGGCAATAACATATAAAGCCTGGCAATAGCATATAAAGCCTGGCATATAAAGCCTGGCAATAGCATATAAAGCCTGGCAATAACATATAAAGCCTGATAATAGCATATAAAACCTGGCAATAGCATATAAAGCCTGGAAATGGCATATAAAGCCTGGCAATAGCATAGTAATTATATGTACTGACAATAGAAACAGCATAGTAATTATATGTACTGACAATAGAAACAACAAAATTCCATTCAGCAAAGTCCTTCACAATAAAATCACATAAGGCATACTGAATGTTGAATAATCGAGAGGAGAGCATTCCGTTAAACTAAATGAATATGACAGAGCCGAATTTCCTGTTTGTTACCAGAGTTTCTCTATTAGCGATAGCCCTAAATATTTGGGCTAAATGAGCAAAATCATTTTTAGACTGCATCGGATCAAAATTAACCACAGCCACGGCCAAACTTTTTGAACGCTTTGCTGCATTTAAAGCTGTCAAACTATAAACCAATTCATTACAGAAAGAATTGACTAATCCAGACAATAGTTTACTAATAAAATGGAATATTCTAATCAACTAGTTTAAATATCGTGAACACTTTTATGCAGCTGATCACAAAACAAGCAGATTAATCTCAGTGTAAAAAGTCTACTCCTTGACTTGGTTAGGGAAAGTATGAAGTTATGTTTGGAATCCTTGAGTGTGTGGCTTCACACTTTCCTCAATCAATGCAGATGATTCAGGAGCGAAATCAAAACTATGGGTAATTTAAACAAAATAATTCCAGTATAAAGTCCAAACCATGTTATAGTTGGTAGAGATGCCAGTTTTATTTAGTCTTGTGCTACCTAATATAGCGACCTTGATAACTTTGCAAGAGACAGTCAACTATTGTGTTTGTAATAAAAAGCTTTTGGTTTTGTTGTTAAACATAACCCACAACTTTATGGCCTAGACTATTACGAAGAAACTTTACTATTAACCACTGTTCCAGAATATTTAGTGTGACTCTTTACCCAATGAAATGTTTTACAATTTGCAGATTATAATGAGCTTCACGAGAAACATGTAGAAACAGTTAACAAACTACTCAAGTGTTTAGATGCTGAAACGGGTGTGAAAAAGGTTCGTCAATCGATCTCATAGTTTGACTGAAACAAAAATTTAACCAGTTATTGTTTTTGATATAATTTTTAAGTAAAAGTCAGAGCTTATATTTTTATGAACAAAAAAACATCTAAAAATGTTTTTGTTGATAACTGCAACTGCTGGGTCGGACTAAAAGTTGATTTTTGTAACTTAGACAGAAAATTTATCTTAAACCACTTCGTTATTTCAACTTTGCAGACCAAAAAGCTGAACAAAAGCTATCGGCCTAAAAAAGCCATCTCCATTCAAACGCTGACAGCAGACGATGAAGAGTCAGATGACCAAAGCAGGATAGTTTCATCAACAACTTTCCCAGTTGATAATGCCGTGGTAGGTATACATATAATACACACAGCAGAAACTGCTTATGCCCTTACCATACAATCATATCCAGAGCCAGAATCTGGCGACGGATAGCATGCCACATTAGCCTTATTGGCAACTGAAACAACAGATGTAGTGTCTGATTGAGCAAACAAGAAGAGACTTAGTATTTTGTGCGTTCCATATGGTTTCCTGTTTCTTACTATTTTTATAGTCTTTATTTTTAGTAAAACCTATTCCTTATTGGAATGTGTATAAGTATTGATACGCAAGTAATAAATTATTATTGGCAGGTATTTGCTTTCTATTCATGTATAACTTTTATGTAATCGACGTAGATGTTTATTTAAAAACCAGATCCCATCTGAAGTTATCTGCAAAGATATTCAGTTTTTAATGACTGCTACAAATCTGCAGCAATGACAAAATATTTCAAAGATTGAACTGCAAAAGTTCTGGTGGCTAATCAGAGCACTTGAATGAGCTGACATCACGAACATTTTGTTGGTTTACATAGCGCATTTACTTACTTTGTAAACTAACTTAACTATTTATGGCTTCGCATCTTTTTTTTCAGTAACTAGTTTCAATGTAGAAGCGGTTTTGTTTACTGTTTTAAGCACAACATGTTGTAAAATGCAATACGGTAAAAATGGAAAGTAAAACAATAAAATGGCATTCTCAATCCCGATGTTTGTGGCAAGCCCAAGAAAGAAATCCGAATTTGAAAGCCTATTCCTGACTTTATTACTTTGTAATTATTGAGATGCTGTCAAGAACTCTTAAATTGAAGATGACATTTATTGTAAAACCTCCAAATTCTGCATTTTCTAGCCTGGAGTTCATAGTATACAAAAGTTTGATGGAGGGGTGTTCAAACTCTCCAACCGAACATGCTGAAGACCCTTTTGAGGTGTGCATTATGGAGGCACCTGATGCACAAGGTGAGCGAGTCAAAGTGGTTCAGAGCCTTTCCGATATCACTGTTAGGCCACATCTACCAATTCAGACAGAAAGTCCAGTCTACCCAATGTCGAGAAGTTACAAGGTGTTTGAACCAAACAAGGTTCATACGGCAACCATCATTTCATTGCCACGTGTTGAAACCGAAGTAACTAGCCTTGTTGAAGATATCACAAGATATCTAGAGCAGGCCAAAATAACAGAAGTACAAGAGATCGGAATGGAGTCAGTCTCCAAAGCTATAGTGCACTGTGAAATGTAAGCTATTACAGCAAGTTATTAATCAAACATTTCAAAACTCTGAAGGTCGTTGGAAAAGTATTAAATGAAAATGATAAAAACTACATTTTGGTGTTTTTATGTTGTTGCTGGTGATTGATGCGAGGTAATGAATAAAGAAAAATGGCTGCCTTTACCCAAACAAACACCATAGCATTTTCCAACAGATTTTTGCATTAAAAGTATAACTTCGTATTGAACGCCTAAATAATTGAGGTAGATACATGAATTGCAGAAATGACATGTACCGGGGAAAGATTGTACAGGAAAGCATGGATATGGAGTACCCAGTATATTTGACACCAATACATCCAATCTGCGCCAATCTGTACTTGGAAAGGAGAACTATGTCGAAAGCGTCCACTACATGTGTTGAGATGTGGCCGAAAAACTACCGGCAAAAACGATCAGCCAGGTACGGGCGTTCAAAGCCACCGGTTAAAGAAGCGGAATGTGTAACGGCGAACGTTAAAGAACTGAATCAAAGAAGGTCGGACGAAGAACTCACAAACACCAATTCTAGCGGTGCTACATCCACCCAGACCCGGTTTAAACGGTAAAGCAACTGAAATTTTGTGGACTCTTTTACTGTCACTTAACACAAATTTTTGGAAATTAAAACATAAAACTGATTGTTATTTTCTGCTAAAGTTTAGTAACAAATTATTTTATAAAACACGAAATGACCGAGCCGCTAAAAAACATAACCTAACCCGTGCAAAAACAATAAACACTTTGTGATTCTCGCAGACTAGGAAAACGTACAAAGACATCTAGTGGACAAGTTGACTCAATGAACTCTACCGGCCAGTTAAATCCTGCTACAAATGCACAATCCTTTCCCACTGACTGGCATTCTAAGGAAAGGGCTCAAGTTTACCATGGCCGGTAAGTATATACCCTGTTTAACTGAAAAGCAAAGTCAGTTTTGCTTATAGTTGAGCCAAAACTGACTATTTTTAGGATGTCTAACATTTTTTTTTCTCTGCAAAGTTTTTCTAAGCTTTTATTGGGTACATTGTTGATCTTAGTGCGCAAAAAACTGAAAATGGAGTAAAAACATGATTTAACATAGTTTATTCAACTTTGACCATGACGGTTGGAAGTGAAGAGCAGTCGGAGAGAAGAATCTCATTACAGAAATAAGCCAGACTTTTCAAGGAGTGCTCGAGCTCTTTATCCCATGACTTATTAATAATTATCAACACTTGAAGTTTACTAGCAATGAATGTGTAAAGTAATTCATAAGCCAGTCCATTACAGGGCAGCGGTGAAAAACTAACATATGCGCACTGCTTTACCTCATGTCATAACAAAACTTTGTGAAAAAGCCTTAAAGTCTGGAAACTATGATACCCTCCAAGGTAGAATCAGTGCCATCACCGCCCACTTCATTGTAACTCACTGTTAGGCACAACAATGAATCGTCCACTTACACAATCCATTGGAGATCTCCTTGCAGGGCATGCCAGTGAAAGGGGAAAGATTAAACCGTGTTGCCTACGAAAACCTTTCCTGAGAGATGAGTGGAACAAACAGCGTCGGGGACATTAATACCATATATCAATAGCTGTAGCCTGAGTTTTAGGCCAACATTTGAGGCATTATGTATATTTGGCTTTGAAGATGCTGCGCAGACTTTATTGGGAGTTGCGTACTATTTTAGCATCTTTTGAATTGATCTCATTGCATGATCAGTTTAGCGGGCGAGACTTTTTGTATTGGATTGCTGTACAAATTAAAGGAATGGCTTTGGCGGCCAAGTGGTCGCCAGGGCGAAGATTGCAGTATATATTAGCTACACTCTTTGGACCATTGCTTCACCGGCTATGTTTTGTTTCAAACTTTTTTTAGACCTCAGGTTTATTTTGGTTCTTCTGAACAATGATATTTAGTATAATGAGTTATAATTTATTTTGAAACCAACACTAACAAAGAAAGGTTTGAAAAGTTAAAAAACATGAAATTATCATTCATATAACATAATTTAAAAAATTAATGCTAATGTTATTATTCTCCCCCTAATTTTAAATATCGGGATTTTTGGTTGGTGATGAATATGAAAAATCACACAACAACAAAAAAACTTCTGCTGTTCGTATTGTATGGCGAATACAAAATACAACATAGTAATGATAACAATAATAACGTAAATAATAATAATGACGACGACGAAGACGACGCCGTCAAAAATGACAACGACGACGGTGACAACAGAGACAGTGAAAATAGTGTTAATAAATATGACACAAGGACAATCGGATCAGCAATAACTCCTGACAGTAAAACGCATGGTGAGAATGATAATAATGTGCAGGAATTTACAGTGTGTAGTGCCAGCCGTCCACCTGTACAGCGTCCCATGGTTAGCGAGTGAGTGTAGGCAGTATAGTAAGTGACTTAGCAACCTCAAGGTCAACAGACTAGACTAGTCAATCAAGATTTGCAGCGTTGCAAGGCCATAAGCTATACACAGTGAGGAGTTGTCACAACTACCTCACTTTTCACTGACTTCTTGGTAGAAAGAATAGCTGTGTGGGGTCGAACCAACAAGTAGAACAATCGTTCCAGTATCACACGCTTGTAGGTCGTATGCAGTGTAAGTTGATTCGACTGAACACTTTCCACTGACTATTGTTCGTGTTGTTAGCCAACTTGTCCAAGTAGACGCTTGTCTATTTAATTATTATGTGCATGTAGTTGCTTGGTTATGCTTTGCTCGTTATCGTATTCTTTGTATGTATTCACTTGTGTTTGCTATGCTTTGCTCGTTATCTGTTCCTTGCATGTGTACTTGTGCTGTGTAGACATAATCATCAAGCTGTGTGAGAGTCAGGTTAACTCTGATTTTATCATTGAATTACATGAATATTCATACAGGCACATAGTACAATAGAAGGGGTAAGGCAGCCAAATAACAAAAGATAGGCTACGCCTATTTGGCCTGATTGGCCCATAGAACAGAAAGGAGGCAGCCCCTTGTCACGGCTGACTTGATAGTGTCACATGTGTATGTTTACGTAAATGTTTGTGTAAATACTGCTATATAAAATGGTTATGAATAAAATAGAGGGTAAATATAAGGTGCCGAACTGTCACCTGGTCGACTTAGTTAGTGAGTTCCCCAACACACTTCGCCCCATTGGCGCTCGTAGGGCCAATAAAATAGTATTGAGGTGTGCGTACGACATATTAGAAGAAGTCTCTTTCTTTCTGTATGTTCGCCTTCAGTTCTTCGGACCTTTGTAGATGTCTAAATGCTTCTCTCTTAGCGTAATACAGCTCCTATTCATACCTTTTAATCTTCCGATACCTCTCTTCACACTTTTCTTACTCCATCTGCCTTTCTACTCTCTTCTCTCTGCTATCAGTTCTAGGTTGGTATGACGTACTTCGTTCTCTAGACCTTGCCTGTCTCTTACTTGACCTTTCTCCCATATCGTGTCCTTCTCTCTCTGGCTCGAGCTCTATCTTGATCACGTTCTGTGATGTGTCGGTGACTGCATCTCCTAGTCTCCTTTTAACTGGTTTTCCACTGGCAGGACTGGCAGGACTGGTTGACTTTTCTTTTATTTGAGTGGGCATGCCGAACAAAGGGGGGGGGGGGGGTTCGACCAGTTCATCGTTTGGCAGAACTCGGTATAAGAAGTTTTGTCCACTATGTAGAGAGGTCGGTTTATTCCGCCGTGTTCGACAGCTCCATTTTGAATTCTAATATACTTTAAGATAGTATCCCGTGATGCACTTTTATGACCGCATGTGCAGAAAAAGAATACATAGTGCTGTCTAGCGTGGTAGTTTATTCGTTTCTTGTTCAGTTGTAGCTGGCAAATGCTACACCTCCATCTGTCGCTGTCCTCTGTGGGTTGCACTGTTTGTTGGATCAGTTTGGTTGTCTTGTCGGACAGCCATGACTCTTTCGGTTGGTAGCTGTGTGTAGGAGCAGGGGGTGTTGGTGGCTGGTGCTGTCGGGGTCGACACCTAGCTGCTCCTTCTTCTTTTAAATTAGTTCGGCTAATTCTTACCGGTGATGTTGGCATCTCCTTCCGCGGAACTCGATGCTTTCTTTTTGGTTCGGCTGTGATGGCTGAGATGATGACTGGGTCTTCTTCAGTCGAGATATGTCCATCATTTGCTCCTGCCATTTCTGTTGAGCCTCCTATCTTGTTGTTATTTCCCCGTTGTTTGCTGACTGTGCACTGCGGTTTTTTGTTAGTGTATTCTTCATTTGTATTGGCGCTCGTCACTTGATTGGTTTGTTGTTTCTTTGTTTTGGTAACCACGTGGTGTGACCTATGGCGTCTAAGCTCATCCCCGTACTGTTTGGTGGTTGACAGGATATCTCTATTGGTGTTGTAATGGGAGTTTTCTGTTCTCGTTTTTCATTTTCCCGATCTTGGTTTGGTGTGGTAGTTATCCACTCTTGGTTTATATGTCTTTGCCCCCATTGCCAGTTACCCCCACCTATATTAGCTGTTGGTTGTTTGTGGTTGTTTAACCCTAACTTATATCGCGTTTCCTCGGCGTTGGCCCTTGGTATATATACCATTTTTCCTACTCTTTTCTCTGACTCAGGTCCTGGCCCGTTTACCTGCATACTTTCCGCAGTAAGGCTCTTCTCTCCTCTAGTTTGGTAACATTGGTAAACTGTAAACTTGATGGGGGGTTTTCTTACTCTCATAGGTTGACCTATCTATTCTGTTCTCTCCGGCCATGGATTGAGGGGGGCCAGTGCGTGTCCTCTGCAGGGGGTACAGTGGGTGTTTCATCCACCGGGGGCTCTGATGGGGTAGGAGGTCGCTCTTCGGCTGGTTCTAACAAGGTTGTGGCTGGTAGTTCGGGGGGTGGTGCTAGTGGTGTTTTGCTCTCCTCCGGTTCTTCGGGAGTTGGTGGGCCTTCTGGTCCCCTCTCCCTTGGTAGGTCGGGTAGCGGAACGGCATTGTCTGTTCTGGGCGTGAGCGTACGCCTTTGGTATGCCCCTCGCATTTTGGGCCGGACGGCCTGATCTCGACTGGGTGGGGCTCTCCCTATGGTTTCTCGGCGGGTCCGAAATGCTTTTAGTCGGCGCCCATTTTGGGTAAAGCCCTGCCTATTCCTTTCCAGGCGATAGGTGTGATTCGGGTAGGTTTCTGTTATGGTATAGGGGCTTATTTAGCTTGGCTGCAGTTTGGCATTGCTACCCTTTGTTTGTCGCTTATTGTCTATCACTACCAGCTCATCTTTGTTGATCGGGGAGGTTCGCCAGTTTCTTCCTGTCGGATTTTGGTTTGCTGGTTCCTTATGTAGTCATGTGCGATGGCCAGATCTCCTTGTATTCGGAGGGTGTGTTCGGTGAAGCTATGGGGGTCCAGTGAGGGTGGTAATCCGGTTAGTTGGTCGGGCAGTCGTACTTCTCTACCCAACAAGAGCAGGTTCGGGGTCTCTCCAGGTGTAGAGTTGGGGGTGGCTCTACAAGCTCGCATGATCTGGGGAAGTAGTCCGTCCCATTCATTTTAAACCTTGCTCAGTATTAGGGTTCGTAGGGCGTCTCGCAGCGTCCTGTTCTGCCGCCCACCATGCCATTTCCTTGTGGGTGGTAGGGGGGTGGTGCGCGTCTTGCGTATTCCCCACAGGGCACAGAGCTCTTCTAGTAAAGTGGACTCGAACTAAGCCCCCTGATCCGAGTGTAGTTGCTCGGGGAGTCCCCAGTAGCTAAAGACTCGCTCATCTAGGGCAATAGCCACTGTGGGGGCCGTAGCGTCGGGTAGGGCTATGGCGTCTTGCCAGCAAGTGTAATGGTTAGTGAGCACCATTATCCACCTATTCTTCCTTTTGGTGAGGGGCAGGGGGCCTACGAGGTCAATGGCCAGTGTTTGGAAAGGCCGTCCTGCAAACAGCCTCTGTCCGTCGGGTGCGGTGGGTCTTCTACTCCTTTTTGCCACCTGTCAAACTTCACAGCTCTACACGAGTCTGCGTGTTAGTCCCGACATCCCTGGCCAGTACCAGCCTAGCTGTAGTTGATTGCGGGTAGGATTGATACCTGCATGTGTCATCAGGTGCGTGTCTCACACGACCTTGTGCCTCCAGGCAGGTGGACACACTGAGCGGGTTCTGACCCTTCCCTGGTGGTCTGATTTGATTACAAGGGTCCCATCTGGTTGGAGGCTTATTGCCTCTATCCTGTTGTGTAGGGTCCGTAACTTGGTATCTCCTTCCTCCAGTTCTCTGACTGAGAGCTGCTTTCTTGCTTGGACAGCTGCGTATATTTTTGCAACGGGGTGTTGCCCTTCTTGCTGGGCCCGTACCAGTTCCTTGGCATTCTCTGTAGGGTTGGTGATTATCACGTTTACCTGTTCCTCCTGTCCTTCCCCGGTGATTTCAGCGTTGGAGGGGCCTCCGTCTCTCTGCTCGATGGACCAACACTGCTTGCAGTTCGTACAGTGGTCTTGCCGACTCAGGCCGTCTGCGTTACCATGTTGGGTCCCAGGACGGTGTTCTAGTTTGAACTTAAACTCAGCCCAGGTCTCTAGCCACCATGCTGTTTGATTGGAGGGTTCCTTCCAACTACAGAGCCAGCTGAGGGAACCGTGGTCCGTGAGTAGTTTGAATTCTTGCCCGTAGAGATACGGCGGGAAATGCTTGGCGGCTTTGATTACGGCCAGGAGCTCTCTCCAACTCACGCAGTAATTCTTCTCTGCGGGAGATAGGGTCTCACTATAATACGCGATTCTCTCTCTTGCCCTTCCTGGACTTGGGATAGCACCCCTCTTACTCCGACAGCACTTGCGTCTGTGTCCAAAATATGCGGAAGCGTGGGGTTTAGGTACCTTAGTGTCGGGGCTTGACTCAAGCCCTTCTCTAGCAGTCCAAATGACCATTGCTCTGCGCTCTACCATTTCCATGGGACATCGTTCTTGGTCAGGAATGTGAGTGGTTTGGCAGTGGTGGCATAATCAGGTAAATACTGCCTATAATAGCCAGCAGTCCCAAGGAACGCTTGTAGGGTCTTTACGTCTTAGGGTGCATGCCAATTCCTCACTGCTTCCACCTTGTCCTGGTCAGTAGCTACTCCCTTTGCGCTGACTGTATGTCCTAAGTAGCGCACCTGGGGACTCGGGAACTCGCATTTTGAAGGCTTCACTGTTAGGTGGGCACTCTGGAGACGTCGTAACACCCTCTAACCTTTGTATGTGTGACGTGAAGTCGGGGCGATGACTATCACGTCATCTAGGTAGAGTAGTAACGTCTTCCAGTGGAGGCCTTTTAATACTCGCTCCAAGAGTCGCTGAAATGTGGCGGGGCAGAGGTGAGCCCGAAGGGTAACACCTTCTACCACCAGAGGCCACTGCGGGTGATGAAGGCGGCTTTATCTTGGGCGTCTTTGTCAAGGAGCACTTGCCAGTATCCACTGGTCAAGTCCAAGGTGCTAAAATACCTGCTGCCTGCTAGGGCGTCCAAAGAGTCATCAATATGGGGTATGGGGAACGCGTCTTGCTGGGTGACGTCGTTTAACTTCCTATAGTCGACGCAGAATCTCCATGAGTCGTCTTTTTTCTGTACTAGCACCACTGGGGAACTCCAGGCTCCTTCTGCGGGTTCAATGAGGTCTTTTGCGAGTAGTAGGCGGTGGGGGGGATGAGCGAATTGGTCGTGTTCCTGGTGCCACGGGAATGGAGTGTTCGGTGATTTGGGTACGACCGATATCCCCGTCATGTTGGCTGAACACTTCTTGGTAGCGGGTGAGTAGGTACCGGAGTTGGCACTCTCTCTGGTGTTCTGACATCCCTTTCCCGCTTGGGCAAAGAACTGTATGGAGTGGGGCGGTAGCTCACCTCCATGATACCCTTGCTCTTGGATGTGTTCTTGCGGATGTCGCACCTTGTTGGGTCCTATCCCTGTAAAGGTGCTGATCACCTCTCCTGCAGGTACTCGGAGACTATCTTGGGATGGAATTAGGAATCGGACAAGTACTCGCCCGCGTTCGTCTGGGGAGTTGATGCTTGTGGCCAACAATAGGCCTTTTCCTACGCTCTCTATCACATCCTGTGTACATGGGGTTTGGCTAGCCAAGTGGCAGGGTACGGTGGCTTTCGTCTGTGGAGGGATGTGTGTATCTTTCTGGACTTTTACCTTTGACACCAGATCCCGTCCGGGCCTGTCGATGCAGGTCAGCTCTTTTCCTTGGACGCAGAGAACAGGCCAGTTGAAGCCCATCTGACAATTTTGCTTGGCGAGGAACGGCATCTTGAGGATTACGTCCTCGTTGATCTGGCTTACCACAAAGGTCTCTTCATATTTGATATGCCGTGTGCGCCCTGTCAGTGTGAGTAACCTGTAGAATGACAACCCGGTGCCATCAGCCATCAGTCCGTGGGAGTCATACTCCTGCAGGTTTTGCTGGTTCTGGGGGTGAGTAGGTCGATTGGTATTACACCCCGTGTCAATCAAGTAGGTGACTGCCCATCCTTCCACCCAACCAGGCAAGTAGTAGCTCGATTTGTATGGTCTTTCTATCTGATTCAGATGGATAGTGACAGGCTTCTTTGTTGCTATTTCTTGTTGGTGCCTCTTTGCTTGGACTTGCTCTCTCTTCCGTGGTTCGAGGGAGATGCGTTTCTGGTGGTCCATTGCATCCACTTCTATCTCATCTTCGTTAGGCATTTCTGCAGCCAAGGGGCTAAACCAGTTGCTCAGTGGAAGGGTTTCTGGTCTCTCCACGGGTTGTCTGACTCGGTCCTCCCTCGGTCAGTTGGCTGTTGGGGCCCTCTTGCAGCCAGCAGGGGTTCTTACTGCTGCGGGCCGTATTCGTTTCCCTGCCTTGTGTGCCAGGATGCTGTCTTGCACTGACCACGTAAATGGCCCGTGGGTTGGCAACCCCTGCAGCGCTTCGGAGTAGGTTGGTGGCTTTCCCTTTTAGATCGGCCACCTCCTTGCTCAGATGCTCTATGGTCTCTAGTAGTTTGGCCGGAGGGACCTACACCTCCTGACACTTGAGGTTGGCCTCTGGGGTGGGTGCGTCCCTTCCAGTTCCCCTTCTTGTATGGCACGGACATTTGATTGTGTGGGAGGCTGGTGCTGTACCTGTAAGAATTCATTCCCTGCTTGGACAGCCTCCTGCAGGTACACGTGTCCCCGGGTACTCTGGAAGGTCTGCAGCGTGAGCTCGGTTCTGTTTTGGATTGGCAAGTTGCAGTAAGCGGCTTCCACCAACAGTTCTACTTGGAGAGCGTGTTCTCTCAGCATTTCTCCGAGCGCTTTCCTGTAGGTGGTCAGCCTGTGCTGTGCCTCTGTGCGGGTCAGGCCGAAGCTCGCCCTTAGGGCCTGAATTATGGCTACTTGGTCGAGTCCCCTCCCACACTGTTCGACCTTTCCAGTCAGCGCCTGCCGTAAGTGTATAGTGGTCTCTTCTGGTAGCCATCGGTTGGCGCGGGCTACCTCCTCAAACCTTTGTATAAAATAGTTGACATCTCGCTCCCCACTGTACTGGGGGATCCGCAAAACGGTCTCGCCCGCTGTTCGTAGACATACGGTAGGGGAGAGCCATCTCGGTCGGAGATCACAGCTCGGCGTCTACTGGTCATCTTGGGTGGTTGTCACTTCCTGACTTGGTTCACTTCTCTGGTGGGTCGTCTTTGTGTGGGTCTTTCTCTATCCCACTGCTGCCACCAATGTACAGCAATTTACAGCGTGTAGTGGTAGCCGTCCACCTGTACAGCGTCCCACGGATAGCGAGTGAGTATAGGCAGTATAGTAAATGGTTGAGCAAGCTCAGGGTCGACAGACTAGACTAGTCAATCATGATTTGCAGCGTTGCACCCCCGTAAACTATACAGTGAGGAGTTGTCACAACTACCTCACTTTCCACTGAGTTCTTGGTCAAAAGAATAGCTGTGTAGGGTCGAACCAAAAAGTAGAACAATCGTTCCAGTATCACTCGCCTGTAGGTCGTATGCAGTGTAAGTTGATTCAACTGAACACTTTCCACTGACTAGTTTTTGTGTCGTTAGCCAACTTGTCCAAGTAGCCGCTTGTCTATTTAATTATTATGTGCGTGTAGTTGCTTGGTTATGCTTTGCTCGTTATCGTATTCTTTGTATGTATTCACTTGAGTTTGCTACGCTTTGCTCGTTATCTGTTCCTTGCACGTGTACTTGTGCTGTGTAGAGAGAATCATCAAGCTGTGTGAGAGTCAGGTTAACTCTAATTTTATCATTGAATTACATGAATAGTTATACAGGCACATAGAACAATAGAAGGGGTAAGGCAGCCAAAATACCAAAAGATAGGCTACGCCTATTTGGCCTGATTGGCCCATAGAACTGAAAGGAGGCAGGCCCTTGTCACGGCTGACTTGATAATGTCACATGTGTATGTTTACGTAAATGTTTGTGTAAATACTGCTATATAAAATGGTTATGAAGAAAATAGAGGATAAATATAAGGTGACGAACTGTCACCTGGTCGACTGAGTTAGTGAATTCCCCAACAATAATATGGTACAATTGAAAACTATAATAACAATACGTTTTTTAAATCTTCAAACAGGTCTTTTTTAGTGCTGGCTCCAAAATAATTATTAACAGAGTATAATAAGCACCAAAAGTGAGATAAAACTGAAAAAGGCTGAGGTCTAATGATAAATTGAAAGCAAAGCATAGCTGATAAAGATTTAAGCCAAAGAGGGTAGTTAATGTACAATCCAATCTGCACCTGCAACCATTCTCGTTGATATAGGCCAACAAACCAACACTAAAACCAATCACCAAGAAAACGTATCATCCCATAAAATCAAGATGAAATGTATTGAAATGACATGGGGGCAAGCAACACCCAATAAAACAAGGACAGCATATTCAAAGCCAAATACACATAAAACCTTGAATGTTGGACTAAGATTTATCCCATCATCTATTAGCATTCAGACCAGAATTTTGAGGATGTTGTTTGTACTGCAAAAAAACTCATTTAAGTCAAAACAATCCCAGATGCAAAACAACCTCGAATTCGGATGGTTGATGATGAAGTGGGAGAGGTTTTCTACCACTATTTTGTCCACCCAGCCCTGCTTTGGTGTCTTTTTCCGTGCAACCGTACACTTGTTTGACTCCTAGAAACTACACTTACATGTTTGTTGTTGCCACCACATTTGCTAAATAACACCATGCTCTTCCACCGCAGCAAACACCACCTATTCCTGAAGTTTCCATCTAAATCATACCATATAAATGACAGCACATAGTCCCACTAGTTGCAACTCCACTTTCTGTAGTACCAGAACCTTCTCTGGTGGTGCAGAACCCTCCGTCTGCAGCACCAATCGTTCATCCAGTGGTCCAGGACAATGTTGAGAAATTACAAACGCCGTCAATATTTGCTTCCCCTAGTAGCTGCAATATGGCAAAAACAGTTTATGAACAGTTTAGAAGTGAGAGCCAGTGACTTCTTGATACCGTTTTTACTCTCCTGGACCAGTCTCTTGGAATAAGGCTCCACTTCTTTCTCCAAGGTGGTGACTTGAGTTATCCAACCATTTTTTTTAAACCTAAAACATAAAAAAAATGTTCAGGATCTGCCCCAACACCCTGTCACCATGCATTGATTTTTTGACCAACTACTCCAACTAGCAGGTCCATGAAAAGCCCTGAAAAATTCTACTGAGAACAGTGAACCACTAAGTCAAACAGCAAGCCTTTTAACAGAGAGTCCTTCTCACTCAAGGAATAAAAACTCACCACATCCCCTCCTCTCTTGTGCGCTGCCAAGGTTCAATTAATTCGGTTAACCACTCCGGATGTAGAAAAGCCAGCCAGCAACTTTGTTCTGAAGAAGGTAAAAAGCAACCCAACGATACCTTTAGTTGACACTGGCAGTACAGTAGTTCTGTTGCTTGGCACATATTCAATCAGTTACATGCTTGTGTGAGGTAAGGCAAGCAAAGCAAACAAGTGAATCTCTCCAGTTTCGTTATATGAAAAAGAATAAAGCAACCTTTGATGTATGCCACGTCAACCAAAGGAACATAGTTGGAATGTTTCATGTCACAGCTCACATTCGTTGCATGAAGTTCCTTGAGTAAGCCATAGTGATAAATAGTAAAGGCATGCATGGCAGGTCATTTACAAAAAAATTTCAGATCCATCGTGATCTCTGTCAGCCACCAAGTATGGAGTCAACTATCTTGTGTAGGTTACTACACAGAGAGACTTGCCCCTTGGGTTAGTAGAGCCCTGTTTTAACTAATTAGCCCATAGCAGACAGCTGAAACGAGCCTGACCGCAAAGGATACATACTCGTTCCATGTATAACCCTACGGCCCAGCCTGTTAAAGCTCAAGACCAAGAGTACCATTGGCCACTATCCAAAACTGAGCCCTGAAGTGGTCAAACAACTTGAGGTTACTACAGAGTTTACATTTCTGCTACCGGCCATCATCCCCACCTTCTTGTTCATTCTCATGACCTAAACTGTCGTCAGCAGCCTTCCCTTCTGACCGAACAGACAGAACAACCACCAGGTAACACGACTGCAACACCAGTGTGCTGGATATAACTGGCAGGAAATTATGATATCAAGCAAACCACTTTAGTTACCCATAACAATTCTTTTTTTCTGGTTATCAACGTATATGTCAACACTATCACCGACTCATTCCACAAAAAGAACAGGAGACAACTAGACAAGCGGAGGCATTGCTGGAATCTGGACTCATGGAGCAAGCATCAGGAACAGATGGAACGTGCGTGCCATTTTAGTGAGAATTAAATATGGTGATTAGATGTTCTAGATAGTTTACAGTCAGTTTAATGAAGTCAAACACCAAGATGCTTACATAATCGCCACAATAATGAAAATCTGGACACTTCATCATGGAGCAAGTTTTTCACCATTTCAAAACTGATCAGAGGTTATTGGCAGGCCGCTCTTAATGAGGGTGCTAGTGAACATTCTTCCTCTACTACTTTTTCTGGTCTCTAAAAGAAGAAGATGCTTCCATTGGCGTTACTTCAGGACCAGTCCCTTTCAAGCACATGATAGAGAAAGTTCTCCAAAGCGTCCACTCAAAACCCTCCTGTTATACCTTGATGACAGTACCTTTGTTGCTTCTGACTTTCCCACTCACATCAAGAGACTGGCTGAAGTTGCTTAGTAATTACAAAGGGTTTTCTGAAATTCACACTGAGCGAATATGCATTGAATAAACCTCAGGTCAAGTTCCTGGCCCACATAGCGAGCTGCAAAGGAGTGGCAGCTAATCCGGAGATAGTAGCTGCCGTCGTTCATTAGCAGACCCACACAGTGTTGGAAGTCTAGCTACCCTTTCTTGGTATCGAAAAGTGCTCAAGTCAGCACTTGTTAGGCTTCTTTACCATAATTAAACCCATCACCCAGTCTATTAACGAGGATGATACATGGAATTGATCTCAGGAACAAGAGACTATTTTCCAGAAAGTCAAGTTTGTTTTAATTTTTGGAACTGGCTTGGCTTACCCTAAAAATAATGCCCTGTATACTTCGAATACAAACTCCAGTAACACAAGTATTAGCAATATACTACTTGGGACTCAGGAAGGCAGTGAGAGGGTTATTACTTATTACAGTAATAAGCTCAGTCCTCACGAGCATACCTAATGTCTGACCATTGAGAGTTATTGGCAATGGTAATTTCTGTCAAGTATTTGCTTCCCACTTGCACTTTTAAATGGACCATATCTCCTTGCTATGGCTATTTACCAAAAACTTCCATCAGTCAGTTTACTATATGGCTTCAACATTTTTTTTAGTTCAAGTACACCGTTGAGCATAGGAATGACAACCAAGACGAAAATGCCAACGGGTTATGTTTTTGGTGCCCCCAGACTGTGGACAGCATGGCCATATTGAGCAGAGATGTGGTTTTATTAACCAAAGCTGATAGCTGACTAGAGCTGGCTTCCCTCCCCCTTCTCAACTATTTTCTTTCCACCTCAGCATAAGCTTGAGTCTCCCCCACATCGGTTAGCTCAGCCACCCATTCCGTCCCTCAGGTGACCTTAATGCAGTTCAGCTTGTCCAATTTGACACTCACTGTCCCAAGGCAAATAAGGGGTAGCCGTACTGTTTTTGATTTTCATTAGGCCTGTCTACACATTGCCCCAGCACGAACGAGCAGTTGGAATTCGGTACTGAAAAACTCAGAGAATTGAACATTTGGATCGGGCCCATGAGATTATGGAAGTATCTGTGTTGGTGCTCCAGATTTCTCAATGACCTGTGCTTCGGCCAATGTGGTAATGAAAAGTTACAAAATCTTTCAGACCTATTCCTTTGCATACAAAAGAAATGGGTAGGATCCTTGTGTGTCGATAGCTGACATGATACCAAACAGAGGTGACAGCAGATGTACAAAACGTGGTAAAGACCGGGAGAACTGCCAGAGAAACACAAGTAGTGGTCCAGCCGTGGTCACCAGTGTGTGTGCACCAGCGGCTCCTAACAAAAGCTAGTTGTTGATTTGGTTGGGCCATCCCTGTGATAGCTTGTGGTAATGCATGAATGCGGTGTTGATTGACCAGTTGACTTAGTGGCCAACACCATGACTCATCTAAATGCCACAGCCCTAGTGGTAACCAGCATCTCTACTAAGAACAACTTTGCTATTAACTTTTCCCTGGTTGGTGAGTTCAGTTAAGTGCAACCTGGAAGGTTGAAATAACTCATGCTAGACCTATCATACTAAGGCCAAGAGGGTTTTCAAGAGAAATGATCAAGTGGGAGTGATTTTTTGTGGTCCTTCTTCGTGAAGTTTAATCATTGTGACTGGGATCTGCGTTGAAAGCTACCCCCCTCCTTCCTCCACTACTGGTGAGGTGACCAACTACATGACTTTAGCCAGATAAGTACGCCTTTCATACCAAGTGTTCTACGCGCACTCCCAACTGACCGATTGCGTGTCCATGCATAAGTATGCATTGACCCTCAAGCTAAGACTTAAGAAGGTACATAGGCACTGAGGCAATAACAGCAGAAGTGAGTGCCGATGAGGAGGTAAGCTTAGTCTGTAAACAGCTTAAAACCAGACGTGGTTAGAGGACCACTGTAGGCCCCGTGAAGAAAATCTCAAAACTCATGCAAAGCTTATTGGTTTTTTTGAAAAAGAGGAGGTGCATGATAACTATGCCTACCTCGCTGGTCAACACTGCCAAGTTCAATAGAAACTGGAAGTTAACCTGAAACCCTATTACATTGAAAAAATGAAATGAACTAACTTAGTTTTGTATAGAGATTTGTTGCCCCACCTGTCTATTACTGTGATTCCAAAATCCATCGACCCAATGGTTCTGATGGTAGGTTCAGAATAGCACAAAGGCTATCTCCATCTCTTACTGATACACTCCAACACCACCCAAAGCCTGAAAACTAGTTACAATGACCTACAAAACAATGGCTTCATTGAACTTTGGGTCCTCTCATCTTTTATGGCTACCCATAATGCTATCGAGTTGCAAATAACGCCAAAGAAGAAAGAGCGCTTCTAATATTTTTACCATCAAGTGCTAGATGTGACAATTTTTGTGCACTAGCTGTACCTCCATCGTGGATATGATGACAAAAGTCAGGCGCAAGCTGGCTTGCTACCAGAAGTTTCTAGACCATTTGTTACATACTACTTTATCAAGCAGGGTTTCTCTTCTTTACCCCAGTTGTCCTGACACACTTTGTGCCCAATCAGCATCCTCATTAAGTACTAAAAAGGCAAGGATCTACTGCTAATGCTTGTAACATTGCCCTTTTTTCCGTAGCACAAGTTATGTAGGTCCAGAGAATGTTTCAAAGCTGCAAGGGCAGTGCGCGAGTCATCAAGTTTTTGCATGCAACTCCATTTAGTTTAGTGTCTACTTGACTAGGGGCCTCCCTCTGATTCTTCAATTAGCAGCACCTGTGGTGCAATTGAAGTGGACTATATAGTGGTTTCACTGGACACCATGTTAGCAACAACACAGCTATAGTGCAATGCACTATTAGAGTAGGTACATGCACTCTTGTAGGGTGTCAGCTCAACTGGAACCGAAAGGACTTCCCCATGGATGACAATTAGGCCATAATGGAGACAGTTAGTGAGAAGAACGATTCACAAGCTTATGTACTGGTAATGCATTGAAGATAACTTAGTTCCTTGGAATCAATGCATTGGCTTATTATCAACCATTGAGTGCAGTAGAATTTCAACCGACTTGCAATTGTATGATGTTCTATTATTATACCCATTGTTGCATGTTTAGCTAAAACTGTTGATGCTTTTGCGTATTGGAGCTGGGAACAACAACATTTGCGCGTTGGTTGTGAAACTAGATTTGTATATCCAAATACAATTAGCTTTACTGTTCCACTATTCTTACTGGTTTAGCAGTTGGCCATTCTGAGAGGCACTGATAAAATCCTACATTTAATCTGCTTTATTCACTATCTTATAATGATTACCGTTGAAAACAAGAAGAATATACTGCTTTCTTATACAGCTCTTTAGTATTGTTCTGTAAAAGTCAAGCACATACCTCTTACAATCATGCAATTATCATTAAACTCAAGATACCTAAAGTATGATGCTTATGTTTCTACATGATAAGATGTGAGTTTACAATAAATCAATTATGCTATTATATCTTTTAGCTCACAACCAAAATTGAGTGAAAGTGACATCGTTGAAGCCGCGAACAAAAAATATTTGCGCCATGAAGAGGTTGTGTTGTCTGAAAGTGATGACTATGAAATGAAAATTAAGCCATCGAGCATGGAGGGGCTGAGACAAGATGGGTATGAAATGTCAGTTTTGCAAAAAAATGATGGCAACCAGGTGACAATGAAAGAATTCAGCAAACAAAAAGACAGTTCGATGACAGCTAAAGCAGATGAACAGGAACTGGAAATGGTACATGGGTATACTGGGAACCAAAATGATATGATAAAAAGGTATGATGTAAATCAGATGGCAATGGTACAAAGTTATGATGGGAACCCAATGGGATTCGAAGACTTCACCAGAAAGAGTTATGATGCAGAGTTGGCTAAAGCAGGTGAATACAGAATGGAAAAGGTACAAGAGTATCATCGAAACAAGACCGGCATGGCACAAGGGTATGATGGGAACCCGATGGGCATCGAAATTTTCAGCAAAAAGAGCTACAATCCAAAGTTGGCGAACACAGATGAGCTTGGGATGGAAAAGGTAGAAAAGTATATTGGAAATCGAACAGGCATGGCACAATGGTATAATGGGAACCAGAAGAAAATGAAACAAGGGTATGATGCGAATCAGATGGAAATTGACATCTTCAGTGGAAAAAGTAACAATGTGAAGTTGGCTAAAGCAGAGGAGTACAGAATAGAACGGGCCGAAGAGTATAAGGGGAACCAGAAAGGAATGGTACAATGGTTTGATGGGAACCAGACAGGAAATGTTCAAGCTTATGATGGGACTCAGACTGGAATGGTACAAGAACATGATGGAAACCAGATGGGCATGGTACCAAGGTATGATGGGAGCCAGATGGGAAAGGTGCAAGAACGTGATGGGAACCAGACAGGCATGGTACCAAGATATGATGGAAACCAGATGGGAATGATACCAAGGTATGATGGAAACCAGATGGGACTGGTACCAAGGTATGATGGAAGCCAGATGGGAATGGTACCAAGGTATGATGGGAGCCAGATGGGAAAGGTGAAAGATCATGATGGGAGCCAGATGGGAATGGTACAGGAAGATAATGGAAGTCAGATGCGAATGGTACCAAGGTATGAACGGAGCCAGATGGGAAAGGTACAAGAAGATAATGGAAGTCAGATGCGAATGGTACCAAGGTATGAAGGGAGCCAGATGGGAAAGGTACAAGAACGTGATGGGAACCAGACGGGAATGGTGCAAGAACATAATGGGAACCAGATGGGAATGGTACAAAGGTATGGACCGAACCAGAGGGGAATGGAACAAGGGTACGATGGGAATGAGATGGGTATCGACATCTTCAGCAGAAAGGGCTACAATGCAAAGATGGCTAAAGCAGATGACTAT
Source organism: Cryptosula pallasiana (assembly GCA_945261195.1). NCBI lineage: Eukaryota > Metazoa > Bryozoa > Gymnolaemata > Cheilostomatida > Cryptosulidae > Cryptosula > Cryptosula pallasiana. Next base: position 6,693,008 of record OX183137.1, read on the forward strand.
GGAATGGAAATTGTACAAGGATATAATGGGAACCAGAGAGAAATGGTACCAGGATATGCTGGGAACCAGACAGGAATAGTAGAAGAGTATGATAGGAACCAGACAGGGATGGTTAAAGGTTTTGATGGGAACCAGATGGGAATGGTACAGGGGTTTGATGAGTTTGACATGGCAATGGCGTCAGTGAGCAGAACTGGACAAATGCAAAAACCGAACCCAGTTGGCAAACAAAATAGCGGGACGGGTATGATAAGAAATAACAGCCCTGAGAAAAGTTTTGGATCCAGTTTTTCCAAAATTGGCATCACCGATGAAAAATTTGGAAATGGTTCCGCAGCGAAACACGCCGACAAGTACGAAGTTTTTCCCGAAGACAAGGGTATGTGGTATTTATTATCTATTAAATTGTTTTCAAACTCAATTCGTGAGGTGACAAATGTACAAAGATTTAGAAAACCGAATGATATTGCTAATTGTTATGTCAGAAACTCAGATTTCTACATGGCGATTATAATTAACCCATTCCGTGTTGATCTTACATTTCTTTGTTTAGCGGGCACAATCTGCTCTATCAAACAAGAACACAAAACTATAGCGGTCAAGAATATGTTTTTGAAGATCATTTTTTTTGTAACAGCTAATCCAATTATAAAGTTAATGCAAATTCTATCTATTGCTTACATTAAACCTTTTGCCAATCTGCCATAATATACTTCTTTCTATTCGTGTGACACAGCCTTTAGACTTAATTATTTCGAACTGATGCTTTGTAATAGATTTGCCTCTTCTATTAGCTACACAACGGATTCTCTACCTCTCTCTCTTCCACTCCTTTCTCTCTATCTCCAACGACGTTAGCAACTCACGAGTCCTCGACTCAAACGTAGTAGAAAGGTGTTTATCAGAATAGATGCTTTATTATTCACAAGTAAAAGGGTACTTAAACTTCAACAACTTTACAACAACTCCTGCCCAAGGCACAGCAGCTCTATTTATAGAGAAAAAGGTACAACTTCGTTACCTTATTAGGCATGACAAATCATAATACAGAGTACAAGGCAATTGCCAATGGTAACATATAATACATAATCATAACAATAAATAGTCCAATCATGTAGCAAGCACATGGTGTTTTGCCCTGGGCACTTATTGCCGCTCTTTTTGGTAGCTGGTAACCTTCCAGTCCTTATAAGGATAGACCATTTCCTATCCTGTGATTCTGGGAGAAGGAACGCTCCGATTTGGATTCTGATTGCTGCATCGCGTTCAGGAGACCTCAGGCTATCTGAATCAACATGGTTGGATCCCGGGTCGGGGTCGGGGTAGGTTCGGGGTCAGTTCGGGGTAGCTAATTTTACTATATATAAGGGGATAGGGTTTGGGGACAATAGATAGCCATTTTTCAGGGGATTCGGAGAATCTCCGGGGGGGTAAAGTTCTGGGGGGATAACGACTTATGACTAAGGTCACCAGGGGTGTAAGGGGGGGGGGGTCTGGGGGGGGTTAACACTACCTATCACGTAAATCTCCCACATACTCCGCTTCATTAGCGACGAAGTCTCTAATTAAAATATATATATAAACAAGAATACTAAGTGGTGGTACATGACCAGAGAGTGTATTTATTGGAGAATAATTATATGGTTGACAGTGAGTGGTCACTTGAGTCTTTTGGACGGGGAGAGGGTGAGGTGGTCTGAGGAGGGGTGGGGGGTGGTACTAGCTTGCATGGAATGGGGGAGGGTTGGCCGCCGGTTCTTTTTTTCTGAAGCTTTTCGGGTGGGGACCTAGGTGACAAGGCAGGGGGACGATGGGTGGTCTTCTTCAGGGGTACAAACCTATTCTGGGTCGGGGTAGGCTCGGGGTGATTCGGGATAGGTTCGGGGTCACTTTTCGGAATATGGAGTGACTTGGGGGGGTCTTTTAAACACTGGCTATAACTGTGCCGGGAGTGGGATGGTGTTTTTAAGGTGGTAAGGGTGGGGGGAGTTGGATTAGGGAAGGGGTTGAGGGGAGGGAACTCTTCTAGGGTAGGAAGGGGGGATGATAATTCTCTGGTAGTTAAGGCTGAGGGATCGCATGCAGTAGCACTTTTTAAAACCCAATTGTTGTGGATCTCTAACTCACTCTCTCTGTCACTAACTGCCATGCTTTCTGGTGGGTTGGTTGGTAGTAGAACCTCCGTCATAGGGGACCCTAGTAACCCATCTTCTTGTATGCTGGAGGGGGGTGGGTACTCTGCCAAGTCGGCCTCGAGAAGCAGATGGTCGTCGCCAGCGTCGAGCTGCAGCGGTAGCGGGTCGTTAACTTTTGTCATTTCTTTTAATTGATTTATCAACGACTGGAGTGAAAAAGCGGACTGCACAGTACTAGATCCAGCTGGCAAAAGGATTGCACTTTCCTCTCTGTCTGGCTTCTTAGCAGTTTGACCTACTTCTTGGGGGGTCTGACTCAGTGTAGTGGGGTAAAAGGGGGGTGTAGTTGAACGACCTTGCAGCTCCGGGGTTTCAAGCGAGGATACCGACTTTTCGGGGGTGGGTAGAGGAGGTTCTGGCAATTCTTTTAAGACCACGCATGATTGTGTTGGGACCTCGGTCTTTGTGGTAAAAGCCGTTAATTCGGCTATCAACCTCATTTTTTCCTGGTATTGTTGTTCAAACAATTGCTCATTTTCGCCAGTCACTTGATGACACCAGGGTTCTCCATAGCGTTGGGGTGGTCCCACGTTACGCCTAGGGCGGCCAGTAGGTGCAGGGGCTATGACAGGGGGTGGTGTGACTGGTGGGGGGGGGCAACTCCCACATTCGGGGTCTGGCTCCTATTTCGGCCAGTTCTTGGCCGATTCGTACGAAACTCGCTGGGGGTGTTGAGGGGGGTCTCTGGTAAGGGTTGCTGTAGGCGAGGGGGTGTACGTTCTTCTAGTAGGGGAAGTGGGGGGAGGGCAATGCTGGGAGAAAGCGTGGTGGGATCGGGAGCTCTAGGAGGGGTAGGGGAATGTCTTGAAGGGGAGGGGGGGGGCTTCTTCTCCTGCGGGGGGCTGCGCCACGCATGTTGGGACGGCGAGCTGGCTCCATGGCTGCTGGAGCTTGGCCGTAGGGCTCAAGGCAAGCTTTATAGGGTTTGAGGCGGCTACCATTTTGTACCGAACGTTGTCCATGTCGGTCGATTAAGTAGGTGTGGTTGCTGTAGGCCTCTTGGATGAGATAGGGCCCAACGAACTTGGGTTGGAGTTTGGGGCTCTCTCCTTTCCTTCGCCTCTTGTTCTCTAGCCAGACTTCATCTCCTGGTCGGAATAACGATGGCTCCTCTCCGTCGTCTCCCCTAGTCTGCTTTTGTTCCATTCTCAGTGCCTCATGGACATCCTCTAGTCTCTCCTGCAGGGCTCGGGCATATTCGTGCACTGGTACGCACTCTAGCAAAGGGGGGTGGTAGGTCAGTTGGTCAAGGAGGCGCAACTCTCTACCCATCATAAGGAAGTTGGGCGTTTCACCAGTAGTAGAGTGGGGGGTAGCGCGAAAAGCTCTCATGATTTGGGGGAGGACCAGGTCCCATTCTTCAGGGCGTCTCTTCAGGAGGAGAGAACGTAAGGCGTCTCCGAGGACTCTATTATTCCGCTCCACAACTCCATTGGCCTGAGGGTGGTAGGGGGTAGTGCGGGTTTTGGCCACCCTCCAAATGGTACAGAGTTCCCTCATCAGGCTGGACTCAAATTGGGCGCCCTGATCGGTATGCATTTGCTCGGGTAAACCGAAATAGCTAAACACATGCTCGTCTAGGGCGGTGGCCACTACTGGGGCTGTAGCGTCTGGGAGGGGGAGGGCGTCCTGCCAGCGGGTAAAATGATCCGTTAAGACCAAAATCCACTTGTTACCACGCTGGGTCTCAGGAAGGGGACCAACTAGATCTACCGCTAGTTTTTGCCAAGGCCGGCCGGCATACATGCGTTGTCGTGCGGGGTTGGGTCTGGTACCCCCATGTTTAGCACGCTGGCACGTCTCGCAGCTATTGACCGCCCGCCGTACATCGGCTGTCATGCCGGGCCAGTACCAGGTGAGATTCAACCTCTTGAGTGTTCGTTGAATACCTTGGTGGGCCATGACGTGGGTCTCCCACACGACTTTTCCACGCAGACTGGGGGGGCACACGGCGCACCAGTGAGACCGGGTTTGGCCGGCATGGTGTATCTCCAGTACACCATCCGGGCGGATTTGCATGGAATGTCTCCTCTTCTCCAATTGGCGCAACTCATTGCTGCCGAGCTCAAGCTGTTGGGGGTCTACGGGGGTATTATTTTGGATAGCTTCATACACGACAGCTACGGGGTGACGGCCGGTCTTTTGAGCTTCCATCAGATCTGTATCAGGGGGTGGTGGACGTGGACGGGCAATGGCAACTACCCGGGGGCCTGAGGGAGGGGAGGGAGTAGACAAGGGCTGGGCAAGAGGGGTAGGGGAGGGGTTTGGGAAGGTCTGTATCACCTCGTCTTTGGTGGGGCCACCATCTCTACTCTCAATGTGGGTACACTGTTTACAATCCGAGGGGCAACGCCTACTCAGTCCGTCTGCGTTCCCGTGCAAATGTCCACTGCGGTGTTCTATGGTGAACTTAAACTCTGAGAGGGCTTCCAGCCATCTGGCTACTTGGCTTGAAGGTTCCTTTCGCTTGCAGAGCCACATGAGGGAGGCATGGTCGGTACGGACTCTAAAGGTTTGTCCGTAGAGATAGGGCTTGAAGTGTTTCACCGCCTTAACTACGGCTAACAACTCCTTGCGAGTGACACAGTAGTTTCGCTATGGGGGGCTCAGCGTTTTACTGTAGTACGCTATCACCCGTTCTTCATTGTTCTGGATCTGGGACAGGACGGCGCCGACACCGTCGTCACTGGCGTCGGTGTCTAGGATATAGGGACTGTTGGCATCGGGGTAGCCTAGAATGGGGGCGGAGACCAGTCCTGCTTTGAGCAACACAAACGCTTCTGCCTGAGGTTGGGCCCACTCCCAGGGGGTATATTTACAAGTGAGTCTGGTCAGGGGCTTGGCTACGGTAGAGAACCGTGGGAGGTACTGGCGGTAATAACCTACAGTTCCTAGGAACGCTTGTAGTTCTTTAAGACAAGTAGGGGGGGGCCAATCACGTACTGCAGCAATCTTTTCTGGATCAGTGGAGACACCTCGCTCGCTAACAACGTGGCCTAGGTAGCGGACTTGAGATTGGAGCAACTCACACTTGCTGGGCTTTAGTTTTAGACCAGCCGCTTGGAGACGCTGGAGCACTTCGGACAGTCGGTGGAGATGGGTGGGGAAATCGGGGCCTATGACGATGATGTCATCTAAGTACAGGAGGAGTGACTTCCAGTGAAGGCCGTGTAGCACCCTCTCCATGAGTCTCTGGAAAGTGGCGGGTGCGGAAGTTAATCCGAAGGGGAGGACTTTCCATTTATACAGGCCGGAACGGGTGGAGAAAGCGGATTTGTCGCTAGCATCCGCGTCCAGGGGGACCTGCCAGTATCCGCTCACTAGGTCTAGGGTGCTGAAGTAGCGGCTACCCGACAAAGCGTCCAGGCTCTCATCTATACGGGGCAGAGGGTAGGCGTCTTGTTGGGTCACGGCATTCAACCGCCTATAGTCTATGCAAAACCTCCACGATCCGTCTTTCTTTTTGACGAGTACCACGGGAGAACTCCAGGCACCATTGCTGGGTTCGATCAACCCTCTCTCTAGCAGTTTGGACACCTGCTCCTCGGCTTCTCGCTCCTTGTGGGGTCCTAATCTGTGGGGGTGTTGTCTTATAGGCTGGGCTCCGGGCTTCAGGGGGATGCTATGTGCCACAAGGTCGGTACGACCCATGTCGTGATCTCCTCTACTGAACACCTCCTCGTAGGAGTGTAAGAGCTGGGCCAGTTGGAAAGCTTCACTGGGAGTGTGGCAGTTGTCCAGGGCTTGGGTATATAGTGCCTGCAAGTGCTCGGGGACGGGAGAGGGAAGGAAAGTGGGGGGAATAGAAGTAGGGGGTTTCTCCGTCAATGGCAACTCTATGTCACTGGCCTGTACACCTGTGTACCGGCCTATAGTCTTTCCCGCTTTCAAATGTAACGGCTGACTAGTGGGGTTAAGGCATCTAACGAGCAGGTGGTGTTTGGTATCAGGGGAGTTAAGACTGGCGGCGAGGGGCGGGGAGTCCGGGGTACCTTCTACTATACCGAGGGGGAGGTGTGAGGGATTGGTAACTTTACAAAGTACCGTCGCCTCGGTATTCGGGGGAATGTGAGTGTCTCTTATGACTTGGACAGAGGTGGAGAGCATTCGTCCCTGTTGGTCAGTGCATGGAAGTTCTTGGCCATCTATTTCAATGACTGAACGATCAAATTTCATGTGACACTGGTGGGCAGTAAGAAAGGGCATGCCTAAGATGGCGTCTTCGTTAATCTGTCCGACTACGAACGTAGCATCCGTCTTTATGTCTCGCAGTCGAAGGGGCAGATGTAGGGTACCAAAGAAGGGGATATGGGATCCGTCCGCCAAGATGCCGTGGGTGTCGCTCTCTTGAAGGGCATCCCGGGTGGTAGGAGACAGCCGGTTAAACAGGTGCTGTGATAGCAGATTGGTGGTACATCCGGTATCAATGAGTATAGACACCGGCTTGCCTTCAATTCGACCGGGCAAGAAATAACTTGCCTTGTAGGGGCGTTCTGGCGGAGAGTAAAGAACATCAGTGGGTCTGACGGCTGATGGTCGGGGGGTAGGGGGTTGTCTCTCCCGAGGGCGGGAGGGGCGTATTTGGGTTGGGGGAGTAGGGGGGCTTTTGGGGTGAATCCCTCGGCTCAGAGATTGAGCTGGTTCAGACGGGTAATATAATTTGTGTCCATGACTAACGGGGTGTTGCTGACGAGACGGGCGGGGAAGGTCAGCACACAGGGGGGCCGGGGGTTGATATGCTTGGTTGTTATCCCAGACAGGCGGGGCAGACGGGTAGTAGTCTGTATCTTCCAGCTCTTGTAATGGCGCATACCGGTTGGCAGTAGGTAGCTGCCAGGGCTCTGGGGTTGGCACAGGATACCGTCTCTCTGGACGGGGAGGGGGGACCTGAGTCACAGGGTTATGTCGCTCTAGCCTTTCTATTGCCTTCCTATAATTCCGAGGGGCCCGGGGGCAGTTAGGAACCGGTCTCCCTACTGCGGGCGGCGCCCGTTTTTTGACGGTTGGTTAGGAAGGGGGGTAGGAGACGGCCAGGGTTTAGTAGGACAACTCCTCTGTAAGTGACCAATGGCGCCACACCCCCAACACTGAGGGGGGGTAGGTGTGACGGGGGGGTAGGAGGGGTGGGGGATGGCCAGTGGGGGGGTTGGTTGCTGCTTCAGTTTCTGGAGTTCTTCCGACTGGAGCTTGATGGCGTCGGTGAGCAACTGCATGTTTTGCATCAGAACAGCAAGGATGTCTGGGGACGGGGTAGCTGTCTGGTGGACTTGACTGAGCAGGGGGTTGGCTGGGGTTCTGTCACTGGGTGGTTCTAACATGTCGTCTTCCTCCTCCACTACTCTGACTCGGGAAGGTTTGTCTTCAAATCCTGTCTTGATTTGGAGAAATTCACTGCCTGCTCTGACTGCTTCCTCAACAGTGTGGGGTTGCACGGCTAATAAATGTCGTTGAAGGTACGCATTGCCTATTGTGCTAGCAAATGTTTCCAGTACCATTCGGTCAACTCTTCGGGGGGGCAGGTCATCATAAGCAACACGGACCAATTTTTCAACCTCGTTAGCGTGTTGTTGCAACGACGTCTTGGGGGAACGACGCAGTGTAATCAACTGAGCTTGTGCCTCTTTGGGGGTAAGTCCAAACCGTGCACGTAGGGCAGCAAAGATACCTTCTACATGGGGAGGGCGGCCACACTCAAGGGCGTCGTCTCTCAGTGCCTCTCGTAGGTCTAGTAGGGCAGTAGCTTGGCCCCAATCATTTGCATCGGCTACTTCAGTGAATCGAGTGATAAAATATTCCACATCGGCCGTGCCATCGTATTTGGGGGGTTTGAAGGGGGTTGGGTTGTGTCTTTGGGGGGGTTGTACCAATCTTTGTAGGGCATCTGTCAACTCATCCAAGGCTACCGTTGGTTGAACTACAACGGGATTTCGGCCAGCGCTTCTTGCTCTCTGAGTGGCCATTGTTGATTGGCGAGTTATGGGGTATAAAATGATTGCTTGTAACAGAAATCAGTATTCCGTGGATCCCGAATCGGGGTAGCTTCGGGGTTGGGTGGATCCCGAATCGGGGTAGCTTCGGGGTAGAGGGGGAATGGCAGTATACAGAGTCAAGGTAACTTCGGGGTAAGGGGGAAGGGGAGTGATACAGGGTTTGGTATGACTTCGGGGTAAGGGGAAGGGTAGTGATACAGGGTTTGGTATGACTTCGGGGTAGGGGGAAGGGGAGTGATACAGGGTTTGATATAACTTCGGGGTAGGGGGAAGGGGAGTGATACAGGGTTTGGTATAACTTCGGGGTAGGGGGAAGGGGAGCGATACAGGGTCTGTATAACTTCGGGGTGAGGGGAAGATGGCGGTAAGCAGGGTGAACAGGCTTGGTGTAGTTCCTAGCTATTTCTTCTGCTTTATTTTCTCGCGATCTTCTTATCTTCTCACCTTATTTTCTTTCTATATCTTCTTACTTCTTACCTTCTCTCTATCCGTTGTGTCCTTGTTCTTTAGCTATCCCACTGCTGCCACCAATGTAATAGATTTGCCTCTTCTATTAGCTACACAACGGATTCTCTACCTCTCTCTCTTCCACTCCTTTCTCTCTATCTCCAACGACGTTAGCAACTCACGAGTCCTCGACTCAAACGTAGTAGAAAGGTGTTTATCAGAATAGATGCTTTATTATTCACAAGTAAAAGGGTACTTAAACTTCAACAACTTTACAACAACTCCTGCCCAAGGCACAGCAGCTCTATTTATAGAGAAAAAGGTACAACTTCGTTACCTTATTAGGCATGACAAATCATAATACAGAGTACAAGGCAATTGCCAATGGTAACATATAATACATAATCATAACAATAAATAGTCCAATCATGTAGCAAGCACATGGTGTTTTGCCCTGGGCACTTATTGCCGCTCTTTTTGGTAGCTGGTAACCTTCCAGTCCTTATAAGGATAGACCATTTCCTATCCTGTGATTCTGGGAGAAGGAACGCTCCGATTTGGATTCTGATTGCTGCATCGCGTTCAGGAGGCCTCAGGCTATCTGAATCAACATGGTTGGATCCCGGGTCGGGGTCGGGGTAGGTTCGGGGTCAGTTCGGGGTAGCTAATTTTACTATATATAAGGGGATAGGGTTTGGGGACAATAGATAGCCATTTTTCAGGGGATTCGGAGAATCTCCGGGGGGGTAAAGTTCTGGGGGGATAACGACTTATGACTAAGGTCACCAGGGGTGTAAGGGGGGGGGGGGTCTGGGGGGGGTTAACACTACCTATCACGTAAATCTCCCACAGCTTTCCAAGATATCATTGATTTTCCTTCCAATTTTTCGTGCTATATAACCCGCTACATACTGAAACGATTTCCTTTGTGTATTTAAGTTTCATCACAAACTGCTCTACATGATGCAGTTTGCAGCTTATTAGTTAGAAAAGTAACGCATTTGGCATCGAACAAAATCAAAACTAGTTAGAAACAGCTTAGACAGAAACAGTGCTTAAATATAAGTGGCCATTCTCTATTCTACACCAGAGAATGCGAAGTCAACTTGCACTTAGCCTTTTGGCCACGCGCAGACTATTGATTTTGCTACAGATTTGCACCGGCTATTATTGTGAAACTGCAATCATAGGCGATAGAATTTGCCTAAGTTTTTAGTTTTTACTAAAGCTATCTCTAGTAAACGCATTGCTAAAACTCTAACAGAAGCTTAATTATTACTTACCCCCTTTCAATTTTTTGTCATGAAGATGGCAAGTATTTTAAATAAATGCTTTCAATTGTTCTTCAAAAAAGCTGGAAACAAAGTTTGTCAATGTTACTCACTTATATTTTAGTATTATAAAGTTTTACTGCACAACGTAACGTTTGGGAGGCCTTACTTATATACAAACGAGCAACTTTTCAAACACATGAACTATACCTACGCATAATTCTTTGCAATTTTGAATAATAACCACGTCTAGGTCAGCACTGCTCGCGTCTATCTGAATCGCCTTACTCGCGAGAGGGCAACTCAACTAACTAGTTTTTTTTGACACATTTTAACCACTTCAAGTACTCAATCCACTTGCTTGTTGTTACATTTAGCTCTTGAACAATCTCCTGTATTGGCTTCCATTGGACGGGGTGTGAGACAGAGTCCATTCGGACATCCTCAGGTTGTGAATAGCTACAATATGTCTACTACAATGAGAAGTGGAGATAAACCTCCTAACTATGTCAACATGCGGCAGTCTCAAGATCAGCCCTACTATGTGGAATCCCCTGAGACAAGCCACCAGAATTTAACATCTACGCAAGGTAAGTGATAATTGCACCATTTCAATGAATTTAAGGAACTATCTTTGGAAATTTATGTGGAAAAGTGAAAAATGCCAAAAAGCAGGTGATGTTTCTTGTGATATAAAGTGTTGAATTGTACACGGTTTCCAAACCAGTTTGTCTGTACCTAATAGGGATCTTACCAATTGCTGGATCAGTTTCTATCCAATGACAAAGATTTCATTAATCATCAAATCAATCTGTCTGTATTTAACAGCAATCATCTTTTTTGTCATTTGGTTAAAATCAATTGGAATAACGTATTTCTGCAGGACTGGTTGATGGGTCTCCCCTGGATATTACAGCACTGGAGAGGGAAAGTAGCCTCTACCAAACCCCCTCACCTGGTTAGTATCAATTATATTTTGGTTTTGTATTATGGGTAAAGATTTGTCAAATTATTAGCCTTGCAATCCATGTATTCAAGTTTATTGATTCCTTTTTCTGTAAAGTGTGCAAATTTGACACTGCCATGTTTAGCCCATAATATGTGTATACTTTTACATCGGTAACGTTATCATCAGTAGTTTTACCTACCATATTGCTATCTGTACAGCTATAGTACTCTTTAAATCGTCTTTTAAAATAAACAATTAAACAAACTGACACTTTTTTGGTATTTCTGAATTTTTTGTTTTTCTTATCAACTGAATACTTAGGCTTATGTAAACACAAAAACAAAGTGAAACCAGAAAGTCATGTTTTCTTACCTGTACTCAACATTTAGAATCATAGCATATCTAACTCCCAAGTAACTAATCTCAAAAACATGGCACTTTGACACACATAAAACCACATGTAAGTCTGTCTGAATCTAAGAACTCCATCTTTATTACTTGTAGCTACTCCTGCAGAGTGGTATCAGCAGCCTGGAGAAGCTCTACCATACAACTAGTTTGGTGTTTTACCTAAAGTCTAACCAATGGACAAGCTACCATGCCTTCGGACTAGTCAATGTATCGTTCGTTCCAAAGTGAATCAATTCACTTCATTTCATTTCTTTACCCCACTAGTTACTATGTCTAATCATAACAAAAATGTTTTGTGCTCAATAAACTGTTTGTTTCTGTTAAACGGACCAGGTTTTTGTGTTTTGGGAGTTAAACAAGGGAGTAACACAAAAGAATAAAGCGCTGTGAATTTTTACCACAACTTTGATACAAGGAACTACTTCTATACAATGTAGTTGCTTAACACAGCAAGCCAAACCAGAACCATGTTTTGTGAATGGCTTGAAAGTTACAACAAAAATCAAAACCAAAAATGCACATTGAATGCTTGATTGTTTTGCTCATCAATCGAGTTAATTCTAAGCAGTTGAATTAGTCTAAAATAATAAGAAGCTTTCAGGGGTTACAATTTCATTTAAGATTTAGAAAGTTGCTCACCAATTTTCTTTATAATTTAGTTGACAGCGAATTAATTTCATACTTTTATAACACTTTATCAGTTCTAACGCGTGCCAATCGACTTGATAGAATAACGTTTTGCTTCATCGACAGAATTTTCGCAAGAAATATAACTTTTGTGGTGAAAACTAGCTTCTTTCAATTTTAGAAAATATTTTCTGCGAAAAAAAACTTCAGGGCAGTCAAGGCGGTCAGATAAACGTTACCGCAAGAGCATCAAAATAAAACAGCAATGTTTGGAGGGAACCGTTTCAATAGTTAGCTCAGCTTGCTAGCGAAGACTATCTGCAGTGAGTTTTTATAGCACCACATGTGAGCGCTTGGCTACAAACTGTTCTGGCATCACTTCTATAGCCATTGGATGGCAAGAACACAAGTATTACTTTATACAGGAATGACTGACCCTGCATAGGTAAGATACTGACCCTGCATCAGTCAAGTACTAACCCCGTATGAGTTACTATTTACTTATGAGAGCCATTCCGGGCCGGCAGGAAGTCAGCTGCTGTAGCCTGGGAACTAGAAATAGCCTCAAAGAAGTCAGATACCCTGTTCTGGGAGATATCTAGCTGTGCTTTCCAAAATGTTGAGGATTACAGCCTAGAAACATCGAAATGCAACAACCAGAAGTAAGACTGCCTATGATTGGCAAGTGAGTCGATGGCTCCGCCCACCACTTCCTGGCCCGACACTCAATCACTCTTAAAGCATGCCAGCATTGAACAATTTTTTGTTGATTTTGTGAATATTCAAGTCTCAAGCAGCAGATTGGTGTATTGAACAACCCTCTAGGCCTACTCAGTGCTGATCTGCAAGCCAGCAAAATAGCCCTCTTCCAGAAATGCTCACCAGTTTTTACACTGCTTAAAATTGACGTCATCTTTGGGATTTACTTCTTTGCTGCGCAGTATTTATTTGACCAATCAGATCCCGTTATTTATTTTTATTTTATTTATTTGTTATTATTCTACCAACATACTACTGTCCATTCTTGTATGAAAAACATTTATTGTTCCCTTACTCACCAAAAGAAGCACAATTTTTTTCTATCCTGTTGATGTAAAGAGTATCAGATGAGATGATCCTTGTGATTGTGATCACATTACACAACCTGACAAGTCCCGCAATCGTCTCTTGTTGTTGTCATTTCACATAAGAAAATTGCGTAATAAACAAGCGTTGATTTCGTTAACTATGTGTGTGCATCCATATTGATAGAAACCACTAATTCCGTTTTTATGCGTGCAGTGTGAAATTTCAAGCTAGATAAAAAATGGCGCGTAATAATAAATCTCAACAATAATTCTTAGAATCTATTATTGATGGGGTGTCTTCGTAAGGATCCTGTATTCCTGTTGCAATGGCCTTCGTCAGACCTAAGACTAAATGAATTGCCCAATCAGATTTCATTTTAAACGCAGACGATGTAACTTCATTTATAAAAGTTTGCTATTATTAATTATAACTGACCACGCCCACATCCCGAAGATGACGTACACGGCAATCAATGGAAGTTATAGTAAGCTAAATTTCGGCTGATGTGACGAGCATTTGAGGTCAATGACTTTTTGGCAAGCTTGTAAATCAGGACTGAGTAGGCCTAGAGGGTTATTTAGTACATCAATCTGCTGCTTAAGACTTGAATATTCAGAAACTCAACCGAAAAATGATCAGTGCTGGCATGCTTTAAAATACCTTATCTCATGTGCCAGTTCTCATCTCCGCATGCTTACTTGTTGTATAATATTCCACTTCTGTATTATTAGTAGTCTCACTGACTAACTTCCTGTGCTCTGCCTGTAAAAGGCAAGCTTTTGCCATAAACATGTAATACTCTATCAGATCTCATACTTACTCGTATCCTTTGGTTGAGAATTAAAGCAATTCACTCAAAATCTTTAAGCGATCCGCCTGAGCCAATTGCTCTTTACTAGTTATGCAATAGCAACTACTCCTTTACAGCAGTTTCGCTCTAGTACTAGTCTAGCATTGCCTCTAAGAAAAACGTAGCTAGTGGCAGCAGGCCATCTGACTCTACCGACCTTACTGTGTCAGCAAACGAGCGGCTGTACACACCATGCCATCGGCACATTATAACTTCTCACCTAATCAGCAGTTAATCGCTGTAGGCTGTAGGCTGAAGTCTAGTGCATTGTTTGCTAAGGGTGGATAGTCCACCAAAATCTACGACAATATATAATTTTAATCTAGATAAGGCAAAAATTGAGAGCTTGTCCCGAAGCGAGCGCTCAATGGCAATGGTTGCACCAGAGCCATTGATACGTACAAAGTGCATGGGCTAAAAGAAAGGTGGTTAAAACATTTTATTACCATTAGTTTCATGCAGTGTTGTCGCACTGCAATCATCAGATAAAGCGCATAGTATGTTATAAAATATCTTCCAGCTACAAAACTTATAAGAATAGAAAAAAGTCAAAAGATAGCAAAGTTTACATAATCTAATTCTTGGTGATTATGTCACATGACTGTGTGGTAGAAAATTGGTGGTATGTCTACATTTGGATATCATTTCATTGCGTCTGTTCAAAGATCCTGTAGTTCGTTAAACTTCTCGTTAATATATAAACCTCTTTCTCGTAAGTTTAAGTTATATGCAAGAGCTTGTCAAACAATTCTCCATTTGATGTTATATGCTGTTTTGTTATCCTTCAGCTTCTATATATACTTGCTCAGTTCAGTTGATTAGCGTTTCCAGCATGCCCAAATGAGGTTAAGTGGTTGTTATATCTGGTTCTTAATGTGTCGGCAGTTAATCCGATATATGTGTTGGTTGGCATTCCTGCTGTCTTCACTCTGGCTTGGTAGATTATTGAAAGGGTTTGGCACTTTCCTTCAAGTGGGTATGTCTGTTGGATGCAATTGCCGCACAAATTTTGTATTATCTATTATATGGTCATTTTCGGGTGAGAAAAAACCTTTTTAGTTCCGTAAGCATACTGATATACTACAATGTTTTTTTTGAGCTAAAATATTATTTGCCCAGCGCAAAAGTTTTTATATATTAAGTTGTAATTTTTGCGCAGGAAAAAACTTCTTTGGTTAAGTGAAATTTTTTATCTTCCAGCATCTTTTTTGCGTAAATAAAGTTTCTTCCGTCACTCAAAAGTTATTAACACTATGACATGCTTTCGCACACTAAATGATCTTTTGGCCGTGTGAGTTTTTTTCATAAGTTATAAATGTGTTTTTCATCCGAACTTGTTTATTTGATTGCACAAGTTTCTTATGTATTATAGTGAGTTTTTTTAAATGGAAAAGATTAATTTTGTTGCGCAAACTTTCATATATATAATAATGCTTTTTGCGCGGAATACTGCTTTTTTCAGTAGCATGAACATGATTTCTTCAGTCATGTCATCAAATATAACTTAAAGTGCATGTAAATTTAGGAGTCATTGAACACCAGTTTTGTGCTTGCCAGCGAGCCAATTTGTAACGTTATTATTAGTTAATGTAGAGATATAAATGCAACTATTTGAATTCCACACTCAGCTGTTTGAATAACTAACAACTTCATGCACAACAGCACGTTCTGCTACCAAAATATGCAAGTGTCTTTAAGTTACTAGTTGACTCTTTGGTGCCAATTGAAGCTAATGTTGGAGAAAGTTTGTCTTATGTTTGCAGGCTTTTGAAGAAGAGTGTCATCACAGAAATGATCGTACTCACCAGATGGTAATTATAAGTAAAAACTAACTATAAACGCCCAATGTTTTAGTTGACTTGATTACAGAGTAAATACTTGGTTTGTAGTAATATAAATAATTATCGAGGGCAGCACAACTTTTTAACACTACTTCCAGGAAATGTTTTGGTACCGACTTGCAGAACCAGACTTGGTGATCTTGATGGAGTAAAAACTATTGGTATATATGAGTTTTTAAATGCTTGAATTGATATTTTCATAAAAAAATAGTAGAAAGTTTTAAAATTATGAATATTTTGCAAAAAAAACTTGATGTTATAGTTATTTGACCAAAACTTTGGGGATTTGGTGATGGGGCTTGCAACTACTAAATTATCTTTTTGAGCTATGTTGTCGCACATTTATAGTCAGCTCACAAATCTTTAGCAAGCTTTGGAAACAGATTCAATCAATTAAAAATATTGAAATAAAATGAGAAACAGTATGTCAGTGAGTAAGTACAACAATGGTGTTTCATTTGAAATTGTCAAAAGCTCGTAAAGTGTTTCGGGGAAGTTGCATAGTTGCGCAAAAGTCAAGTAACTTCTATAACTAGTTACTAGTGGGGATGGCACATTTTAGAAGTCTGTTGAGAAACAATCAGATCCACAAATAGATAGGGTGTTTGGAGTTCTTTTTGATTGACGAATTGGTTGCAAACTAACTATGAAAACCGTGTCTGTATTTTAAAACCTGCATGCAAGGAAGGCTCATATATGAAACCATTCACCGTGTCACATGATAATTATTGGTTGACTTGCGCTGGATAAAGTAATGTCTCACCGCAATAAATTAAAGCTCCTGTGAAATTATTTTGTTGTTGTTACTAATTTGTATATTTTTAGTTAGACAACAGTGACAATGTCTATTGTAAAGCACAAATGTTCATCTTTGTACTTGTTGGTCTGTTGCAGCAGGAGATTCACAAAAAAGGGGAAGTCTAAACACAAAATACCTGCATGACAAACAATCTATTGATCACATGACACCAATACAAGCCTGCACTGCATGTCACAAGTGACGTAATAAGAGATCCTGTAAAGCATCCACTTAATCCATGGAATATGGTAATTATTAGTCAAGCAATAATGGGGGAGATTTTTGTGACAAAAGCTCACAGAGACCTGCCTCCACTTTTCCCTTGCCCTAGATTCCCCCTACACACCTACAGCTATCCACTAGAAACCGTTTTAAGTGGACCCGGGATCCTCCCTTTATAGTATAGAAGAGCTATCCCGGGTCAGTATACCGATCCTGGATCACCCTGGCCAGTATACCAGCCTACCAAACAGATATGGCTGAAAAGTATAGCCCAGGGTGAAGAGAGATGATTGCCTAAGTAGTTAATGGAGTAGATGATAAACCTGCCATTTTGATTGTATCAGCCTTTTCAAAGTTGTCAAACTTAGCAAAGTACACTTTCGTTTGTCGGCTCAAAACTTGGCTTTTAACATTATGCTGAATGCAGTCTATACCATTGCTTTACTGTTGTCTTTATGTTGTAGTGTCAACTAACAACTAGTCGTGGAACAGCAAAACAACACCTGTCTCCAAGAGGTAATGCAGGGTCAATCACCGCCGCAGGGCACAATGGAGAAGATGATCACAATTTCACAACTACTGAGTCCTTGGCTCAGACAAACTGGGTATAGTTTAATTAATAAACATATCTATTCGTCCACATATCCATGTTCTATAAAGGCAATCACCTAGAGTAGTTAACAGCAGTAGCAGTACGTGATAAATGGCAGAGGGCATATAAAACCTGGTTCACATACATACCGTAGATGCTTGCTCGCAAGTGACCACAGATCCTCGTACAACGATCAGCGATGTATGTGAACCTGGATTTGCAGTGGGTCGTACAACTTCGCATGCTGTCGCAGAGACTCGTGGAGAAGATCAACTTAACAAACTTTTACGCGACGTCTTATGATAGGGCGTACAATTTTCTTACTTTTTTTCTCAAAAACCACAACTACTGAGTCCTTGGCTCAGACAAACTGGGTATAATTTAACTAACAAACACATCTATTCGTCCACATATCCATAAGAGTAGATCAAATTGTATTCACAAGTGAAGACAAGAGTATTTTAGAGACTAAAAATTCAAAAATGATGCTATATGAACTTGAACACCTGCACTGGATGTGTTGAATATTGCACGACACCAGCTACGCCATCAATTTCTCACTGAAACAACACAAATTTAACACCTCATTATTCTTAAAGACTATGTTTAGCAGTAAAGTTGTACTTGCAAAGACTTTTTATTTGAAAAGAATTTTCACCACTGGGAGTCGTACTTGGACCCTTGAAACAGCAGGCAACCACCTTAGACATCAAGCTATAGAGATACATTGCTGGTGCATAATCTGATTTAGTACATTGTGACAACTGTTTTGCGACAGCTTCGTTTCGGTAAAAAGCAGCTTTTTCAAGTGCAAAGATGTTTTTTTTTGTTCTGGGGCCACACAAGCACACGTTGCACTCCTGTTACTACATATACTCATGCTGACTTAGCTCCTCCCTTCTGACAATAATTGTTTTTATGCGAAAAAGAAATCTGTGCCTGGGAACCGAATCTGAACCCTGTCAACAGCAGGTCACAATGTTAACCATTTAGCCATCTAACAATGTTGAATGTGGACCATAAACAGCTTGAGATAGAAAGAAGGTGGTACGGCCTACATACAAAAAAATATTTTGGGTTCGGATATTGCTAAATACTTATCAAATATTTTCATTTTTTCCAGATTTGTTCAATTGTTCACTGGAATACTACTTGCGCTAAAGTTTTGAGGGAGAAAAATTTTTCCAATCATACCTTTGTACCATTTCCGTCTGGTTCCAATCATATGTTTGTACCATTTCCGTCTGGTTCCAATCATACCTTTGTACCATTTCTGTCTGGTTCCAATCATACCTTTGTACCATATCCGTCTGGTTCCAATCATACCCTTTCACCACTCCCAACTGGTATCCGTCAAACCATTGCACCATTCCCATTGGGTTTCCTTCATATGGTATGGATGGCACGGGGTGGAAGCCAACATTACCAACACTACTGGTTCCCAGCGTCTCTCGAGCAAAGTTTCATAGGCAACACGGTTTCATCTCTTGTTAACCTCTCTTTTTCATGGTCGAGGTTGGATCATTTCTGTTAAATCACATTTTCACGTCATTTTAATACTTTTAAAACCAAATTTACATTCATCATCAGTTACTGTTCAATGTTTATTTGGTCCACATAGATAATAGTCTAGTCATTTTAATTGTTCAATATACCAAATTTTAGATTTGCAACAAGAATATAACATTTCAAGTCTTTAGTTTTAAACTGTGGCAGTGAACAACTGGTTTATGTTAATTGCAAGACGATAAGAAATCGTAAAAGGTTTCAGTTGGTTTAGAGTATAGACTCTGTGTTGCCATCACACTACTTAAAGTTCTCTTTGACAGGTCCTCCTCAGACTTCTTCTGATTAAGTTCTTTAGAGCTCGTTATGGCACATTTCGCTTGTGTAACCGATGGCGTTGACCTTCCATATCTTGCCGAGCTCTTTTGACGATGATTTCTTGGCCATAATACTTTGCAAATAACCAAAGCCTTTGACATTGTCCTTTCCATGTACATGTTGGCACAGGTTGAATGTATTGGCTTTTCTACCTTCACACGGTACATATCATTTCTGCAATTTATTTAATCACGTAAGTTGCTTTTACATTCAATACGGTGTTATATTTTTAAGAAAAAAAAGTGATTGAATAAACTATGGTGTTGGTTTGAGTAAAAGCGGTTGTTTTTCTTTATACATCAACTTGCATTAATCATCAGGAATAAAAGGAAAACACCTAAAAGAAGGTTTTTGTTTCTGTTAGTATATTCTCAGCAACCTTTAGGTTTTGCAAGTGTCTAATGAAGAGCTCGCTATAATAACTTGCGATTTACAGTGCACTATAGTTTCTGCGGTTTACGCCATTTTTCTCACATGAACTTTTGTTATTCTAGCCTGCTTCAAATGCATTGCTATATCTTCCAACAGGTTAGCAAATTCTGCTTCCACATTCGGATAATTGGTGGTTTATAAATGTTGCTAGGGTGGAAATCCTCATATCCTCTTAATACTGGATAAAGTAGAAATTCTTGCTGACTCATGGTTTGATGTGGTATATCTTGTTTGTTAGTGAAATCAGAGACCAAATGAACTGGTTTGATGTTCTCATTTTGTAGATCTGGCTCCTCCAGTGGGCATCTTTCTAATGTCATTTCCAGATACACCAATGCAGTGTATGCTATCAACTCCAGGCTAAAAAGCGCAGGGTTTACAGGTATCATATCAATTATTGTTTTCAATGTAAGGTTTTCTGGCTTCATCACAAACAGTATAAAAAAACAGTACTAGGCTTTCAAAATTTAGAATTTATTTTACACTAAAAAAAACACATTAATTCTGGATTTCAAGTGAAACGGTTTATTGAAGAAAAAATGCGAAGCACTAAACAATGACCTATTAACCTTGTTTAAACATTTTCCTTTGATTATGCGACTTAAATAGTTGTGATAACGAATTAACAGAAAAGTTTTAGGCATCAAATTATTTTGTGGTAAAGACAATTAAGTGTGGAAAATAAAAATAAAATCCTGGCTAGGTAAATAATAATAACTCATACCCAACTGATGGCACAAACTTACTAACGCATAATAGTCTGCAACAAACAATACTACTGACGGTGGCTCATCTCCAATATATCATGGGGATTTACATAGAATTGTGGTATAGAAGACCTGGTTGTATACTGTTTCGTACACCATTTCTGCTTCCTTCATAACTATCCTGAAGTATTTTGCCCTCTCCAGCTTAAACTGCAACAAACAGTAGCAGCTTATTAGCAATTCAAAACATTCCAGGATATCAGCTGCAAGTGGAAAAACTTGTGTTAAAATGTTTAAAAGATTTGTCTAGGTATATGAACATTCTAACCTCTCTAGCAACATAAAGCCCTCATTTTTTATGTTTATAAAGATAGCAAAAGAGATATACAAACCAAAAAAAATCATGGATGTCAGCTCTTATTGGTCAACAAAACGTCTGCAATTAAATTCTTGAAAACCTGTGTCAGTGCTGCAGTTTTTTACCAGAGTCTACAGAAACTGAACTAACTAAACATTACGCGCTTGGTTCACAGACATCGTTACTGATGATAGAGAAGGTAATAGGTAGATAGATGAAGGATGC
The DNA here is from genome assembly GCA_945261195.1 of Cryptosula pallasiana. Taxonomy (NCBI): domain Eukaryota; kingdom Metazoa; phylum Bryozoa; class Gymnolaemata; order Cheilostomatida; family Cryptosulidae; genus Cryptosula; species Cryptosula pallasiana. Next base: position 6,713,876 of record OX183137.1, read on the forward strand.
ACGTAAGTGCATGTGCAGGGTGTTATCATACTATGCCCCAGAGACAAAATAATTTCACATCTGCGGACACCATGTTTTTATAAACTGGTTACCTTGATAGCTAAAATACTATTGTTTAATCTGTTTTACTAAGTGACATTAAAGTCATATTCAAGTTTTACAAAGAACAATCAGCATGTTGTTTTTCTCTTAAAATTATCGACCCAATGGAAAACTACGATCTGTTTTAGATTTATTTTGACAAAGCCTTTATCTAAAAAGTGTTACTGGAAGCTACCACGCTTCAAAAACTATACAGCAGAGCAAAATAATCCTACAACATGAGCTAGATTATGAACCGTATCCATCGCTCCACCACACGAGACGGTACATCAGGGACGGATAAAACTATTAATTAATAAGTTAAAGATATGGATGTTATAAACCATAACGAATCAATACTTAATAGTAACAATTTACTAGTTGCCTGACCAATACTCATAAACCTTCCAATAAATGAAAGGTTCTAATAAACATAAATATTATAGAATTAATGAGACACAAGAAACCATGTGGAAAGCACAAAATATTAATCCTAATATTGTCGGCAGGTTCTCATTAACAACTTCAAAGTGTAGAGTGTGAGCCTTGTCTTGATGGGTGACGTTAAGTATTACCTGCCCTATGTTCTTGATGTTGGTCCTGTTGTAGCCACATAGTTTGGTCATGGTGGGTTTGATCTTAGCACGTAGTACTCTAACAGTTTGTAGCTTGACGCAGTGAGCTTCAGCTTCGGTGTAAATCTTGAAATCCACCACCTCGGACACCTTTGAAGAGTCTACCGTCATTGGTAAAATCAAGAATGGTCACCTTTCGACAGATACAACATCCATGACACCTATAAACAGGCTGTTCATCTGCTTCTGTGGAGCCTCGCTTTTGTCAGTTGTCACTTTAGAGCTACAACACACTATTTCAAACTGGTTCTTAGCTCCACATTTGTTACAAGTCTCACCATAAGCAGTACAACAGCCCTTGACACGTGGGTAACCACAATATTTACACCCAAACTTTTCCTTGCATCCAGAACTCTTGGATGATGACTGTGAGCTACTTATTTTAGGAAAAGCTCACATAGACTCACTCTGTACAGCCTCCACCATTAATTTTTCACCATCTGCCATCTTTGACATCTGCTGCCTGGTTATCTCAGCTACCTTTGTATCAGCTAAAGCCCTTGGCAGGTCTATGTTACGGTCTCTTAGCAGTCGCTCTTTGAGCTTGATATCGAAAAATCTAAAGAAACTCGACACAAAAGCATCTGATCCTTCGAAGTTCCAAAATCACATTTGGTCGCTTGGGTAGAGACTCACTTGACAATAGAGTCAATAGGCTCTCCATATTTTTGCTTACGGGACCAAAACACGTGCCATTCATACAGCATATTACAATGAGAATTTCAGTATTCCCAAAATTTTTCCAAAACATCAGCAACTACATGTTCACTCTTCCCCTCAGCAAAGTCAAATTGCCCATGAGTCTCACTGGCTTTTTGACCAGTGTGATTCAGCAGCACAGCAACCTGACAACTATGTACACAAGTATTCTCTGTGGAATCTGCGACAACAGGTTTTAGGACCAAATCACTAGCTAGCAAATAACTTTCCAAAGACCATCTCCATCAACTCCAATTACCTGAAATATTGCCTTCAAAAGCAATCTATTCACTGTCTCTCGAGCCATATATGGTGGACAGTTAGTATCCTGCAGAAATCGATTCATTCACCAAAGAAGCAGCAGGTCAGCAAACCGCTGCCACCATGTAATAGTATGTGCTATATTATTAGTACACCTGTAATACCCGTAGTTGTCCGTACCAAGGACACTGCATACAATGGAAGCCTAGGGGCATACTGTACAAGGATCTGACCAGCCAGGTGAGGGGTGGGGTGGGGTTAGTAACAATTATGTGCAAATCCCGGAACCACGAGATCACACTGAGAACAAAAGTACATAATAATATGACATTTTTGGTCATAGAAAGTTTAACCTTAAGCTAAAGGTTCCTACAAGTCCTAAAGCAATCTACCTGTTGTTGTTACAGAGCCAAATGTAAACAGAAATGTCCAAGCATGAAAAATCTGCATTGTAATGAATTCATTGATCACATGACCCCAGTACAAATCCTCACTGCATGATATGGATGATAGAATGGACATACAGAAGTACCTGGTAGGTGAACACTTGAGTTTTTACTATCAGTAAACAGTTACAACTAAGCATCAGGTGAATGAGTTGTTTTAATGCATATAGTTGAACCTTCTTATGATCAATTAAATGGTTTTCATTATTTTCAGTTTACAAATGCTATAAAAGTACAAAGCCCAAGTCTACCCCCTTTACCGATGCATGGAAAGCACACACTTGAATTTTCATCGCATTCTGCATATATGATCTTTTAAATGCTTGAATTGACATTTTCATAAAAAGTAGTAGAAAATTTTAAAACTATGAATATTTTGCAAAGAAATACCAAATTTTATAGTTATTTGACCAAAACTTTGGGGATTTGGTGATGGCGCTTGCAAATACTAAATTCTTTTTTTGAGCCATGTTGTCGCTTATTTATAGTCAGCTCACAAATCTTTAGTAAGCTTGGGAAAAAAATTCAATCAATTAGAAATATGGAAATAAAATGGTAAAACAGTATGTCAGTGAGTAAGTACGACAATGGTGTTTCATTTGAAATTGTCAAAAGCTCGTAAAGTGTTTCGAGGACAGTGCATAGTTACGCAAAAGTCAAGTAACTTCTGTAATTAGTTACTAGTGGGGATGGCACATTTTAGAAGTCTGTTGAGAAACAATCATATGCACAAATAGATTGGGTGTTTGGAGAACAAAGTTGTTTTTTATTGACGATTTGGTTGCAAACTAACTATGAAAACCGTGTCTGTATTTTGAAACCTGCATGCAAGGAAGGCTCATATATGAAACCATTTACCGTGTCACATGATAATTATTGGTTGACTTGCGCTGAATAAAGTCATGTCTCACCGCAATAAATTAAAGCTCCTGTGAAATTATTTTGTTGTTGTTACTAATTTGGATATTTTTAGCTAGACAACAGTGACAATGTCTATTGTAAAGCTCAAATGTTCATCTTTGTACTCATTGGTTTGTTGCAGAAGGAGATTCACAAAAAAGGGGACGTCTAACCACAAAATACCTGCATGACAAACAATCTATTGATCACATGACACAAATACAAGCCTGCACTGCATGTCACAAGTGACGTAATAAGAGATCCTGTAAAGCATCCACTCAATCCACGGATTATGGTAAATATTAGCCAAGCAATATTGGGGGAGATTTTTGTGACAAAAGCTCATCGAGACCGGCCTCCACCCTTTCTTTGCCCTAGATTCCCCCTAAGCCCCTATACCTATATCCTCTAGAAACCGTTTTAAGTGGACCCGGGATCCTCCCTTTATAGTATAGAAGAGCTATCCCGGGTCAGTATACCGATCCTGGATCACCCTGGCCAGTATACCAGCCTACCAAACAGATATGGCTGAAAAGTATAGCCCAGGGTGAAGAGAGATGATTGCCTAAGTATTTAAATGAAATAGTTGATAAACCTGCCATTTTGACTGTATCAAGCTTTTCGAAGTTGTCAAACTGAGCAAAATACACTTTCGTTTGTCAGCTCAAAACTTGGTTTTTAACATTATGCTGAATGCAGTCTATACCATTGCTATACTGTTGTCTTTATGTTGTAGTGGAAGGTGCCGGTAGGGCTTGCACTACTGTCAACTAACAACTAGTCGAGGAACAGCAAAACAATACCTGTCTCCAAGAGGTAATGCAGGATCAATTACAGCGGCAGGGTACAATGGAGAAGATGATCACAACTTCACAACTACTGAGTCCTTGGCTCAGACAAACTGGGTATAGTTTAACTAACAAACACATCTATTCGTCCACATATCCATGCTCTATAAAGGCAATCACCTAGAGTAGTTAACAGCTGTAGCAGTAAGTGATAAGTGGCAGAGGGCATATAAAACCTGGTTCACATACATATTGTAGACGCTCGTAAGTGATCGCATAACCTCATTTGACGATCTGCAATGTATGTGAACTTGGTTTTGCATAGGCTTGTATGACGTCGCACTCTGTCGCAGAGGCTCGTGGAAAAGATCGGCTGAACAAACTTTCCTGTGATGTCATACGATAGGGCATACAATTTTATTACTTTCTTTCTCAAAAACCACCGTTAGATCAAGGTTACTCGTGTAAACATGACTGTCATCCAAAATTATAATAAATAAAAAACTCAATTATAACTATTTAATCATTAAAAAATAAACAATGATGCTATATTTAGTTTAATTGATAACTAGATCAAATTCTATTCACAAGTGAAGACAAGAGTATTTTAGAGACTAAAAATTCAAAAATGATGCTATATGAACTTGAACACCTGCACTGGATGTGTTGAATATTGCACGACACCAGCTACTACGCTATCAATTTCTCACTGAAACAACACAAATTTAACACCTCATTATTCTTAAAGATTATGTTTAGCAGTAATGTTGTACTTGCAAAGACTTTTTATTTGAAAAGAATTTTCACCACTGGGAGTCGTACCTGGACCCTTGAAACAGCAGGCAACCACCTTAGACATCAAGCTATAGAGATATGTTGCTGGTGCTTAATCTGATTTAGTACATTGTGACAACTGTTTTGCGATAGCTTCGTTTCGGTAAAAAGCAGCTTTTTCAAGTGCAAAGATGTTTTTTTTGTTCTGGGGCCACACAAGCACACGCTTCACAACTGCCAACACAACTTGCACTCCTGTTACTACATGAAATCATGCTGACTTAGCTCCTCCCTTCTGACAATAATTGTTTTTATGCGAAAAAGAAATCCGTACCTGGGAACCGAATCTGAACCCTGTCAACAGCAGGTCACAATGTTAACCATTTAGCCATCTAACAATGTTGAATGTGGACCATAAACAGCTTGAGATAAAAAGAAGGTGGTACGGCCTACATACAAAAAAATATTTTGGGTTCGGATATCGCCAAATACTTATCAAATATTTCCATTTTTTTCCAGATTTGTTCAATTTTTCACTGGAATACTACTTGCGCTAAAGTTTTGAGGGAGAAAACATTTTCCAATCATACCTTTGTACCATTTTCGTCTGGTTCCAATCTTACAATTGTACCATTTCCGTTTGGTCCACATCATACCTTTGCACTATTTCCGTTTGGTCCACATCATACCTTTGCACCATTTCCGTCTGGTTCCAATCATACCTTTGTACTATTTTCGTCTGGTTCCAATCATATGTTTGTACCATTTCCGTCTGGTTCCAATCATACCTTTGTACCATTTCTGTCTGGTTCCAATCATATGTTTGTACCATTTCCGTCTGGTTCCAATCATACCTTTGTACCATTTCCGTCTGGTTCCAATCATACCTTTGTACCATATCCGTCTGGTTCCAATCATACCTTTGTACCATTTCTGTCTGGTTCCAATCATACCTTTGTACCATTTCCGTCTGGTTCCAATCATACCTTTGTACCATTTCCGTCTGGTTCCAATCATACCCTTATACCATATTCGCCTGGTTCCAATCATACCCTTTCACCACTCCCATCTGGTATCCATCAAACCATTGCACCATTCCCATTGGGTTTCCTTCATGTGGTATGGATGGCACGGGGTGGAGGCCAACATTACCAACACTACTGGTTCCCAGCGTCTCTCGAGCAAAGTTTCATAGGCAACACGGTTTCATCTCTTGTTCACCTTTCTTGTTCATGGTTGAGGTTGGATCATTTCTGTTAAATTTCATTTTCACGTCATTTTAATACTTTTAAAACCAAATTTATATTCATCATCAGTTACTGTTCAATGTTTATTTGGTCCACATAGATAATAGTCTAGTCATTTTTATTGTTCAATATACCAAATTTTAGATTTGCAACAAGAATATAACATTTCAAGTCTTTAGTTTTAAACTGTGGCAGTGAACAACTGGTTTATGCTAATTGCAAGACGATAAGAAATCGTAAAAGGTTTCAGTTGTTTTAGAGTATAGACTCTGTGTTGCCATCACACTACTTAAAGTTCTCTTTGACAGGTCCTCCTCAGACTTCTCCTGATTAAGTTCTTTAGAGCTCGTTATGGCACATTTCGCTTGTGTAACCGATGGCTTTGACCTTCCATATCTTGCCAAGCTCTTTTGACGATGATTTCTTGGCCATAATACTTTGCAAATAACCAAAGCCTTTGACATTGTCCTTCTTTCCATGTACATGTTAGCACAGGTTGAATGTATTGGCTTTTCTACCTTTACACGGTACATATCATTTCTGCAATTTATTTAATCACGTAAGTTGCTTTTACATTCAATACGGTGTTATAATTTTAATAAAAAAAAACTGATTGAATAAACTATGGTGTTTGTTTGAGTAAAAGCGGTTGTTTTTCTTTATACATCAACTTGCATTAATCATCAGGAATAAAAGGAAAACACCTAAAAGAAGGTTTTTGTTTCTGTTAGTATATTCTCAGCAACCTTTAGGTTTTGCAAGTGTCTAATGAAGAGCTCGCTATAATAACTTGCGTTTTACAGTGCACTATAGTTTCTGCGGTTTACGCCATTTTTCTCACATGAACTTTTGTTATTCTAGCCTGCTTTGAATGCTTCGCTATATCTTCCAACAGGTTAGCAAATTCTGCTTCCACATTCGGATAATTGGTGGTTTATAAATGTTGCTAGGGTGGAAATCCTCATATCCTCTTAATACTGGATAAAGTAGAAATTCTTGCTGACTCATGCTTTGATGTGGTATATCTTGTTTTTTAGTGAAATCAGAGACCAAATGAACTGGTTTGATGTTCTCATTTTGTAGATCTGACCCCTCCAGTGGGCATCTTTCTAATGTCATTTCCAGATACACCAATGCAGTGTATGCTATCAAATCCAGGCTAAAAAGCGCAGGGTTTACAGGTATCATATCAATTATTGTTTTCAATGTAAGGTTTTCTGGCTTCATCACAAACAGTATAAAAAAACATTACAAGGCTATCAAAATTTAGAATTTATTTTATGCGCTCGCCAACTACATCAGGAGCAAGAACGCTGATTTCCTGTTATACATTGTACTTTTACAATGATCAATTTGCCGCATGTTACACTAAAAAAAAACACATTAATTCTGGATTTCAATTGAAACGGTTTATTGAAGAAAAAATGCAAAGCACTAAACAATGACCTATTAACCTTGTTTAAACATTTTCCTTCGATTATGCAACTTAAATAGTTGTGATCAACGAATTAACAGAAAAGTTTTAGTCATCTAATTATTTTGTGATAAAAACAATTAATTCTGGAAAATAAAAATAAAATCCTGGTTAGGTAAATAATAATAACTCATACGCAACTGATGGCACAAACTTACTAACGTATAATAGTCTGCAACACACAATACTACTGGCGGTGGCTCATCTCCAATATATGATGGGGTGTTACATAGAATTGTGGTATAGAAGACCTGGTTGTATACTGTACCGTACACCATTTCTGCTTCCTTCATAACTATCCTGAAGTATTTTGCCCTCTCCAGCTTAAACTGCAACAAACAGTAGCAGCTTTTTAGCAATTCAAAACATTCCAGGATATCAGCTGCAAGTGGAAAAATTTGTGTTACTCTGTTTAAAAGATTTGTCTAGGTATATGAACATTCTAACCTCTCTAGCAACACAAAGCCCTCATTTTTATGTTTATAAAGATAGCAAAAGAGATATATAAACCAAAAAAAAATCATGGATGTCAGCTCTTATTGGTCAACAAAACGTCTGCAATTAAATTCTTGAAAACCTGTGTCAGTGCTGCAGTTTTTTACCAGAGTCAACAGAAGCTGAACTAACTGAACATTACACGCTTGGTTCAAAGACATAGTTACCGATGATAGAAAAGTTGAGATTAGAATTGATTTTCAATTATTGTGGTTGATCTTATAATTAATACAAAGCTAATATCTAGCTGAACATTACGCGCTTGGTTGAAGTACATAGTTACTGATGATAGAGAAGGTACTAGGTAAATAGATGAAGGATGCACATAAGTGCATGTGCAGGGTGTTATCATATTATGTCCCAGAGGTAAATGATTTCACATCTGCGGACACCATGTTTTTATAAATTGGTTTCCTTGATAGCTAAAATACTATTGTTTAATTTGTTTTACTAAGTGGCATTAGAGTCGTATTCAAGTTTTACAAAGAAAAATCAGCGTGTTGATTTTCTCTTAAAATTATCGACCCAATGGAAAACTACAATCTGTTTCAGATTTATTTTGCCGAAGCCTAAAAAGTGTTACTGGAAGCTACCACGCTTCAAAAACTATACAGCAGAGCAAAATAATCCTACAACATGAGCTAGATTATGAACCGTATCCATCGCTCCGCCACACGAGACGGTACATCAGGGACGGATAAAACTATTAATTAATAAGTTAAAGATATGGATGTTAGAAATCATAACGAATCAATACTTAATAGTAACAATTTACTAGTTACCTAACCAATACTCATAAACATTCATATAAATGAAAGGTTCGAATAAACATAAATATTATAGAACTAATGAGACACAAGAAACCATGTGAAAAGCACAAAATATTAATCATAATATCGTTTGCAGGTTCTCATTAACAACTTCAAAGTGTAGCGTGTGAACTTTGATGTGTGACATTAAGTTTTACCTCTCATATACTCTTGATGTTGGTCCTGTTACAACCGTATAGTTTGGTCATGGTGGGTTTGTTCTTAGCTCGTAGTACTCTAAGAGTTTGTAGCTTGACGCAGTGAGCTTCAGCCACTGTGTCAACCTTCAACTCCACCTCCTTGGACACCTTTCAACAGTCTACCTCCATTGGTAAAACGCAGGATGGTCACCCTTCGGCAGATACAGCATCCATGACACCTATAAACAGGCTGTTCATCTGCTTCTGTGGAGCCTCACTTTTGTCAGTTGTCACTTTAGAGCTACAACACACTCTTTTAAACTGGTTCTTAGCTCCACATTTGTTACAAGTCTCACCATACGCAGTACACCAGCCCTTGACACGTGGGTAACCACAATATTTACACTCAAACTTTTCCTTGTATCCAGAACTCTTGGGTGATGACTGTGAGCTACTTATTTTAGGGAAAGCTCACATAGACTCACTCTGTACAGCCTCCACCATTGATCTGTCACCATCTGCCATCTTTGACATCTGCTGCCTGGTTATCTCAGCTACCTTTGTATCAGCTAAAGCCCTTGGCAGGTCTATGTTACGGTCTCTTAGCAGTCGCTCTTTGAGCTTGACATCGGAAAATCTAAAGAAACCTCAACAAAAAACATCTGATCCTTCGAAGTTCCAAAATCACATTTGGTCGCTTGGGTAGAGATTCACTTGACAATAGAGTCAATAGGCTCTCCATATTTTTCCTTACGGGACCAAAACACGTGCCATTCATACAGCATATTACAATGAGAATTTCCGTATTTCCAAAATTTTTCCAAAACATTAGCAACTACAAGTTCACTCTTCCCCTCAGCAAAGTCAAATTGCCCATGAGTCTCACTGGCTTTTTGACCAGTGTGATTCAGCAGCACAGCAACCTGACAACTATGTACACAAGTATTCTCTGTGGAATCTGCGACAACAGGTTTTAGGACCAAATCACTAGCTAGCAAATAACTTTCCAAAGACCATCTCCATCAACTCCAATTACCTGAAATATTGCCTTCAAAAGCAATCTATTCACTGTCTCTCGAGCCATCTATGGTGGACAGTTAGTACCCTACAGAAATCGATTCATTCACCAAAGAAGCAGCAGGTCAGCAAACCGCTGCCACCATGTAATAGTTTGTGTTATATTATTAGTACACCTGTAATACCTGTAGTTGTCCATAAAAAGGACACTGCATACAATGGAAGCCTAGGGGCATACTGTACAAGGATCTGACCAGCCAGGTGAGGGGTGGGGTGGGGTTAGTAACAATTATGTGCAAATCCCGGAACCACGAGATCACACTGAGAACAAAAGTACATAATAATATGACATTTTTGGTCGTAGAAAGTCTAACCTTAAGCTGAAGGTTCCTACAAGTCCTAAAGCAATCTACCTGTTGTTGTTACAGAGCAAAATGTAAACAGAAATGTCCAAGCATGAAAAATCTGCATTGTGATGAATTCATCGATCACATGACCCCAGTACAAGTCTTCACTGCATGGTTGGATGAAAGAATTGACATACAGAAGTACCTGGTAGGTAAACACCTGACTTTTTATTATCAGTTAACGGTTACAACTAAGCATGAAGTGAATGAGTTGTTCTAATGCATATAGTTTAACCTTCTTATGATCAATTAAATGGTTTTCATTATTTTCAGTTTACAAATGCTATAAAAGTACAAAGCCCAAGTCTACCCCCCTTTACCGATGCATGGAAAGGACAGACTTGATTTTTCATCGCATTCTGCATGATGTCTAGTTCATTTGGATACAAAGTTCTGGCGGGCCACTGCCATACCTTCTCTCTAATGTAATGTTGGCACAAGGATTGAGCCTGTTGTTTACGCTCAGCCCTAGAGACCGACGATGTGACAATACCGCTCACAGCATCAACTGTCTCCGCTTGCTATAATAACTTACATTTCACAGCCCGTTATTCTCTATTTGATTCAGTACATTTTGCTTCCTTCAACTTCCGCTACCATAGCCTGCTGAACTACTTTGCTCTTCTCACTTATAATTTCCAGCTCCTTCGGAGTGCATACTTCTTATGTAGTTTCCGCATACACCTATGGAGTGTATGCTATCAATTCCAGGCTCAAAAGTGCAGCGATAACAGGTATTATGTACCATTTCTCCTTCCGTCATAACTACGCTGAAGTTTATTGCCCTCTCCAGCTCAGGCTGCAACAAACAGTAGCAGCTTTTTAGCAATTCAAAACATTTCACTTGTTTTATTTAAATTAGTTCAAAGCTTTATTTCCTGGCATTTGCTTTATAGATTTTTATACTATTGCATAAATGAATTGAGGGTCGAAACAAACAGCTGCAAGTGGAAAAATTTGTGTAACTCTGTTTAAAAGATTTGTTTGGGTATGTTAACATTCTATTCTCTCTAGCAACACCGAACGCTCATTTTTGATGTTTATAAAGATAGCAAACGAGCTGTATAAACCAACAAAAGTTCCAGGATGTCAGCTCGTTCAAAAGCTCTGATTGGTCAACAAAACTTCCTTCATTAAAGTCTTGTAAAACTCTGTCAATGCTGCAAATTTGTACCGGAGTCAACAGAAATCGAAAATCACTGCAAAAAGTGGAGAATAGGTTTGATTTTCAATTATTTTGGTTGATCTTATAATTAATGGCAAAGCTAATATCTAATTGAACATTACGCGCTTGGTTCAAGTACGTAGTTACTGATGATAGAGAAGGTAATAGGTAGATAGATGAAAGATGCACGTAAGTGCATGTGCGGGGTGCTATCATACTATGCCCCAGAGGTCAAATAATTTCACATCTGCGGTCACCATGTTTTAATAAATTGGTTTCCTTGATAGCTAAAATACTATTGTCTATTTTGTTTTACTAAGTGACATTAGAGTCGTATTCAAGTTTTACAAAGAAAAATCAGCATGTTGAGTTTTTCTTAAATTTATCGACCCAATGGAAAACTATAATCTGTTTCAGATTTATTTTGACAAAGCCTATATCTGAAAAGTGTTGCTGGAAGTTATCAACTTGTTTTAACTTCAAAACCAGAGAGAGCATCTCGTTAAAAGGAGATAGTTTACTGAGAACTAGATGGTACTTTCAAGGATCAAATAAATAATCAGTGATGTTCTGGAATGAAGTAAAGTGATTTGAATCTTATGCGAATACTCAAAAAATATGACTAGTGAAGAGTCATTTTTAATTGTCCATTAGGCGACCTTTAGCCATTATCACAAACTGGTTATTGGAAAATCTTCTCTAGTTAGCTGGTACCACTCAGCAGGTCTACCTGCACACAATGATAAATGTTTTATATTCAGTCAAAGTCTCACGTTATTGAGAATAGGTACTTTTAACTTTACTATGATTTGTTATCGTGTTTTGCTGGTAGAATTCATTACTATCATTCTGCAAGATTTAAATATTTGATTGACAACAAATAAAAAAGGTAAATTAACCACTCACTGCTTAAGAAATGACTGACAAGTTTAGTTAATTCACAGACAAGGGATCACCACAAATCCTTACTTTGTGCAGTTTTAAAGTAAATACAATGTCATTTGTGAAGTCATTGCGCCGTAATGCAACACCACAGCTCAAGCTATCAGAACCCACTGTTAGCTCTGCCAAAAAAGGACACTTTTTGTGCTACAAAAACTTTATAGTCTTGTGAGTAAACTGACTAGTCTCTAGGAAGGAATACACCTTCACAGCGCAATATGTTCAAGGCTCACCTGTACGATTTTCTACCGGGGAGTGTGATAAGTTACAAAAATCCAACATTGCTGAAAAAGTCTGATCATTGATTGAGCTTGACTGGCGAGAAACTGGTAGCTCAGTGCATATGCATGACGGATGGGAAGTTACTGACTTTGACACTCCATTTCAAATAGCTATGGCTGCTGTCTTGCAAAAATATGAAATTAGACCAACTGGATTGAATGAAACTCACAACTTCATATGACGTTGTTCTGCTCACACACCTTTGCTAACCTTTCTTCCGGCCACCAATTTGCAAATTCATCTCCTACTTCAGTGATACAAAAAGAGAGTTGTACAAGGAACAAAAGCTTGATGAAGGATGAAGACGAAGGGATGTAATCCAACACATCTGATGGTAAACTTTATTCGTGTTAGGGTAAAATCAAAATCAATTCATAACCTAGCGTATGTGATTTATTGTGTGTAGATCAAACTACAGAATGATTTCTGAGAAAGAACTTGTTTTGCACCCTTTAAGAGATGAGCTCACCATTAACAATGAGCATTACAGTATAGCTACATAAATATTGGTTCTTACAGGACTCTGGTTATTATATTTATTTGGTTTCTAGGAGTTACAAACACTGTGTTACTTGTACCTTATAAAAAGATAATTACATAATATTTATCAAACAAGACCACTACATAATAGTTTACTTTAGCAATCTACTTAGCAAAGTGGTTTCTTGTAGGCGTATCCAATCTAATCTTTCTAGTGTACCATTGATTGCAGTGTGCCAAAGCTATCAATGGGTGTACTAATACAGCCCTATTTTTATGCTTTAGCATATGCCAAACTTGAGTATTGACAGAAGATGGTGTGCAGCTCAGTACATAAAGTTTGTTTTCCCCATAACCCACACCACGCAACTGTCCATCATTTGCAAGTGAATAACTCCATATCCCACCACTTCCACTGCTCTTCCATCTCTCAGTTTTATCAATTTCGGCTACTTGAACTCTGTGTACTTCACCAACAGTTCCATCTGATCAGTCATATGTGACGACACCTCAGAGTCTATTAACCACTGTCTATTGTTGTCTAAGGATGTGGAATTAGCTGTGAATCACCTCTCAGTATTCTCTGGGCTGTCTCGGCAAGTTGTCTCCACTTACGCAGTACCTGCATTGGCTCTACGGTTCCTGTTATATTCCACAGTGCGTTGAGAACATTAGAATCAATCAGGTGAGAAAGAGAGTTGCATACTAAGCACCTACGCTGTTTCACTCCACTGTTCTCACGTTGATACCTCTGTGTGCATACCATAGCAACGTTATTCTTTGTTTCCTTCGGAGGAGCAGTTTCGTTTCATCTTGTTTTTGTTCCTCATTTAGCAGGGCTTGCTGAAGGAAACTTACACTCAGATCATCTACATGCGCTTCTAACACTGTCACTATAGTAGAAGAAACTATCTGGTGAACTTGCCAAAAGGGTTACTACCTGATCCTCCGTCGCAATAGGGGAGCCAATAGCAGCTAACTTACCTGCCATTTCTTTCATTCTCTTGAGGTGGTCAGTCATGATGTACCTTCTAGCATCGGAGTTCGAAAATGTTGTTTCTTGCGGAAAAGTTCGTTTGCTAAAGTGTCACATTCACAGTGCTGACATGAAGCATTCCATGCAGCCTTTGGTGTCTCATAAAAAGTTATTAGATACAAAATGAGCTGTGCTGATGGTCATGAGAATTGAACCCACCTTGAAATGTAGCCAACAGAGCATGCTTCATTTGAAACTTCCATGTGGTCCAGTTAGTACTGTCAAGCTTTCTTATACTCCACATGTCACTCATTGTATCCATATTACCTATACCACACAAGGAGTCGCTGGGGCATAGCCTGTTACTTTGAATTGTTTCTTTGAACTCACAACACCTACAGCAATGTAAGCAATATAAAGCATGGAAAGCATATAAAGCCTGTGTGGTGGATTTCAGCTTGTTTGTTTGTTTCAGCTGTGCCTCGTGGGCAACCCTAAAAGCGGGTCTCATAAGCAGAGCTTGTGTGAGCAGCACCCTATACCCATACCCGCCGTTACACCGGCTACTCTTCCGAAAAGGCAGAGGGGGATCTTTTACTAGCCTGACTCCATAGTTATTATGGAGAGTGCAATCAAACTAGGGACCACATTATTTTTATGCCCATATCCGACCAGGCAGAGCATATAGGAAGCCAAATATCTCGCTCACAGATAACCGTGTTGGGAATCGAACCCCAGATCCTGGATTGAAGTACAAGCACTTTAACCACTAGACCACACGTGCCTCCTTACACATCCTCTGCGCACTGCATCACTGCAATAGCCATTGGATGGCCAGAATGCCTAGTAACTACTCACCAAGTCGACAGTAACTATATTTATGTCTATACCGACCCTGTGTACACCTATACCGACCCTGTATACACCTATACCGACCCTGTGTACCACCTATACCGACCCTGTGTACACCTATACCGACCCTGTGTACACCTATACCGACCCTGTGTACACCTATACCAACCCTGTATACACCTATACCGACCTCACTGGGCCGGCAGAAAGTGAGTCAGTGGAGCCTGAGATCTTAGAAATAGCCTGAGAGGACCTAGGAGCCATCTGCCGAAAGTAACCACCCTTACCCCTTACCAAAGATAATGGATTAAGAGCTGGAAAATCCTAAGACCAAAAAAACTAGCTGTGGTTGGTTTATGAGCTTATGACTCCGCCTACTACCAGAGGGCGCTTATTCCTTTTAAGCCCTTTACTGCCATCTTATTTGCTATGTATTTATATATTTACTCTCATTGGTGTGTATTGCAATATTGTACTGTAATTGTATGATTATTCTTGTGCGCTGCCTATAAAAGGCAGAACTTTGGCCATAATCATCAGTTGTAATTGGGATTGTTACTAAATCATTTTATTCTGAATGAATAAAGGCATGTGGACTGAACAACTTTGAGATATGCGTCTGAGCCAAGGGCTCACAATTGGTTGTAGAGTGGCAGTACTCTATCTTGTATACATTCAAACTCTCACCGACCCTGTTGTTGTAACAGGTTAATCTAACAACTGGTGACAGCAAGCTACCAACCTCAACTAGTGATTTTACAGCTCCCAAAATCCACTACACCCGGCAATAGCACATAAAGCCTGGCAACAGCATATAAAGCCTGGTAATAAGATATAAAACCTGGCAATAGCATATAAAACCTGGCAATAACATATAAAGCCTGGCATATAAAACCTGGCAAGAGCATATAAAGCCTGGCAATCGCATAGTAACTATATGTACTGACAATAGAAACAACAAAATTCCATTCAGCAAAGTCCTTCACAATAAAATCACATAAAGCATACTGAATGTTGAATAATCGAGAGGAGAGCATTCCGTTATACTAAATGAATATGACAGAGCCGAATTTCCTGTTTGTTACCAGAGTTTATCTATTAGCGATAGCCCTAACTACTTGGGCTAAATGAACAAAATCATATTTGGACTGCATCGGATCAAAATTAACCACAGCCACGCCAAACTTTTTGAACGCTTTGCTGCATTAAAAGCTGTCAAACTATAAACCAATTCATTACAGAAAGAATTGACTAATCCAGACAATAGTTTACTAATAAAACGGAATATTCTAATCAACTAGTTTAAATATCATGAACACTTTTATGCAACTGATCACAAAACAAGCAGATTAATCTCAGTGTAAAAAGTCTACTCCTTGACTTGGTTAGGGAAAGTATGAAGTTATGTTTGGAATCCTTGAGTGTGTGGCTTCACACTTTCCTCAATCAATGCAGATGATTCAGGAGCGAAATCAAAACGATGGGTAACTTAAACAAAATAATTCCAGTATAATGTCCAAACCATGTTATAGTTGGTAGAGATGCCAGTTTTATTTAGTCTTGTGCTACCTAATATAGCGAGCTTGATAACTTTGCAAGAGACAGTCAACTATTGTGTTTGTAATAAAAAGCTTTTGGTTTTGTTGTTAAACATAACCCACAACTTTATGGCCTAGACTATTACGAAGAAACTTTACTATTAACCATTGTTCCAGAATATTTAGTGTGACTCTTTACCCAATGAAATGATTTACAATTTGCAGATTATAATGAGCTTCACGAGAAGCATGTAGAAACAGTTACCAAACTACTCAAGTGTTTAGATGCTGAAACGGGTGTGAAAAAGGTTTGTCAATCGATCTCATAGTTTGACTGAAACAAAAATTTAACCAGTTATTGTTTTTGGTATGATTTTTAAGTAAAAGTCAGAGATTATATTTTTATGTACACAAAAACATCTAAAAATGTTTTTGTTGATCACTGCAACTGCTGGGTCGTACTAAAAGTTGATGCTTTGTAACTTAGACAGAAAATTTATCTAAAACCAATTTGTCATTTCAACTTTGCAGACCAAAGAGCTGAACAAAAGCTATCGGCCTAAAAAAGCCATCTCCATTCAAACGCTGACATCAGACGATGATGAGGAGTCAGATGACCAAAGCAGGATAGTTTCATCAACAACTTTACCAGTTGATAATGCCGTGGTAGGTATACATATAATACACACAGCAGAAACTGCTTATGCCCTTACCATACAATCATATCCAGAGCCAGAGTCTGGCGACGGATAACATGCCACATTAGTTTTATTGGCAACTGAAACAACAGATGTAGTGTTTGATTGAGCAAACAAGAAGAGACTTAATATTTTGTGCATACCATATGGAGTCCTGTTTCTTACTGATTTTATAGTCTTTATCTTTAGTAAAACCTAATCCTTATTGGTATGTGTATAAGTATTAAAACGCAAGTAATAAATTATTATTAGCAGGTATTTGATTCCTTTGCATGTATAACTTTTATGTCATGAACGTAGATGTTTATTTATAGTTTTACCACCTCAAACGATAATAATTTCACAAATGATACGCCCGCGTTAGCTTTAAATAATCACCGAGGATCATATAAATATTGTAATGTAAACAAAACAATTACATATATAATTTTTCTAGTTTGTGCAAATTCAAATTAAGTTTGTCAAACGGAAATGCTGTGGGTTAATCAAAGGGAGATGACAAGATGAAAAATCTCTCATGTCTCTTTTGCTTCAACCTGCACCGATTGTACCGTCTTGCGCTGCAGAATGACCGATAGGAGTGATATTCTGACTCGTGTGGCAGGGCCATTATGCTCTGCTGTATTATTTTGTAAGCAACATCAATCTCACCAACAACCGTCAGACATAAGATTTGTCAAAATAAAAATGTAACTAAATAGAGTTTCTCCATTGGGTCAATCAGTTCATAAAAAGATAATTATATTGGTGCTTTCTCGAAAAATTACAAAGAACTTCGATCTAATTTATTAAAAACTGAATAAACCATAGTTTTTATAACTAACAAGGAAGTCACATCTCAATAACATTGTTGCAGCTGATATGAAACTATCTTACCTCTGGAACATAGTATGATAACATCCTGCGCATGCATTGATGTGTATCCTTTACTCTTGTCTGTATCATGAGCAACTATATAACTTTAACCGTGTCTGTAATGTTACATTAGGTATTAATTCTACCAAACTTGGTAATATTGTCCTGAATATTCAGAAACCAGATCCCATCTGAAATTATGTGCAAAGATATTCAGTTTTTAATGACTGTTACAAATCTGCAACAATGACCTGCGAAAGTTATGGTGGCTAATCAGAGCACTTGAATGAGCTGACATCTTGAATATTTTGTTGGTTTACATAGCGCATTTACTTACTTTGTAAACATAAACAATGAAAGCTAGGTGTTGTTAGAGACTTAGAAAGTTAATAACCTAAACAAATATTTTAAACAAAATAAGACAAATGCTTCCACTTGCAGTTGCTTGTTCTGACCCTCAATTCTTTTATGCAATAATAAGAAATAGTCTTATGTTGTGATATGAAAGTTTAAAATGAAAATGCCAAGCAGAGTAGCTTTGAACTAGTCTAAATAACTAACTGAAAGGCACTGAATTGTGAAGCAGCTGCCATTGTTTGTTGCAGCCTAAGCTAGAGCGGGCAGGGAGTTTTAGGGTCCTTATTAAAGATGCACAAATGGTGTGCGGGACCGTCTATGATGAAGTGTTTCATACCGCCTGCATAGACTACACCCCTTCCACCATTGGAGATGAGCCACCGTGAGTTTTAATGTTTGTTGCAGATTCTTATCTCTTTGTATCTTTGTGCCATTAGTTGCGAATGAGTCATTACTCATTGATACAGCTATTTTTTTTTTACTTTTGTGCTAATAATGAGAAAAATTTTGATCCATAGCATAAACTAGACTAATAGGTAACTATTTATGGCTTCGCATCTTTTTTTTCAGTAACTAGTTTCAATGTAGAAGCGGTTTTGTTTACTGTTTTAAGCACAACCTGTTGTAAAATGCAATACGGTAAAAGTGGAAAGTAAAACAACAAGATGGCATTCTCAATCCCGATGTTTTTGGCAAGCCCATGAAAGAAATCCGAATTTGAAAGCCTATTCCTAACTTTTTCAGTTTGTAATTGTTGAGATGTTGTCAAAAACTCTTAAATTGAAAATGACAACTATTGTAAAACCTCCAAATTCTGCAATTTCTAGCCTGGAGTTCATAGTATACAAAAGTATGATGGAGGGGTGTTTAAACTCTCCAACCGAACATGCTGAAGACCCTTTTGAGGTGTGCATTATGGAGGCACCTGATGCACAAGGTGAGCGAGTCAAGGTGGTTCAGAGCCTTTCCGATATCACTGTTAGGCCACATCTACCAATTCAGACAGAAAGTCCAGTCTACCCAATGTCGAGAAGTTACAAGGTGTTTGAACCAAACAAGGTTCATACGGCAACCATCATTTCATTGCCACATGTTGAAACCGAAGTAACTAGCCTTGTTGAAGATATCACAAGATATCTAAAGCAGGCCAAAATAACAGAAGTACAAGAGATCGGAATGGAGTCAGTCTCCAAAGCTATAGTGCACTGTGAAATGTAAGCTATTACAGCAAGCTATTAATCAAACATTTCAAAACTCTGAAGGTCGTTGGAAAAGTATTAAATGAAAATGATAAAAACTACATTTTGGTGTTTTTATGTTGTTGCTGGTGATTGATGCGAGGTAATGAATAAAGAAAAATGGCTGCCTTTACCCAAACAAACACCATAGCATTTTCCAACAAATTTTTGCATTAAAAGTATAACTTCGTATTGAATGCCTAAATAATTGAGGTAGATACATGAATTGCAGAAATGACATGTACCGGGGAAAGATTGTACAGGAAAGCATGGATATGGAGTACCCAGTATATTTGACACCAATACATCCAATCTGCGCCAATCTGTACTTGGAAAGGAGAACTATGTCGAAAGCGTCCACTACATGTGTTGAGATGTGGCCGAAAAACTACCGGCAAAAACGATCAGCCAGGTACGGGCGTTCAAAGCCACAGGTTAAAGAAGCGGAATGTGTAACGGCGAACGTTAAAGAACTGAATCAAAGAAGGTCGGACGAAGAACTCACAAACACCAATTCTAGCAGTGCTATTTCCACTCAGACCCGGTTTAAACGGTAAAGCAACTGAAATTTTGTTGACTCTTTTACTGTCACTTAACACAAATTTTTGGAAATTAAAACATAAAACTGATTGTTGATTTCTGCTAAAGTTTAGTAACAAATTATTTTATAAAACACGAAATGACCGAGCCGCTAAAAAACATAACCTAACCCGTGCAAAAACAATAAACACTTTGTTATTCTCGCAGACTAGGAAAACGTACAAAGACATCTAGTGGACAAGTTGACTCAATGAACTCTACCGGCCAGTTAAATCCTGCTACAAATGCACAATATTTTTCCACTGACTGGCAATTTAAGGAAAGGGCTCAAGTTTACCATAGCCGGTAAGTCTATACCCTGTTTAACTGAAAAGCAAAGTCAGTTTTGCTTATAGTTGAGCCAAAACTGACTATTTTTAGGATGTCTAACATTTTTTTTTCTCTGCAAAGTTTTTCTAAGCCTTTATTGGGTACATTGTTGATCTTAGTGCGCAAAAAACTGAAAATGGAGTAAAAACATGATTTAACATAGTTTATTCAACTTTGACCATGACGGTCGGAAGTGAAGAGCAGTCGGAGAGAAGAATCTCATTACAGAAATAAGCCAGACTTTTCAAGGAGTGCTCGAGCTCTTTATCCCATGACTTACTAATAATTATCAACACTTGAAGTTTACTAGCAATGAATGTGTAAAGTAATTCATAAGCCGGTCCATTACACGACACCGGTGAAAAACTAACATATGCGCACTGCTTTGCCTCATGTCATAACAAAACTTTGTGAAAAAGCCTTAGAGTCTGGAAACTACGATACCCTCCAAGGTAGAATCAGTGCCATCACCGCCCACTTCATTGTAACTCACTGTTAGGCACAACAATGAATCGTCCACTTACACAATCCATTGGAGATCTCCTTGCAGGGTATGCGAGTGAACGGGGAAAGATTAAACCGTGTTGCCTTCGAAAACCTTTCCTGAGAGATGAGTGGAACAAACAGCGTCGGGGACATTAATACCATATATCAATAACTGTATCCTAAGTTTTAGGCCAACATTTGAGGCATTATGTATATTTGGCTTTGAAGATGCTGCGCAGATTTTATTGGGAGTTGCGTACTATTTTAACATCTTTTTAATTGATCTCATTGCATGATCAGTTTAGCGGGCGAGACTTGTTGTATTGGATTGCTGTCCAAGTTGAAGGAATTGCTTTGGCGGCCAAGTGGTCGCCAGGGCGAAGATTGCGGTATATCTTAGCTACACTCTTTGGCCCATTGCTTCACCGGCTATGTTTTGTTTCAAACTTTCTTTTAGACCTCAGGTTTATTTTGGTTCTTCTGAACAATGATATTTAGTATTATGAGTTATTAATTATTTTTAAGCCAACACTAACAAAGACAAGTTTGAAAGTTAAAAAACATGAACTATCATTCATATAACATAATTTAATAAATTAATGCTAATGTTATTATTCTCCCCCAAATTTTAAATATCGGGAAGTTTCGTTGGTGATGAATATGAAAAATCACACAACAACAAAAAAAGTTCTGCTGTTCGTATTGTATGGCTAACAACAATAACAATAATAACGTAAATAATAATAATGACGACGACGAAGACGACGCCGTCAAAAATGACAACCACGATGACGACAACTACAACGACGACGGTGACAACAGAGACAGTGAAAATAGTGTTAATAAGTATGACACAAGGACAATCGGATCAGCAATAACTCCTGACAGTAAAACGCATGGCGAGAATGATAATAATGTACAGGAATTTACAGTGTGTAGTGCCAGCTGTCCACCAGTACAGCGTCCCACGGTCAGCGAGTGAGTGTAGGCAGTATAGTAAATGACTTAGCAAGCTCAAGGTCAACAGACTAGACTAGTCAATCAAGATTTGCAGCGTTGCAAGGCCATAAGCTATACACAGTGAGGAGTTGCCACAACTACCTCACTTTCCACTGATTTCTTGGTCGAAAGAAAAGCTGTGTGGGGTCGAACCAACAAGTAGAACAATCGTTCCAGTATCACACGCCTGTAGGTCGTACGCAGTGTAAGTTGATTCAACTGAACACTTTCCACTGACTATTGTTCGTGTTGTTAGCCAACTTGTCCAAGTAGACGCTTGTCTATTTAATTATTATGTACATGTAGTTGCTTGGTTATGCTTTGCTCGTTATCGTATTCTTTGTATATATTCACTTGTGTTTGCTATGCTTTGCTCGTTATCTGTTCCTTGCATGTGTACTTGTGCTGTGTAGAGAGAATCATAAAGCTGTGTGAGAGGCAGGTTAACTCTAATTTTATCATTGAATTACATGAATATTTATACAGGCACATAGAACAATAGAAGGGGTAAGGCAGCCAAATAACAAAAGATAGGCTACGCCTATTTGGCCTGATTGGCCCATAGAACAGAAAGGAGGCAGCCCCTTATCACGGCTGACTTGATAGTGTCACATGCGTATGTTTACGTAAATGTTTGTGTAAATACTGCTATATAAAATGGTTATGAATAAAATAGAGGGTAAATATAAGGTGCCGAACTGTCACCTGGTCGACTTAGTTAGTGAATTCCCCAACACACTTCGCCCCATTGGCGCTCGTAGGGCCAATAAAATAGTATTGGGGTGTGCGTACGACTTATTAGAAGAAGTCTCTTTCTTTCTGTATGTTCGCCTTCAGTTCTTCGGACCTTTGTAGATGTCTAAATGCTTCTCTCTTAGCGTAATACAGCTCCTCTTCATACCTTTTAATGTTCCGATACCTCTCTTCACACTTTTCTTCCTCCATCTGCCTTTCTACTCTCTTCTCTCTGCTATCAGTTCTAGGTTGGTATGACGTACTTCGTTCTCTAGACCTTGCCTGTCTCTTACTTGACCTTTCTCCTATATCGTGTCCTTCTCTCTCTGGCTCGAGCTCTATCTTGATCACGTTCTGTGATGTGTCGGTGACTCCATCTCCTAGTCTCCTTTTAACTGGTTTTCCACTGGCAGGACTGGTTGACTTTTCTTTTATTGGAGTGGGCGTGCCGAACAAAGGGGGGGGGGGGGGGGTTCGACCAGTTCATCGTTTGGCAGAACTCGGTATAAGAAGTTTTGTCCACTATGTAGAGAGGTCGGTTTATTCCGCCGTGTTCGACAGCTCCATTTTGAATTCTAATATACTTTAAGATAGTATCCCGTGATGCACTTTTATGACCGCATGTGCAGAAAAAGAATACATAGTGCTGTCTAGCGTGGTAGTTTATTCGTTTCTTGTTCAGTTGTAGCTAGCAAATGCTACACCTCCATCTGTCGCTGTCCTCTGTGGGTTGTACTGTTTGTTGGATCAGTTTGGTTGTCTTGTCGGACAGCCATGACTCTTTCGGTTGGTAGCTGTGTGTAGGAGCAGGGGGATTTGGTGGCTGGTGCTGTCGGGGTCGACACCTAGCTGCTCCTTCTTCTTTTAAATTAGTTCGGCTAATTCTTACCGGTGATGTTGGCATCTCCTTCCGCGGAATTCGATGCTTTCTTTTTGGTTCGGCTGTGATGGCTGAGATGATGACCGGGTCTTCTTCAGTCGAGATATGTCCATCATTTGCTCCTGCCATTTCTGTTGAGCCTCCTATCTTGTTGTTATTTCCCCGTTGTTTGCTGACTGTGCACTGCGGTTTTTTTTTAGTGTATTCTTCATTTGTATTGGCGCTCGTCACTTGATTGGTTTGGTTGTTTCTTTGTTTTGGTAACCACGTCGTGTGACTTATGGCGTCTAAGGTCATCCCCCTACTGTTCGGTGGTTGACAGGATATCTCTATTGGTGTTGTAAAGGGAGTTTTCTGTTCTCGTTTTTCATTTTCCCGATCTTGGTTTGGTGTGGTAGTTATCCACTCTTGGTTTTCATTTCTTTGCCCCCATTGCCAGTTACCCCATCGATATTAGCTGTTGGTTGTTTGTGGTTGTTTAACCCTAACTTATATCGCGTTTCCTCGGCGTTGGCCCTTGGTATATATACCATTTTTCCTACTCTTTTCTCTGACTCAGGTCCTGGCCCGTTTACCTGCATACTTTCCGCAGTAGGGCTCTTTTCTCCTCTAGTTTGGTAACATTGGTAAACTGTAAACTTGATGGGGGGTTTTCTTACTCTCATAGGTTGACCTATCTATTCTGTTCTCTTCGGCCATCGATTGAGGGGGGCCAGTGCGTGTCCTCTGCAGGGGGTACAGTGGGTGTTTCATCCACCGGGGGCTCTGATGGGGTAGGAGGTCGCTCTTCGGCCGGTTCTAACAAGGTTGTGGCTGGTAGTTCCGGGGGTGGTGCTAGTTGTGTTTCGCTCTCCTCCGGTTCTTCAGGAGTTGGTGGGCCTTCTGGTCCCCTCTCCCTTGGTAGGTCGGGTAGCGGATCGGCATTGTCTGTTCTGGGCGTGAGCGTACGCCTTTGGTATGCCCCTGGCATTTTGGGCCGGACGGCCTGCTCTCGACTAGGTGGGGCTCTCCCCATGGCTTCTCGGCAGGTCCGAAATGCTTTTAGTCGGCGCCCATTTTGGGTAAAGCCCTGCCCATTCCTTTCCAGGCGATAGGTGCGATTCGGGTAGGTTTCTGTTATGGTATAGGGGCTTATATAGCTTGGCTGCAGTTTGGCATTGCTACCCTTTGTTTGTCGCTTATTTTCTATCACTACCAGCTCATCTTTGTTGATCGGGGAGGTTCTCCAGTTTCTTCCTGTCGGATTTTGGCTTGCTGGTTCCTTATGTAGTCATGTGCAATGGCCAGATCTCCTTGTATTCGGAGGGTGTGTTCGGTGAAGCTATGGGGGTCCAGTGAGGGTGGTGATCCGGTTAGTTGGTCGGGCAGTCGTACTTCTCTCCCCAACAAGAGCAGGTTTGGGGTCTCTCCAGTGGTAGAGTTGGGGGTGGCTCTACAAGCTCGCATGATCTGGGGAAGTAGTCTGTCCCATTCATTTTAAACCTTGCTCAGTATTAGGGTTCGTAGGGCGTCTCCCAGCATCCTGTTCTGTCGCCCACCATGCCATTTCCTTGTGGGTGGTAGGGGGGTGGTGCGCGTCTTGCATAATCCCCACAGGGCACAGAGCTCTTCTAGTAAGGTGGACTCGAATTAAGCCCCCTGATCCGAGTGTAGTTGCTCGGGGAGTCCCCAGTAGCTAAAGACTCGCTCATCTAGGGCAATAGCCACTGTGGGGGCCCTAGCGTCGGGTAGGGCTATGGCGTCTTGCCAGCAAGTGTAATGGTCAGTGAGCACCATTATCCACCTATTCTTCCTTTTGGTGAGGGGCAGGGGGCCTACGAGGTCAACGGCCAGTGTTTGGAAAGGCCGTCCTGCGAACAGCCTCTGTCCGTCGGGTGCGGTGGGTCTTCTACTCCTTTTTGCCACCTGTCAAACTTCACAGCTCTATACGAGTCTGCGTGTTAGTCCCGACATCCCTGGCCAGTACCAGTCTAGCTGTAGTTGATTGCGGGTACGATTGAGACCTGCATGTGTCCTTAGGTGCGTGTCCCACACGACCTTGTGCCTCCAGGCGGGTGGACACACTGAGCGGGTTCTGACCCTTCCCTGGTGGTCTGATTTGATTACAAGGGTCCCATCTGGTTGGAGGCTCATTGCCTCTATCCTGTTGTGTAGGGTCCGTAACTTGGTATCTCCTTCCTCCAGTTCTCTGACTGAGAGCTGCTTTCTTGCTTGGACAGCTGCGTATATTTTTGCAACGGGGTGTTGCCCTTCTTGCTGGGCCCGTACCAGTTCCTTGGCATTCTCTGTAGGGTTGGTGATTGTCACGTTTACCTGTTCCTCCTGTCCTTCCCCGGTGATTTCAGCGTTGGAGGGGCCTCCGTCTCTCTGCTCGATGGACCGACACTGCTTGCAGTCCGTACAGTGGTCTTGCCGACTCAGGCCGTCTGCGTTACCATGTTGGGTCCCAGGACGGTGTTCGAGTTTGCACTTAAACTCAGCCCAGGTCTCTAGCCACCATGCTGTTTGATTGGAGGGTTCCTTCCTCCTACAGAGCCAGCTGAGGGAACCGTGGTCCGTGAGTAGTTTGAATTCCTGCCCGTAGAGATACGGCTGGAAATGCTTGGCGGCTTTGATTACGGCCAGGAGCTCTCTCCGAGTCACGCAGTAATTCTTTTCTGCGGGAGATAGGGTCTCACTATAATACGCGATTCTCTCTCTTGCCCTTCCTGGACTTGGGATAGCACCCCTCTTACTCCGACAGCACTTGCGTCTGTGTCCAAAATATGCGGAAGCGTTGGGTTTGGGTATCTTAGTATCGGGGCTTGACTCAATCCCTTCTTTAGCTGTTCAAATGACCATTGCTCTGCGCTCTATGATTTCCATGGGACATCGTTCCCGGTCAGGACTGTGAGTGGTTTGGCAGTGGTGGCATAATCAGGTAAATACTGCCTATCATAGCCAGCAGTCCCGAGGAACGCTTGTAGGGTCTTTACGTCTTTGGGTGCATGCCAATTCCTCACCGCTTCCACCTTGTCCTGGTCCGTAGCTACTCCCTTTGCGCTGACTGTATGTCCTAAGTAGCGCATCTGGGGACTCAAGAACTCGCATTTTGAAGGCTTCACTTTTAGGTGGGCACTCTGGAGACGTCGTAACACCCTCTAACCTTTGTATGTGTGACGTGAAGTCGGGGCGATGACTATCACGCCATCCAGGTAGAGTAGTAACGTCTTCCAGTGGAAGCCTTTTAATACTCGCTCCAAGAGTCGCTGAAACGTGGCGGGGCAGAGGTGAGCCCGAAGGGTAACACGTTCTACCACCAAAGGCCACTGCGGGTGATGAAGGCGGCTTTATCTTGGGCGTCTTTGTCCAGGGGCACTTGCCAGTATCCACTGGTCAAGTCCAAGGTGCTAAAATACTTGTTGCCTGCTAGGGCGTCCAAAGAGTCATCAATATGGGGTATGGGGTACGCGTCTTGCTGGGTGACGTCGTTTAACTTCCTATAGTCGACGCAGAATCTCCATGAGTCGTCTTTTTTCTGTACTAGCACCACTGGGGAACTCCAGGCTCCTTCTGCGGGTTCAATGACGTCTTTTGCGAGCAGTAGGCGGTGGGGGGGGGGGGGGGGGGGGGGATGAGCGAATTGGTCGTGTTCCTGGTGCCACGAGAATGGAGTGTTCGGTGAGTTGGGTACGACCGATATCCCCGTCTTGTTGGCTGAACACTTCTTGGTAGCGGATGAGTAGGTACCGGAGTTGAAACTCTCTCTGGCGTTCTGACATCCCTTTCTCGCTTGGGCGAAGAGCTGTATGGAGTGGGGCGGTAGCTCTCCTCCATGATACCCTTGCTCTTGGATGTGTTCTTGCGGATGTCGCACCTTGTTGGGTCCTATCCCTGTAAAGGTGCCGATCACCTCTCCTGCAGGTACTCGGAGACTATCTTGGGATGGAATTAGGAATCGGACAAGTACTCGCCTGCGTTCATCTGTGGAGTTGATGCTTGTGGCCAACAATAGGTCTCTTCCTACGCTCTCTATCACCCCCTGTGTACATGGGGTTTGGCAGCCAAGTGGCAGGGTACGGTGGCATTTGTCTTTGGAGGGATGTGTGTATCTTTCTGGACTTGTACCTTTGACACCAGATCCCGTCCGGGCCTGTCGATGCAGGTCAGCTCTTTTCCTTGGACGCGGAGAACAGGCCGTTTGAAGCCCATCTGACAATTTTGCTTGGCGAGGAACGGCATCCTGAGGATTACGTCCTCGTTGATCTGGCTTACCACGAAGGTTTCTTCGTATTTGATATGCCGTGTGCGCCCTGTCAGTGTGAGTAACCCGTAGAAAGACAACCCGGTGCCATCGGCCATCAGTCCGTGGGAGTCATACTCCTGCAGGTTTTGCTGGTTCTGGGGGGTGAGTAGGTCGATTGGTATTACACCCGTGTCAATCAAGTAGGTGACTGCCCATCCTTCCACCCAACCAGGCAAGTAGTCGCTCGATTTGTATGGTCTTTCTATCTGATTCAGATGAATAGTGACAGGCTTCTTGGTTGCTATTTCTTGTTGGGGCTTCGTTGCTTGAACTTGCTCTCTCTTCCGTGGTTCGAGGGAGATGCGTTCCTGGTGGTCCATTTCGTCCACTTCTATCTCATCTTCGTTAGGCATTTCTGCAGCCAAGGGCTAAACCAGTTGCTCAGTGGAAAGGTTTCTGGTCTCTCCACGGGTTGTCTGACTCGGTCCTTCCTCGGTCGGTTGGCTGTTGGGGCCCTCTTGCAGCCAGCAGGGGTTCCTACTGCTGCGGGCCGTATTCGTTTCCCTGCCTTGTGTGCCAGGGTGCTGTCTTGCACTGACCACGTAGATGGCCCGTGGGTTGGCAACCCCAGCAGCGCTTCGGAGTAGGTTGGTGGCTTACCCTTTTAGATCGGCCACCTCCTTGCTCAGATGCTCTGTGGTCCTTAGTAGTTTGGCCAGAGGGACCTACACCTCCTGACACTTGAGGTCGGCCTCTGGGGTGGGTGCGTCCCTTCCAGTTCCCCTTCTTGTATGGCATGGACGTTTGATTGTGTGGGAGGCTGGTGCTGTACCTGTAAGAATTCATTCCCTGCTTGGACGGCCTCCTGCAGGTACACGTGTCCCCGGGTACTCTGGAAGGTCTGCAGCGTGAGCTCGGTTCTGTTTCGGATTGGCAAGTTGCAGTAAGCGGCTTCCACCAACAGTTCTACTTGGAGCGCGTGCTCTCTCAGCGTTTCTCCGAGCGCTTCCCTGTAGGTGGTCAGCCTATGCTGTGCCTCTGTGCGGGTCTGGCCGAAGCTCGCCCTTAATGCCTGAATTATGGCTACTTGGTTGAGTCCCTTCCCACACTGTTCGACCTTTCCAGTCAGCGCCTGCCGTAAGTGTATAGTGGTCTCTTCTGGTAGCCATCGGTTGGCGCGGGCTACCTCCTCAAACCTTTGTATAAAATAGTTGACATCTCGCTCCCCACTGTACTGGGGGATCCGCAAAAGGGTCTCGCCTGCTGTTCGTAGACATACGGTCAGGGATGTCCGCTAGCGTGCCCATTATCTGTAGGGGAGAGCCATCTCGGTGGGAGATCACAGCTCGGCGTCTACTGGTCATCTTGGGTGGTTGTCACTTCCTGCCTTGGTTCACTTCTCTGGTAGGTCGTCTTTGTGTGGGTCTTTCTCTATCCCACTGCTGCCACCAATGTACAGCAATTTACAGCGTGTAGTGGTAGCCGTCCACCTGTACAGCGTCCCACGGATAGCGAGTGAGTATAGGCAGTATAGTAAATGATTTAGCAAGCTCAGGGTTGACAGACTAGACTAGTCAATCATGATTTGCAGCGTTGCACGCCCGTAAACTATACAGTGAGGAGTTGTCACAACTACCTCACTTTCCACTGATTTCTTGGTCAAAAGAATAGCTGTGTAGGGTCGAACCAAAAAGTAGAACAATCGTTCCAGTATCACACGCCTGTAGGTCGTATGCAGTGTAAGTTGATTCGACTGAACACTTTCTACTGACTAGTTTTCGTGTTGTTAGCCAACTTGTCCAAGTAGCCGCTTGTCTATTTAATTATTATGTGCGTGTAGTTGCTTGGTTATGCTTTGCTCGTTATCGTATTCCTTGAATGTATTCACTTGAGTTTGTTATGCTTTGCTCGTTATCTGTTCCTTGCACGTGTACTTGTGCTGTGTAGAGAGAATCATCAAGCTGCGTGAGAGTCAGGTTAACTCTAATTTTATCATAGAATTACATGAATATTTATACAGGCACATAGAACAATAGAAGGGGTAAGGCAGCCAAATAACAAAAGGTAGGCTACGCCTATTTGGCCTGATTGGCCCATAGAACAGAAAGGAGGCAGCCCCTTTCCACGGCTGATTTGATAATGTCACATGTGTATGTTTACGTAAATGTTTGTGTAAATACTGCTATATTAAATGGTTATGAATAAAATAGAGGATAAATATAAGGTGACGAACTGTCACCTGGTCGACTGAGTTAGTGAATTCCCCAACAATAATATGGTACAATTGAAAATTATATTAACAATACGCTTTTTAAATCTTCAAACAGGTCTTTCTTAGTGCTGGCTCCAAAATAATTATTAACAGAGTATAATAAGCACCAATAGTGAAATAAAACTGAAAAAGACTGAGGTCTAATAATAAATTGAAAGCAAAGCATAGGTGATAAAGCTTTAAGCCAAAGAGGGTAATCAATGTACAATCCAACCTGCACCGGCAACCATTCTTGTTGATATAGGCCAACAAACCAACAAAAAAACCAATCACCAAGCAAACTTATCATCCCATAAAATCAAGAAGAAATGTATTGAATCGACATGGGGGCAAGCAACACCCAATAAAACAAGGACTGCATATTCAAAGCCAAATACACATAAAACCTTGAATGTTGGACTAAGATTTATTCCATCATCTATTAGCATTCAGACCAGAATTTTGAGGATGTTGTTTGTACTGCAAAAAAACTCATTCAAGTCAAAACAATCCCAGATGCAAGACAACCTCGAATTCGGATGGTTGATGATGAAGTGGGAGAGGTTTTCTACCATTATTTTGTCCACCCAGCCCTGCTTTGGTGTCTTTTCCCGTGCAACCATACATTTTTTTGACTCCTAGAAACTACACTTACATGTTTGTTGTTGCCACCACATTTGCTAAATAACACCATCCTCTTCCACCGCAGCAAACCCCACCAATTCCTGAAGGTTCCATCTAAGTCATACCATATAAATGACAGCACATAGTCCCACTAGTTGCAACTCCACTTTCTGTAGTACCAGAACCTTCTCCGGTGGTGCAGAACCCTCCGTCTGCAGCACCAATCGTTCTTCCAGTGGTCCAGAACAATGTTGAGAAATTACAAACGCCGTCAATATTTGCTTCCCCTAGTAGCTACAATATGGCAAAAACAGTTTATGAACAGTTTAGAAGTGAGAGCCAGTGACTTCTTGATACCGTTTTTACTCTCCTGGACCAGTCTCTTGGAATAAGGCTTCACTTCTTTCTCCAAGGTGGTGACTTGAGTTATCCAACCATTTTTTTTAAACCTAAAACATAAAACAAATGTTCAGGATCTGCCCCAACACCCTGTCACCATGCATTGATTTTTTGACCAACTACTCCAACTAGCAGGTCCATGGAAAGCCCTGAAAAATTCTACTGAGAACAGCGAACCACTAAGTCAAACAGCAAGCCTTTTAACAGAGAGTCCTTTTCACTCAAGGAATAAAAATTCACCACACCCAAGGTCCAATTAATGCGGTTAACCACTCCGGATTAAGAAAAGCCAGCCAGCAACTTTGTTCTGAAGAAGGTAAAAAGCAACCCAACGACACCTTTAGTTGACACTGGCAGTACAGTAGTTCTGTTGTTTGGCACATATTCAATCAGTTACACGCTTGTGTGAGGTAAGGCAAGCAAAGCAAACAAGTGAATCTCTGCAGTTTCGTTATATGAAGAAGAATAAAGCAACCTTTGATGTATGCCACGTCAACCAAAGGAACATAGTTGGAATGTTTCATGTCACAGCTCATATTCGTTGCATGAAGTTACTTGAGTAAGCCATAGTGATAAATAGTAAAGGCATGCATGGCAGGTCATTTACAAAAAAACTTCAGATCCATCCTGATCTCTGTCAGCCACCAAGTATGGAGTCAACTATCCTGTGTAGGTTACTACACAGACAGACTTGCCCCTTGGGTTAGTAGAGCCCTGTTTAACTAGTTAGCCCATAGCAGACAGCTGAAACGAGCCTGACCGCAAAGGATACACACTCGTTCCATGTATAACCCTATGGCCCAGCCTGTTAAAGCTCAAGACCAAGAGTACCATTGGCCACTATCCAAAACTGAGCCCTGAAGTGGTCAAACAACTTGAGGTTACTACAGAGTTTACATTTCTGCTGCCGGCCATCATCCCCACCTTCTTGTTCATTCTCATGACCTAAACTGTCGTCAGCAGCCTTCCCTCGCTGACCGAACAGACAAAACAACCACCAGGTAAACGACTGCAACACCAGTGTGCTGGATATAACTGGCAGGAAATTATGATGTCAAGCAAACCATTTTAGTTACCCCATAATAATACTTTTTTCTCTGGTACTCAGCGTATATGTCAGCTCTATCATTGACTCATTCCACAAAAAGAACAGGAGACAACTAGACAAGCGGAGGCATTGCTGGAATCTGGACTCATGGAGCAAGCATCAGGAACAGATGGAACTTTCGTGCCATTTTAGTGAGAATTAAATAAGGTGATTAGACGTTCTAGATAGTTTACAGTCAGTTTAATGAAGTCAAACACCAAGATGCTTACATAATCGCCACAATAATGAAAATCTGGACTCTTCATCATGGAGCAAGTTTTTCACCATTTCAAAACTGATCAGAGGTTATTGGCAGGCCGCTCTTAATAAGGGCGCTAGTGAACATTCTTCCTCTACTACTTTTTCTGGTCTCTAAAAGAAGAAGATGCTTCTTTTGGCGTTACTTCAGGACCAGTCCCTTTCAAGCACATGATGGAGAAAGTTCTCCAAAGCATCCACTCAAAAACCCTCCTGTTATACCTTGATGACAGTACCTTTGTTGCTCCTGACTTTCCCACTCACATCAAGAGACTGGCTGAAGTTGGTTAGTAATTACAAAGGGTTTTCTGAAATTCACACTGAGCGAATATGCATTGAATAAACCTCAGGTCAAGTTCCTGGCCCACATAGTGAGCTGCAAAGGAGTGGCAGCTAATCCGGAGACAGTAGCTGCCGTTGTTCATTAGCAGACCCATACAGTGTTGGAATTCTAGCTACCCTTTCTTGGTATCGAAAAGTGCTCAGCACTTGTTAGGCTTCTTTACCATAATTAAACCCATCACCCAGTCTATTAACGAGGATGATACATGGAATTGATCTCAGGAACAAGAGACTAGTTTCCAGAAAGTCAAGTTTATTTTAGTTTGTGGAACTGGCTCGGCTTACCCTAAAAATAATGCCCTGTATACTTTGGATACAAACTGCAGTAACACAAGTATTAGCAATATACTACGTGGGATTCAGGAAGACAGTGAGAGGGTTATTACTTGTTACAGTAAGAAGCTCAGTCCTCAGGAGCATACCTAATGTCTGACCATTGAGAGTTATTGGAAATGGTAATTTCTGTCA
Organism: Cryptosula pallasiana; assembly: GCA_945261195.1. NCBI lineage: Eukaryota > Metazoa > Bryozoa > Gymnolaemata > Cheilostomatida > Cryptosulidae > Cryptosula > Cryptosula pallasiana. Next base: position 6,747,095 of record OX183137.1, read on the forward strand.
AGTATTTGCTTCCCACTTGCACTTTTAAATGGACCATATCTCCTTGCTATGGCTATTTACCAAAAGGTTCCATCAGTCAGTTTACTATATGGCTTCAACATTTTTTTAGTTCAAGTACACCGTTGAGCATAGGAATGACAACCAAGACAGAAATGCCAACGGGTTATGTTTTTGGTGCCCCCAGATTGTGGACAGTATGGCCCTATTGAGCAGAGATGTGGTTTTATTAACCAAAGCTGAGAACTGACTAGAGCTGGCTTCCCTCCCCCTTCTCAACTATTTTCTTTCCACCTCAGCATCAGCTTGAGTCTCCCCCACATCGGTTAGCTCAGCCACCCATTCCGTCCCTCAGGTGACCCTAATGCAGTTCAGCTTGTCCAATTTGACACTCACTGTCCCAAGGCAAATATATTCATTGGGCCTGTCTACACATTGCCCCAGCACGAACTAGCAGTTGGAATTCGGTACTGAAAAACTCAGAGAGTTGAACATTTGAATCGGGCCCATGAGATTATGGAAATATGTGTGTTGGTGCTCCAGATTTCTCAATGACCTGTGCTTTGGCCAATGTGGTAATGAAAAGTTACAATATCTTTCAGATCTATTCCTTTGCATACAAAAGAAATGGGTAGGATCCTTGTGTGTCGATAGCTGATATGATACTAAACAGAGGTGACAGCAGATGTACAAAACGTGGTAAAGACCGGGAGAATTGCCAGAGAAACACAAGTAGGGGTCTAGCCATGGTCACCAGTGTATGTGCGCCAGCGGCTCCTAGCAAAATCTAGTTGTAGATTTGGTTGGGCCATCCCTGTGATAGCTTATTGTAATGCATGAATGCGGTTGTTGATTGACCAGTTGACTTAGTGGCCAACACTATGACTCATCTAAATGCCACAGCCCTAGTGGTAACCAGCATCTCTACTAAGAACAACTTTGCTATTAACTTTTCCCTGGTTGGTGAGTTCAGTTAAGTGCTACCTACCTGGAAAGTTGAAATAACTCATGCTAAACCTATCATACTAAGGCCAACACGGTTTTCAAGAGAAATGATCAAGTGGGAGTGATTTTTTTGTGGTCCTTCCTCTTGAAACTTAATCATTGTGACTGGGATCTGCGTTGAAAGCTACCCCCTTCCTTCCTGCACTACTGGTGAGGTGACCAACTACATGACTTTAGCCAGAGAAGTACGCCTTTCATATCAAGTGTTCTACGCGCACTCCCAACTGACCGATTACATGTCCATGCATAAGTATGCATTGACCCTCAAGCCAAGACTTAAGAAGGTACATAGGTACTGAGGCAATAACAGCAGAAGTGAGTGCTGATAAGGAGGTAAGCTTAGTCTGTAAACAGCTAAAAACCAGGCGTTGTTAGAGGACCACTGTAGGTCCCATCAAGAAAATCTCAAAACTCATGCAAAGTTTATTGGTCCTTTTAAAAAAGAGGAGGTGCATGATAACCATGCCTACCTCACTGGTCAACACAGCCAAAGTTCAATAGAAAATGGAAGTTAACCTGAAACCCTATTACATTGAAAAAATGAAATTAAATAACTTAGTTTTGTATGGAGATTTGTTGTCCCACCTGTCGATTACAGTGATTCCAAAATCCATCGACCCAATGGTTCTGATGGTAAGTTCAGAATAGCACAAAGGCCATCTCCATCTCTTACTGATACACTCCAACACCACCCAAAGCCTGAAAACTAGTGACGTGGACCTGCAAAACAATGGCTTTGTTGGAATATGGGTCCTATCATCTTTTATGGCTACCCATAATGCTATCGAGTTGCAAATAACGCCAACGAAGAAAGAGAACTTCTAATATTTTTACCATCAAGTGCTGGATGTGACGACCTTTGTGCACTAGCTGTACTTCCATCTTGGATATGATGACAAAAGTCAGGCGCAAGCTGGCTTGCTAACCAGAAGTTTCTAGACCATTTGTAACATACTACTTTATCAAGCAAGATTTCTCTTCTTTACCCCAGTTGTCCTGACACACTTTGTGCCCAATCAGCATCCTCAGTAGGTACTAAAAAGGCAAGGATCTACTGCTAATGCTTGTAACATTGCCCTTTTTTCCGTAGCACAAGTTATGTAGGTCCAGAGAATATTTCAAAGCTGCAAGGGCAGTGCGCGAGTCATCAAGTTTTTGCATGCAACTCCCTTTAGTTTAGTGTCTACTTGACTAGGGGCCTCCCTCCGATTCTTCACTTAGCAGCACCTGTGGTGCAATTGAAGTGGACTATATAGTGGTTTCACTGGACACCATGTTAGCAACAACACAGCTATAGTGCAATGCACTAATAGAGTAGGTACATGCACTCTTGTAGGGTGTGAGTTCAGCTGGAACTGGAAGGACTTCCCCCATGGATGACAATTAGGCCATAATAGAGACAGTTAGTGAGAAGAACGATTCACAAGCTTATGTACTGGTAATGCATTGAAGATAACTAAGTTCCTTGGAATCAATGCATTGGCTTATTATCAACCATTGAGTGCAGTAGAATTTCAACCGACTTGCAATTGTTTGGTGTTCTATTATTATGCCCATTGTTGCATGTTTAGCTAAAACTGTTGATGCTTTTGCGTATTGAAGCTGGGAACAATAATCTTTATGCGTTGATTGTGAAACTAGATTTGTATATCCAAATACAATTAGCTTTACTGTTCCACTATTCTTACTGGTTTAGCAGTTGGCCATTCTGAGAGGCACTGATAAAATCCTACATTCAATCTGCTTTATTCACTATCTTATAATGATTACCGTTGAAAACAAGAAGAATATACTGCTTTCTTATACAGCTCTTTAGTATTGTTCTGTAAAAGTCAAGCACATACCTCTTACAATCATGCAATTATCATTAAACTCAAGATACCTAAAGTATGATGCTTATGTTTCTACATGATAAGATGTGAGTTTACAATAATTCAATTATGCTATTATATCTTTTAGCTCACAACCAAAATTGAGTGAAAGTGACATCGATGAAGCCGCGAACAAAAAATATTTGCGCCATGAAGAGGTTGTGTTGTCTGAAAGTGATGACTATGAAATGAAAATTAAGCCATCGAGCATGGAGGGGCTGAGACAAGATGGGTATGAAATGTCAGTTTTGCAAAAAAATGATGGCAACCAGGTGACAATGAAAGAATTCAGCAAACAAAAAGACAGTTCGATGACAGCTAAAGCAGATGAACAGGAACTGGAAATGGTACATGGGTATACTGGGAACCAAAATGATATGATAAAAGGGTATGATGTAAATCAGATGGCAATGGTACAAAGTTATGATGGGAACCCAATGGGATTCGAAGACTTCACCAGAAAGAGGTATGATGCAGAGTTGGCTAAAGCAGATGAGTACGGAATGGAAAAGGTACAAGAGTATCATCGAAACAAGACTGGCATGGCACAAGGGTATGATGGGAACCCGATGGGCATCGACATTTTCAGCAAAGAGAGCTACAAGCCAAAGTTGGCGAACACAGGTGAGCTTGGGATGGAAAAGGTAGAAAAGTATATTGGAAATCGAACAGGCATGGCACAATGGTATAATGGGAACCAGAAGAAAATGGAACAAGGGTATGATGCGAATCAGATGGAAATTGACATCTTCAGTGGAAAAAGTCACAATGTGAAGTTGGCTAAAGCAAAGGAGTACAGAATAGAACGGGCCGAAGAGTATAAGGGGAACCAGAAAGGAATGGTACAATGGTTTGATGGGAACCAGACAGGAAATGTTCAAGCTTATGATGGGACTCAGACTGGTATGGTACAAGAACATGATGGAAACGAGATGGGCATGGTACCAAGGTATGATGGGAGCCAGATGGGAATGGTGCAAGAACGTGATGGGAACCAGACGGGCATGGTACCAAGATATGATGGAAACCAGACGGGAATGATACCAAGGCATGATGGAAACCAGATGGGACTGGTACCAAGGTATGATGGAAGCCAGATGGGAATGGTACCAAGGTATGAAGGGAGCCAGATGGGAAAGGTACAAGAAGATAATGGAAGTCAGATGCGAATGGTACCAAGGTATGAAGGGAGCCAGATGGGAAAGGTACAAGAACGTGATGGGAACCAGACGGGAATGGTGCAAGAACATAATGGGAACCAGATGGGAATGGTACAAAGGTATGGACGGAACCAGAGGGGAATGGAACAAGGGTACGATGGGAATGAGATGGGTATCGACATCTTCAGCAGAAAGGGCTACAATGCAAAGATGGCTAAAGCAGATGACTATGGAATGGAAATTGTACAAGGATATAATGGGAACCAGAGAGAAATGGTACCAGGATATGCTGGGAACCAGACAGGAATAGTAGAAGAGTATGATAGGAACCAGACAGGAATGGTTAAAGGTTTTGATGGGAACCAGATGGGAACGGTACAGGGGTTTGATGAGTTTGACATGGCAATGGCGTCAGTGAGCAGAACTGGACAAATGCAAAAACCGAACCCAGTTGGCAAACAAAATAGCGGGACGGGTATGATAAGAATTAACAGCACTGAGAAAAGTTTTGGATCCAGTTTTTCCAAAATTGGCAGCACCGATGAAAAATTTGGAAATGGTTCCGCAGCGAAACACGCCGACAAGTATGAAGTTTTTCCCGAAGACAAGGGTATGTGGTATTTATTATCTATTAAATTGTTTTCAAACTCAATTCGTGAGGTGACAAATGTACAAAGATTTAGAAAACCGAATGATATTGCTAATTGTTATGTCAGAAACTCAGATTTCTACATGGCGATTATAATTAACCCATTCCGTGTTGATCTTACATTTCTTTGTTTAGCGGGCACAATCTGCTCTATCAAACAAAAACACAAAACTATAGCGGTCAAGAATATGTTTTTGAAGATCATTTTTTTGTAACAGCTAATCCAATTATAAAGCTAATGCAAATTCTATCTATTGCTTACATTAAGCCTTTTGCCAATCTGCCATAATATACTTCTTTCTATTCGTGTGACACAGCCTTTGGACTTAATTATTTCGAACTGATGCTTTCCAAGATATCATTGATTTCCTTCCAATTTTTCGTGCTATATAACCCGCTACATACTGAAACGATTTCCTTTGTGTATTTAAGTTTCATCACAAACTGCTCTACATGATGCAGTTCGCAGCTTATTAGTTAGAAAAGTAACGCATTTGGCATCGAAAAAAATCAAAACTAGTTAGCAACAGCTTAGACAGAAACAGTGCTTAAATATAAGTGGCCATTCTCTATTCTACACCAGAGGATGCGAAGTCTACTTGCACTTAGCCTTTTGGCCACGCGCAGACTATTGAATTTGCTACAGATTCGCACTGGCTATTATTGTGAAACTGCCATCATAGGCGGTAGAATTTGCCTAAGTTTTTAGTTTTCACTAAAGCTATCTCTAGTAAACGCATTGCTAAAACTCTAACAGAAGCTTAATTATCCCCTTTCAATTTTTTGTCATGAAGATGGCAAGTATTTTAAATAAATGCTTTCAATTGTGCTGTAAGAAAGCTGGAAATAAAGTTTGTCAATGTTACTCATTTATATTTTAGTATTATAAAGTTTTACTGCACAACGTAACGTTTGGGAGGCCTTACTTATATACAAACAAGCAACTTTTCAAACACACGAACTATACCTACGCATAATTCTTTGCAATTTTGAATAATAATCACGTCTAGGTCAGCACTGCTTGCGTCTATCTGAATCGCCTTACTCGCGAGAGGGCAACTCAACTAACTAGTTTTTTTTGACACATTTTAACCACTTCAAGTACTCAATCCACTTGCTTGTTGTTACATTTAGCCCTTGAACAATCTCCTGTATTGGCTTCCATTGGACGGGGTGTGAGACAGAGTCCATTCGGACATCCTCAGGTTGTGAACAGCTACAATATGTCTACTACAATGAGAAGTGGAGATAAACCTCCTAACTATGTCAACATGCGGCAGTCTCAAGATCAGCCCTACTATGTGGAATCCCCTGAGACAAGCCACCAGAATTTAACATGTACGCAAGGTAAGTGATAATTGCACCATTTCAATGAATTTAAGGAACTATCTTTGGAAATTTATGTGGAAAAGTGAAAAATGCCAAAAAGCTGGTGATGTTTCTTGTGATATAAAATGTTGAATTGTACACGGTTTCCAAACCAGTTTGTCTGTACCTGATCGCGATCTTACCAATTGCTGGATCAAAAGCGGACCAGTTTCTACCCAATGACAAAGATTTCATTAATCATCAAATCAATCTGTCTGTATTTAACAGCAATCATCTTTTTTGTCATTTGGTTAAAATCAATTGGAATGACGTATTTCTGCAGGACTGGTTGATGGGTCTCCCCTGGATATTACAGCACTGGAGAGGGAAAGTAGCCTCTACCAAACCCCCTCACCTGGTTAGTATCAATTATATCTTGGTTTTGTATCATGGGTAATGATTTGTCAAATTATTAGCCTTGCAATCCATGTATTCAAGTTTATTGATTCATTTTTCTGTAGAGTGTGCAAATTTGACCTGCTATGTTTAGCCCATAATATGGGTATACTTTTACATCGGTAATGTTATCATCAGTAGTTTTACCTACCATATTGCTATCTGTACAGCTATAGTACTTTTTAAATTGTCTTTTAAAATTAACAATTAAACAAACTGACACTTTTTGGGTATTTCTGGATTTTGGTTTTTCTTGTCAACTGAATACTTAGGCTTATGTAAAAACAAAAACAAAGTGAAACCAGAAAATCATGTTTCCTTACCTGTACTCAACCCTTAGAATCGTAGCATACCTAACTCCCAAGTAACTAATCTCAAAAACATGGCACTTTGACTCACGTAGAACCACATGTAATACTGACTTTCCATGACGCGACGCCGTAGCGCTACGCCGTAGCCCCACGGGTTTTCCCCTCTTGGAAATGGCTATATCGCTACTGAAGTCGTGATTATGTGGCGCTATTGATAGTCGCTACTAAGTAGCGACTTATAATAACGCCAGACCACTGAAGCGTTATGGAAATAGGGAATGCCGTAGCGCTACTGGTTTGCACATGCGTGTATTGTATTTCCAGCATCACTGCAGTCAATATAATTAAATAATTTGGACAGAAATTTCAGTGATATGAGACAGTTGCCTTTCAAGACCACTTAGATTAATTAGAAATGATGCAGAATTAGTGATCACAAATATATTTATGTGTTTTATTTTATATTAATTGTTTTTTTCCCTATTTTAGATATTGATAATAATAAAAAGTAAATAATAATAAATAATCAATTGATTGGCCGTGGTTAAATAATAATAAAAATAAATAATTATTTTCAGTTTAATAAATAAATTACACATTAGCCAAGCACTGCTGCTTCTAACTTTTTCCTGTGGAGTATGTAGCATTAGATGAAACAAACACAAAAAAAGCATTTAAAACCAATTGTTTGTGGAAACAATTTTCCTTCATACAGTAGTTTCACTCATTGACTCATTAGCTCAAAGTCGCCGTTGACTCGCTAATTAGGGTTCATGACCTTTGACTTTCTGTAATTGCTGGCTCATGGAAAAGCGTGATAGTTTATCGCTATTGAGAAGCACTGAGCCATGACACCATTATGTAGCGCTACATGGAAAGTTAGTATAAGTCTGTCTGAATCTAAGAACTCTCTCTTTATTACTTGTAGCTACTCCTGCAGAATGGTATCAGCAACCCGGAGAAGGTCTGCCATACAACTAGTTTGGTGTTTTACCTAAAGTCTAACCAATGGACAAGCTACCATGCCTTCGGACTAGTCAATGTATCGTTCGTTCCAAAGTGAATCAATTCACTTCATTTCATTTCTTTACCCCACTAGTTACTATGTTTAATCATAAAAAAATGTTCTGTTCTCAATAAACTGTTTGTTTCTGTTAAACGGACCAGATTTTTGTGTTTTATGAGTTAAACAAGGGAATAACACAAAAGAATAAAGCGCTGTGAATTTTTACCACAACTTTGATGCATGAACTACTTCTATACAATGTAGTTGCTTTACACAGCAAGTCATCAATCGAGTTAATTCTAAGCAGTTGAATTAGTCTAAAAAAATAAGAAGTTTTCAGGGGTTACAACTTCATTTGAGATTTAGAAAGTTGCTCACCAATTTTCTTTATAATTTAGTTGACAGCGAATTAATTTCATACTTTTATAACACTATCAGTTCTAACGCGTGCCAATCGACTTGATAGAATAAAGTTTTGCTTCATGGACAGAATTTTCGCAAGAAATCTAACTTTTGTGGTGAAAACTAGTTAATTTCACTTTTAGAAAACATTTTCTGCTCAAAAACTTCAGGGCAGTCAAGGCGGTCAGATAAACGTTACCGAGAGGGCATCAAAATAAAACATAGCACTGTTCGGAGGGAATCGTTTCAATAGTTAGCTCAGCTTTGCTAGCAAAGACTATCTGCAGTGAGTTTTTATAGCACCACATGTGAGCACTTGGCTACAAACTGTTCTGGCATCACTCCTATAGCCATTGGATGGCCAAAACACAAGTATTACTTTATACAGGAATGACTGACCCTGCATAGGTAAGATACTGACTCTGCATCAGTCAAGTACTAACCCCGTATGAGTTACTATTTACTTATGAGAGCCATTCCGGGCCGGCAGGAAGTCAGCTGCTGTAGCCTGGGAACTAGAAATAGCCTCAGAGAAGTCAGAGGCCCTGTTCTGGGTAATATCTAGCTGTGCTTTCCAAAATGTTGAGGATTACAGCCTAGAAACATCGAAATGCAACAACCAGAAGTAAGACTGCCTATGATTGGCCAGTGAGTCGATGACTCCGCCCACCACTTCTTGGCCCGACACTCAATCACTCTTAAATACCTCATCTCATGTGCCAGTTTCATCTCCGCATGCTTACTTGTTGTATAATATTCCACTTCTGTATTATTAGTAGTCTCACTGACTAACTTCCTGTGCTCTGCCTGTAAAAGGCAAGCTTTCGCCATAAACATGTAGTACTCTATCAGATCTCATACTTACTCGTATTCTTTGGTTGAGAATTAAGACATTTTACTCAAAGTCTTTGAGCGTTGCGCCTGAGCCAATTGCTCTTTACTAGTTGTGCAATAGAAACTACTCCTTTACAGCAGTTTCGCTCTAGTACCAGTCTAGCATTGCCTCTAAGAAAGACGTAGCTAGTGGCAGCAGGCAATCTGACTCTACCGACCTTACTGTGTCAGCGAACGAGTGGCTGTAGGCTGTAGTCTGAAGTCTAGTGCATTGTTTGCTAAGGGTGGATAGTCCACCAAATTCTACGACAATATATAATTTTAATCTAGATAAGGCGTAAATTGAGAGCTAGTCGCGAAGCGAGCGCTCAATGGCGATAGTTGCACCAGAGCCATTGATATGTACAAAGTGCATGGGCTAAAATAAAGGTGGTTAAAACATTTTATTACCATTAGTTTCATGCAGCGTTGTCTCACTACAATCATCAGAGAAAGTGCATAGTATGTTATAAAAGATCTTCCAGCTATAAAACTTATAAGAATAGAAAACAGTCAAAAGATAGCAAAGTTTACATAATCTAATTATTGGTGATTATGTCACATGACTGTGTGGTAGAAACTTGGTGGTGTGTCTACATTTGGATATCATTTCATTGCATTTGTTCAAAGTTCCTGTTGTTCGTAAAACTACGCGTTAATATATACACCTCTTTTTTGTAAGTTTAAGTTATATGCAGGAGCTTGTCAAACAATCCTCCATTTGATGTTATATGCTATGCTGTTATCCTTCAGCTTCTATATATACTTGCTCAGTTCAGTTGATTGGCGTTTCCTATCTTGCCTAAATGAGGTTAAGTGGCTGTTATATCTGGTTTTTAATGTGTCGGCGGTTAATCCAATATGTGTTGGTTGGCATTCCTGTTGTCTTCACTCTGGCTTGGTAGATTATTGAAGAGGTTTGGCACTTACCTTCAAGTGGGTATGTCTGTTGGATGCAATTGCCGCACAAAATTTGTATTATCTATTATATGGTGATTTTCGGGTGAGAAAAAACCTTTTTAGTTGCGTAAGTATACTGATATATTACAATGTGCTTTTCGAGCTAAAATATTATTTGCCCAGCGCAAAAGTTTTTTGAGCAAAAGTTTTTATATATTATGTTGTATTTTTTGCGCAGGAGAAAAATTCTTCGGTTAGGTGAAATTTTTGACCTTCCAGCATCTTTTTTGCGTAAATAAATTTTCTTCCGTCACGCAAAAGTTATTTACAATATGACGTGCTTTCGCACACAAAATACTCTTTTGGCCATGTGAGTCTTTTTATAAATTATAAATGTGTTTTTCATCCAAACTTGTTTATTTGATTGCACAAAGTTTCCTATGTATTATAGTGAGTTTTTCAAATGGAAGAAAGTACTTTTCTTGCGCGAACTTTCATATATATAATGATGCTTTTTGCGCAGAATACTGGTTTTTTCAGTAGCATGAACACGATTTCTTCGGTCATGGCGCAAATACAGCTTAAAGTGCATGTAACTTTAGGAGTCATGGAACACCAGTTTTGTGCTTGCCAGCGAGCTAATTTGTAACTTTATTAGTTAATGTAGAGATAAAAATGTAACTATTTGAATTCCATACTCAGCTGTTTGAATAACTAACAACTTCATGCACAACAGCACGTTCTGCTACCAAAATATGCAAGTGTCTTTAAGTTACTAGTCGAATCTATGGTGCCAAGTGGAGCTAATGTTGGAGAGAGTTTGTCTTATGTTTGCAGGCTTTTGAAGAAGAGTGTCATCACAGAAATGGTCGTACTCACAAGATGGTAATTATAAGCGAAAACTAACTACAAACGCCCAATGTTTTAGTTGACTTGATTACAGAATACAGACTTGGTTTGTAATAATATAAATAATTATCGCGGGCAGCACAACTTTTTAACACTACATCCAGGAAATGTTTTGGTACCGACTTGTAGAACCACACTAGGTGATCTTGATGGAATAAAAACTAGTGGTATATAAGATCTTTTGAATGCTTGAATTGATATTTTCATAAAAAAAATAATAAGAAGTTTTAAAATTATGAATATTTTTCAAAAAAAGACCGAATGTTATAGTTATTTGACTAAAGTTTTGGGGATTTGGTGATGGCGCCTGCAACTGCTGAACTCTTTTTTTGAGCTACGTCGTCGCACATTTATAATCAGCTCAAAAATCTTTAGTAAGCTTTGGAAACAGATTCAATCAATTAGAAATATGGAAATAAAATGGTAAAAAAGTATGTCAGTGAGTGAGTACGACAATGGTGTTTTATTTAAAATTGTCAAAAGCTCGTAAAGTGTTTCGGGGAGGTTGCATAGTTGCGCAAAAGTCAAGTAACTTCTATAATTAGTTACTAGTGGGGATGACACATTTTAGAAGTCTGTTGAGAAACAATCAGATGCACAAATAGATTGGGTGTTTGGAGTTCTTTTTGATTGACGACTTGGTTGCAAACTAAAGCCCTGGTCACACGAGACCGAATCTCTTACAAAACTGTCAACGAAACTATTTTTTCAAGCCCAGCGAATTCGTTGCTGAGCAAACCGAGCGAATATTTCAGTTTCGTCGTGATCAAGCAATGCTAGGTTTCAGAAAATCGTCGGTTGCGATGCTTGCATGTGATTAGACCATTTGACCAGATAAGCTCATTAATAGGTTTATTTTCTATGTTCTGTTATTGGCTGGTCTCCAATATCAGTGTCACTCACAACGAACGCATGGTTCCCATAGTAGTAGCGCATTTGGTTTTTGAATAAATAATTATTTATTTTATTATATTCATAATGAGTTTTAAATAAATGAAAGATAATAATAATAATAAATTATAATCAAACAATTGGAATAGTACTGGCTGGTCAAACTTAGCTATTTATTGAAATAATCTATTCCAAACCTTGCTTCATTCTTCCATGCTTTTACATCACGCAGTAAAGTATGAGTAGGCCCGCGCACAAAACGCAATCCTCTGTCATTGCATGAAACTAGTGATCGCTAGGCGTAACGAACTAATTATAGTTCTCGTGTGACCAGCACAACGAAACTATTATCGTCGCAACTCGGCAATTTTCTAAAAAAGTTTCGTTATGGTTTCGTTTATCGGTCTCGTGTGACCAGGACATAACTATGAAAACCGTGTCTCCATTTTGTAACACGCATGCAAGGAAGGCTCATATATGAAACCATTTACCGTGTCACATGATAATTATTGGTTGACTTGCGCCGAAAAAAGTAATGTCTCACTGCAATAAACTAAAGCTCCTGTGAAATTATTTTGTTGTTGTTACTAATTTGTATATTTTTAGCTAGACAACAGTGACAATGTCTATTGTAAAGCACAAATGTTCATCTTTGTACTCGTTGGTCTGTTGCAGCAGAAGATTCACAAAAAATGGGAAGTCTAAACACAAAATACCTGCATGACAAACTATCTAGTGATCACATGACACCAATACAAGCCCGCACTGCATGTCACAAACGACGTAATAAGAGATCCTGTAAAGCATCCACTTAATCCACGGAATATGGTAATTATTAGTCAAGCAATAATGGGGAGATTTTTCTGACAAAAGCTCATCGAGACCTGCCTCCACTTTTTCCTTGCCCCAAATTCCCCCTACACCCCTACAGCTATCCACTAGAAACCGTTTTAAGTGGACCCGGGATCCTCCCTTCATAGTATAGAAGAGCTATCCCGGGTAGGTATACCGATCCTGGATCACCCTGGCCAGTATACCAGCCTACCAAACAGATATGGCTGAAAAGTATAGTTCAGGGTGAAGAAAGATGATTGCCTAAATATTTAAATGAAATAGTTGATAAACCTGCCATTTTGACTGTATCAGCCTTTTCAAAGTTGTCAAACTGAGCAAAGTACACTTTCGTTTGTCGGCTCAAAACTCGGCTAGTAACATTATGCTGAATGCAGACTATACCATTGCTATACTGTTGTCTTTATGTTGTAGTGGAAGGTGCCGGTAGGGCTTCCACTACTGTAAACTAACAACTAGTCGTGGAACAGCGAAACAGCACGTGTCTCCAAGAGGTAATGCAGGGTCAATCACAGCTGCAGGGTACAATGGAGAAGATGATCACAACTTCACAACTACTGAGTCCTTGGCTCAGACAAACTGGGTACAATTTAACTAATAAACACATCTATTGGTCCACATATCCATGTTCTATAAAGGCAATCACCTAGAGTAGTCAACAGCAGTAGCAGTACGTGATAAATGGCAGAGGGCATATAAAGCCTGGTTCACATACACATTGTAGATGCTCGCAAGTGACTGCATATCCTCGTTTGACAATCTGCAATGTATGTGAACCTGGATTTGCAGTGGCTCGTATGACGTCATACTTTGTCGCAGAGGCTCGTAGAAAAGTTCAGCTGAACAAACTTTCCTGCGACGTCGTACGATAGGCCGTTTTTGGTTCTCCAGCTACGTGGGCTATCTTGTTGCCAGCCTGCTATGTCACTGCGGTGCTGGTGAAGGTTTTACCTGGGTCAGTAAAAGTAGCTGCAGGGTCGGTCAGGAAATCTGCAGGGCCGGTATAATATCTAAAGGGCCGGAATAATGTTGGCAAGGTCGATAAGGTAGGTTCTTCTGCTTATGAAGTGATAACCCTATGTGTCATCACTTTGGGAGGTCTGTCATGAATATCTTTCTTTTTCTGTATAGAAGTATTCCTCCAAAATTATGTTCTATGCAAATAATTTTTTTGATTGCACAAAACAAATGAGATTGCAACAAAGTTTAAAACTTTTTCAAGGCTGCTCTTTTCAAGTCCACAACTTTTTTACCTCCGAGATGGTGGCTCTTTTCAGGTATCATTCAAGTCAATATCATCCTCTAGAGGAGCCGCCAACCCAGCCTTTGATGACACTGATGGGGGTGGACTAGCTTGTGAGGATTGTGGCGCTGGACGCTACAATGGGCGGTGCACCCACTGCCTTATGGAAGGCCGACAGCGGTCCCTGTGGTCAGAGTATGGCTGACGCTCCTGAGGGCTAGATTGTTTTGGTGGCCTGGGCTCTTTTGGCGGATTTCTCTGTGTGGAGATGGTTCGAGCATGAAAGAGACGCTTGTGCTCAGTCTCCTTTTCTTTGGAGGTAAAGTAAACATCACAGTCTACTAGGGACCTCTCCTTCGGTGAACCCGCTAATGCTTTGTCAACTCCCGAAGGCCCCCGCAGGAAAAGCTGCACTCGTAGCAGAAGAACATTTTGCCAGTAGTAGATGGTCTGTAATGATGCTGCTAAGTTGTGTCAGTAGTTATATAGCATCAAAGCGAATGGACTGGTAAAATAAGTCATCAATAACGAGCGCTGTATAGAGTGTCTAATGTAATCTACTCTTTGCATTGTTGTATAATGTTCCATCGTTGTAACTATTTTCTATTAAATATTACTATTTTATCATTATTAAAATTTACAATTATATTGTGTTGCAGATGTTTAAAAGTTATTATTAAAACTGTTTATATAGTTCTGGTGCAAATATTTACTGTCAGATGTTGTGTAAAAACGTAAGTAGTTGACCTATTAAACTAAAGTCCAATCACGGACATAATTTTGAGTAATACTACTATATAAGCTTGAATTATTTTTATTTGTGCCAGAGGTGCAGTGAATAAAATTGTGCTCATACTTTAAACAATTCTGCTTCTCTCAAATCAAACTGTACGCCTCTGCACCCACTCTATTATGTGGCAGTTGTTATGTTACATCTCATAGTAGTAACTGCATAGACACTAGTTTAGCCGGGCAAGTTTATAAGTTAGTAGTTGCGCTGGAATAAATTAGAGATAGAGCTTGTAGCTAAATAGGCCTCATCACCGACTCTACTACGTGGCAGTTATAAAAATCTATGTCTCATAGTAGTCACTGCACTAACACTAGTTTAGCCGGGCAAGTCTATTGACACCGCAAGTTAACAGACTATTGATTTGTTGTTGCCTATAGTACTGCTACTGGAGGTGGTGATTAATTACCATAATAAGAGTTTATACTATCGACTGGGCCTGTTTTCGGTCCTTCAACTATTTATCAGGCCTGATTTCGGTCCACCTGCACACTATCAACTGGGCTTGTTTTCGGTGCTTCAGCTATCTACCAGACCTGGTTTCGGTCCACCTGCACACTATCAACTGGGCCTGTTTTTCATGTTTCAGCTATCCACCAGGCCTGATTTTGGTCTACCTGCAGACTATCAACTGGGCCTGTTTTCGGTCCTTCAACTATTTATGGGCCTGATTTCAGTCCACCTGCAGACTATCAACTGGGGCTGTTTTTGGTCCATTCACAGACTACTAACTGGGCCCGATTTCGGTCTTGCTAGTGAATTGGCATAAGTTTTACTTCAGCTGACATGGCTGGCACTGTATAGTTTCAGGTAAGGGGGACTGGATACAGTGAAATGGCTGCCAATGTATAACTCCAACTTATTTTTTTTCTCCTTCTCTCCTTTGTGTCCTTCTGTTCACCTGAATCCCACTGCTGCCATCAATGTAGTAGTTTTACGTCCTCTACTACTGACACAAAGACATCCACTCTCCAACTTCTCCAACAATCCGGTGTCTACTCCAAATAGATGCTACCAACTCCACAGGGTCCTCGAACCAGACACACTACACCAGAGTTTCTCTAACAAATTCTTCATTACACGATTCTAGTTAGCAATACAAGTAAAGATATGCTGCTACAAGATCCATAAAACTTCTGTCAGCAAAGCATCACAAAAGCTCCTTTTATAGGAGGCAAGGAGGAAATCTCATCCCCGTATTAGGGGTGAGCCAATGACAGACAATTATACAGATCATATGCGAATGGCAATAGATGATACGAAAATAATAAATAAAACAATCCAATCAAATGGTGAGCACATGGTAAAGTAACACTGGGCTGGTTTTCCCGCTCTTTCTATGGTCTGAAAACTTTTCACTCAATAAAAGGGCCGTTACTTCCTGGATTTGTGCTCCAGGCTTTTTAGCTTCAATCTTTAACTTCCTGATGTGGGCGACCAGTCATCTAAGTCGTCGTTTATCTGAATCAGCCATTCAAGATACTGGCCCGGGGTAGCTGGCCTGGGATAACCTGGGGTAGGTTATATATGTTTATATGCACGGATACAGGGTCTACACAGGGTCGGGGTTGTCGGTATCCAATTTCTGGGGGAATTTGCGTTGGTACACAGAAAGGAAGGCTCAGGAGTTACTTTCTACCTTCGTTATTGACAGGGCAAGAGGTGGAAGGGGGTTTTAGGGTGAGGTGGTAGTTGAGGGAGGGTGGGAAAATTTACCTAACTATCATGCAAATCTCTCACAGTAGTATGGCGGCAAAGTATCTCACTGCTTGATATAATTACAAACAGAATTCTGGTGCAAACATAAGCGAAGCTCTTCTTTCTATAGGCAGAGGTACAGGGAATAGTTGGCTTACTATGGGTATGGCAAATCACAAGCAACAGGAAGTAATTGCACGAGTAAGTGAACAAGATATAAGTAGTAGATAATTATATTGGATGAGAGAAGGTTAAAATCACAAGGCGCTCAGAAATGGAAGTCAGAGTGTCAAGAGTTATTATGCTGAGTCAGAGCCCAGGAATTGATGATGCAATATAATTTGGTTTTCTGGCTGTAACAGCTTGTGGTCCATGTGTTTTGATGATGTGGCAGTGGTTAGGCTGCAAACTCAGGCTTTTGCATCTCTTGGTGCTAGTTTGGTTTCTGAGGCTATAGTCATTCTTTCCTCCCCAACCCGCTATAAGGCCAGTATTGACTGTTGCAGGGCCAGTAGTGATTGCTGCAGTGCTGGTGGTGATACTGTAGGGCCAGTAGTGATACTGCAGGGCCGGTAGTGACTGCCGCAAGGCCGGTAGTGATTGCTGCAGGGCCGGTAGTGATTGCTGCAGGGCCAGTAGTGATTGCTGCAGGGCCGATAGTGATTGCTGCAGTGCCGGTGGTGATACTGCAGGGCCGGTAGTGTCCGTGGCTTTCCTTTATACAAAGTTTCCGGCAGTACCCAGATCACTTAAGGCATGCCTGACACCTTATAGTTGTTAGGGGGACATTGCGCACTCTTAGTGGCCATAAAAGTCCCCTACAATACTTAATAACAGTGTACAGTGTTCAAATTTTTGTCGTAATTTGTCATCAGCATGGCTTTCTTCAGAAAGCTGTTGTTAGAGCTTTAGCAACGCAGTGACTGGAGATGGCTAAAGTAATAACTAAAGTAACTTTTACCGCCTATGGTAGTAGTACTTCTATCTGGTTTCCATCAAACCATTGCAACATTCCCATCTGGTTTCCTTCATATGGTATGGATGGCCCGGGGTGGAAGCCAATGTGACCAACACTACTGGTTCACAGCGTCTCTCAAGCAAGGTTTCATAGGGAACATGATTTCATCTCTAGTCTTCCCCGGAAACGCTTCTGTAGGGACACCTTTAGGGTTTTGCGACGCGCGATCCATTGTTATGCTTCACGATGAGTTAGAATGAAACGGGGGAAAACGGCAATGGTTTTACATTGGAGGGTATCGGGTTTTTCAATAGAAGGCTTTTTTACAAAGTGTGCAGTGGAATTTGGCAACACACATGCTTTGCACATACCTATACCCTAACCTAGAGGTGACTCTGACACTATTATTTAGTCAGACAGGCCTCCCGCAGTGGTGCATCAAGTAGCCATCACTTAAAAGTCGATGGATTGCCTTACCAGCCTTGCAGATGAGATACTGGCCCTAAGAACTCTATACTGGCCCTGCGGCTTTTCCCACCGTCCCTGCAGTGACTTCTACCGACACTGCAATGACATACTAGGCAGGCAACAATATGGCCATCATAGCCAGAGTTCCAATGATGATCTATTTCGATGACCGAGGACGAATCCAGGAACTAGCAACCTCTACTTTCCATCTACCTGGATTACAAAGCTAACTAGACTAAGAACTTAATCTTATAGCCCTGTTCATTGCCACTAGGCGATTTACCCTCTTAATGCTGAATGCCATTATATGTATTGATATCTGATTGGTTGTCACACTTCCTGTTATGTATTATTGGCTGCACCAACATGATGCAATACACTTCCTGTCACCAGCCTATAAAAGGCTGCTTTTGCCAGTATACTTTGCCACTTCTCTCTTTCTGCTACTACTGTGGACTTATCAAGGAGATTGCCTCCCTAGAGTTGGATATGTGGACAATAAATTTATTTCATTACATCAAACTATACCTAGTTTATTTGAGCCGAGAGCTCACTAGTAGTGAAGTTGTTACCAGCTTTTCTGTTGCACCCAGCACGATCCACTACAAGTGCTTTTCCAACATGAAGGAAAGGCATCCTGGTTGTTCAGCCTCATGCTTTCAATGAACTGGCCAATGAATTACTCTTCATCTCCATATTTAGCAAACTCCAAGTGTTGATACTGATGTATAAGGGGTGGAAAAAGAATTCGTATCACTCCTTGAAGTGTCTGGCTCAGTTCCATTATGAGAGTTTTCTTTAACTGATTCAGTTCTATTATTAGTGATTAACCGCTTTTCACTTCTCCCGTTCATTGTTGAGGTTGGATCAACTCTGTTTAAATCATGTTTTTACCTCACTTTCATATTTTTTAAAACCAAATTTATATTCATCATCAGTTCCTGTTCAATTTTTATTTGGTTCACATAGATAATAGCCTGGTAATTCTAATTGTTCAAAATTAAAAATTTTAGATTTGCAACAAGAATGTAACATTTCAAGCCTTTAGTTTTAAACTGTGGCAATGAACAATTGGTTTATGCTAATGGCAAGACGATAAACACTCCAAAAAGATTTCAGTTGTTTTGGAGTTTAAACTTCGTCTGCGTTGAAGTAACACTGCTTGAAGTGGTCTTTGACAGGTCTTCATCAGACTTTTCCTGAGTAAGTTATTTAGAGCTCGTTATGACACATTTCACTTTTTCAACGGATGGCTTTGTCTTTCCATAACACGCCAAGCTCCTATGACGATAAATTCTTGGCCATAAAACTGTGCAAATACCTGAAGCTTTTGACATTGTTCTCCTTTCCATATAAAGATTAGCTTACATTGGATGTATTGGTGTTGAATATACTGGGTACTCAGTATCAATGCTTTCCTTTTCTAACTTTGCCCGGTACATATCATTTCTGCAATTTATGTATCCACCTCAATTAATTTTGGCATTCATCACGGTGTTCTACTTTTATTAAAAAAAAGTGATGGAATAAACTATGGTGTTTGTTTGAGTAAACTCAGTTGTTTTTCTTTATACATCAACTTGCATTAATCATCAGCAATAAAATAAAAACACCTAAATGCAGTTTGTTCTTTTTTTAGTATATTTTCTTTTCAAGTGTCTAATGTAGAGCTCGCTATAATAACCTACATTTTTTGTAGTGAACTATAGTTTCTGCAATTTAATCCATCTTGCTTAGATGAACTTTTGTTATTCTAGCCGGCTTCAAATGCTTTGCTATATCTTCCAACAGGTTAGCAAATTTGGCTATTGACTGATCAGTGGTTTATAAATGTTGCTTGGATGGAAATCCTCATATCCTCTTATTACTGGGTAAAGTAGAAATCCTTGCTGATTCATGGTTTGATGTGGTATATCTTGTTTGTCAGTAAAATCAGAGACCAAATGAACTGGTTTGATGTTCTCACTTTGTAGATCTTGCCCCTCAAGTGTGCAGAATTCGAAAGGAGTTTGAGCATACGCTGTTCTGCAAACAATTTCTGTTTCCTTCATAACTATCCTGAAACTTCCTGCCCTCTCCAGCTCAGGCTGCAACAAACAGTAGCAGATGTTTAGCAATTCAAAACATTCCAGGATATCAGCTGCAAGTGGAAAAATTTGTGTTACTCTGTGGAAAACATTTGTTTAGGTAAATTAACATTCTAATCTCTCTAGCCACTCCAGCCCTCATTTTAGATGTTTATAAAGATAGCAAATGAGCTGTATAAACCAACAAAATATCCAAGATGTCAGCTCATTCAAAATCTCCGATTGGTTGACAAAATGTCTGCAATTAAAGTCTCGAAAAACTGTGTCAATGCTTTAGGTTTGTACCGGAGTTAACAGAAATAAAAAATCATTGCACAAAAGTTGAGATTAGATTTGATTTTCAATTATTGTGGTTGATCTTATAGTTAATACAAAGCTAATATCTAACTGAACATTACGCGCTTGGTTGAAGTACATAGTTACTGAGGATAGAGAAGGTAATAGGTAAATAGGTGAAGGATGCACATAATTGCATGTGCAGGGTGCTATCATACTATGTCCTAGAGACAAAATAATTTCACATCTGCGGACACCATGTTTTTATAAATTGGTTTCCTTGATAGCTAAAATACTATTGTTTAATCTGTTTTACTAAGTGGCATTAGAGTCATAGTCAAATTTTTCAAAGAACATTCAGCATGTGGATTTTTTCCCTGTACTATGTTTTTGATGTTGGTTTTGTTGTAGCCATATAGTTTGGTCATGGTAGGTTTGATCTTAGTACTCTAACAGTTTGTAGTTTGATGCAGTGAGTTTTCGCTCCTGTGTCCATCTTGAAATCCACCTCCTTGGACACCTTTCAACAGTCTACCGTCATTGGTAAAATCAAGAATGGTCACCTTTCGACAGATACAACATCCATGACACCTATAAACAGGCTGTTCATCTGCTTCTGTGGAGCCTCACTTTTGTCAGTTGGCACTTTAGAGCTACAACGCACTCTTTTAAACTGGTTCTGGCTCCACATTTGTTCCTAGTCTCACCACACGCAGTACACCAGCCCTTGATGCATGGGTAACCACAATATTTACACTTAAACTTTTTCGTGTATCCAGAACTCTTGGATGATCACCTATGGCCACTTTATTTAGGAAAGGCTCACATAGACTCAATCTGTACAGCCTCCATCATTGATTTGTCACCATCTGCCATCTTTGACATCTGCTGCCTTGTTATCTCAGCTACTTTTGTATCAGCTAAGGCCCTTGGTAGGTCTATGTTACGGTCTCTTAGCAGTCACTCTTTGAGTTTGGCATCAAAACATCTGAAGAAATCTCAACACAAAAACATCTGGTTCTTCGAATTTCCAAAATCATATTAGTAGTAATATATGAGCAGATCTCCCTACCAAGTGTTTTTTTGTGGGGTCATAATCTGGGGTGATGCAATGGGTTACGGCGTTGAATGAATTCGCCGAGTTTATATTGTGTTTTATTTGAGGGGTACTTGAGTGGCATTTGAGTGGCATTTAAGTGGCATTCGAGTTTTGATTATTATTTTACTTAATTTGAACTTATATGGTATATACATTTTGAATGTATGGCATTTAAGTTTTGATAATTTCTTTTCATAACTCGAGCTCATATAGCATCTTGAGAGAGAGGAGAGAGGAGATGTATCTACCTTGAATAAATTCATTGATTAAAAGCGAATCAATGTATGGCTATATACATTTATTACATAATAAGTAGGGGTAAAATCTCCTCATATAATATAGCTAGATACATAATTCGAACTCATATATACATTGAATGCTATAAAATATATCAGATGATAAAGTTAAATATTCATCTATTCTTTATCGATATTTATAAGGATGATGAAAGATTTTTTGTATTTTATATACATATATATATAGTTATAGTAACTGTGGTAAAAGAAGTCTATTATGAAGGTTTTTATTTAAGCCAAAGTAGGCTCGGTAGATACTCCATCAGAACACACTCGTCTTTTAGCATAAAAATATGTGAGACCTCGTTTCATTTGGTTGTATGTCAACATTTTTTGATCCTTTACTACAAATCCTCGATTTTTACCCATAAACGACTTTTTTGTGTTCAATACATTTAGATAACTGTCTTTGTTCAATTGATTAATTCGTTTGTTCAAACCTTTTGAGCTAAACTTGTTTCCTTTTTCTCCCCAGCAGTAATAGGATTTAGAGTTAAGTGCAACAATTCCATCTCCGGTAAATTCCTCTTTAAACAGCCCAGGTGTTCTTTTTCCGTGTTTTAGTACTTTTTCACAACAGTCTTGCGTGCTCCATTCTAAACCCATTGTTTTGGTTCTTAAAAACTCATCCCTATGTTTGTCACAGTATGGGCGTGGAAACCAATCACCATATTCATTGTAAAACTCTTTTTTCATACTTGGTTTTACCAGTGTTTCTAATGTTCCGCTCAACGCCATGTATGCGCTATCTGTATCCATTTCAACATATTGGAAATCACTTCTGTCAATATATCTATAAATAAAAAGTTTGTTTCGATTTCAATTATTTGGAAGTTTTACTTACTTACACATAATAATGGTAGGGAATTAGGTTTCACTTACTTATCCATAAAGTCGTAGTAAAACTGTAGCATTCTCAGTTTAGCATACTGTAGCACGGAGAAACCCAAGTGTACTGGAACATTCATAGTTAGCTGAAATGATGGTGATACTGATTAGCAAAGTAAACTTGTGGAATATAAATTTTGAATTGCAAAATAATTGTTTTAAAACTTACTAGCTGTTTACAGGTTACGATTTCATAAAAATCATCTGCTATCTCTTCCATGGCGATAAATTTGTTTCCTCTGATACGAAATGAAGCTTTTCTGGCGCCTTCGATGAACTTGATGGTGGTATGTTTTTCTTTATCAGTGATTGTTTTTCCAAAAGCAGCATTTCCTACCAACTTGCTAGTAGTAGCGAGTAATTCTTGACTAGGGTCTGCATCTCCCATTCTCCTAGCGTCTGAAACCGATGTTCCAAAAGCTTCAAAAGCTTTTCTAGGAATATATTCTATTAGCTGATAAACTTTGGTGACTTTCAATCCTTGTTTCAAGTACCATTTCAACAAAGGACTCATTAGCAATATCTTATCTCCGTACATACTTCCAACTAATGAGCGTTGAGGAGTCTTTAAAAACCCTTCGGCTTCAGCAAAGACTTTTATTTCATCGCTCAAGTGTTCTCTGGTTAACATCGTATTTTTAAAAATCGGAGGCATTTCGGAGAACTTTTCTTCCTCTTCCTCAGGAACTTCGATGTCACATTCAACAAATCCGAAGAACTCTTCTGATTGAACTCTCTCCAACACTTCTTCTTGATTCAGCTTTTTTTCAAGTATTTTAGGGTAAAAGGAATTGTAAAACGTGTTGACAAATTTTTGTAAATTTGTATGAGTTTTTACACGCTTCATCCAGTCACACTCCCAAATCGAGATTACAGTGTAACCTAATGCTCGAAGATATTCTTCATTTTCTATCGTAGTTTTAAACAGATTTGCTTTTGATTTTCTTCCAGTAGCTTGAAGCTCTTGTTCTTTAGCGTTGTTATAAGAGCAGTCGTGTCCATGCCAAAAACATCCGTGGAATTGAAAGACATGACGATTTTCAACACAGAAACCATCAACTGGTAATCCTCGCTGTCCGAGAGTAACTTCTCCTCCATTGAGCTGATGTCTGATATTGATTTTTTTTGAGAACATTTGGAACTGTAACCAGCTATGAGCTATCTTGCTAAATTTTACTGGTTCAGCGACAAAGGAGTTTTCGATTTTTCTTCTTCGAGGATAGCCAGTAGGCATTGATTGCATCATACACCATAAATAGAGCGCATTTGCATCAACTCCATAGATTCTATCACAAATCTTTGCTTCTTTTCCCAACCAATGTTCTCTAATTTTAGTTATACCTTTTTCGTGATATCTATGCATCACTAGACTTGGTCCACCAACTATATTTTTCTTTATTAGAGGATAAAGTTCTGCATTGCAGTTGTCAAGCAGACAAATTGGGAGAGTCTGACGAAACGAGTTACCAAGTTCATCAAAATTCAAGTATGTAGAGAGGTATAGAGGGGGTGGTTGAGGTGCTTTGTTAAACATCCATCGAATCGCTAATCCTGGTAAAGATATACCATCTTTTAACATATCAATCCCATGCTCTCTGTAGATTGATCTTTGTCTTTCCAACGCTTGAACAAATGGTTTTACATCCAAGTTGTTGTACCATTTTAAAAAATCCCTCATTGTCTTCATGTCGTTATTTTTCCATGCTTCTTGACAAATTATGTACTCTTCTTCACTGATATTCTTTTGTTTTAAAGAACTGTAAAAAGCTTCTCTTGGAGGTAGATGTTCTTGATTAAGTTGTTCCAAGTCTTTCATCCATTCATAAGGAAAAAATCCTTTTCCGGCTTCACATTTGTATGCTTTGAGATACATTTCATAGCTATATCCAGGAGCGATGAAGTTTGTACAATCTAAAAACAAAAAAGATCCTATTCCGATAACAGGCATCTTGGTTCCTTTTTTTATAACAAAATCAAAATCTGTGTCGGAGACATCTTTCAATTTTTGAAGCAGTTTTCCTTTCATCACATTGACATCATAAGTCTGTGAATTGAAACCTAGAATAGGGAGTTTTTTCATATAGCTGTACAAATCATCCAGAACTTTTTCAGCTCCTGTTCTACGTCTGAAACGATTTTTTTCAAAATCACTACGAAACTTTTCTTCAGCTTCTTCCAGTCGTTGTAATTCACCTTCTATCTGTTTTATGATTCGCGAAAATTGTTTTTCCAATCGGCTATATGATTCTTCACTAATATCATCCAAGTATTCAATGAACTTTCCAACGCATTCATCATCATCCCCATTATTGACAATACAACGCGGGTTGTTGAAGCCTGGTACATTTGAACAAATTGAAATACTTAAAAGTTTATGCTCATTCGTGTAAATGGTTGTGTCTGTATCTCGATCTTTTTCGCAATTAGGTAACAAACACTCTATGTCAAATGTTGCAAAAAATGGATAGTATCTCAAGGAATCATCTGACCCGATATCTATCCCGAATTGAACCTTCAGTTTGTCGAATATTGTAGCAGTAGGACTGTATTGCCCTCCAGAAAACTGCATAGTTGTTGCCTCTGAGATTGAACATCTGTGTCTTTTCAGATTCCCCAATCTATCATAACAGGTAGAACAGGTTGGACATCTGTAGGCTTTGACATATCCTTCCAAGTTTGTAATAAGACTGAAGTGATTGATATAAAGATCCAAATATAGATTCTCCTTATAACTGGAGTTTGAATTCCAAATAACTGTTGAAGTCATATCATCACTTAAAGAAAACACTGTTATCTTCAGTTGAAATGCTCGCTCCAAAAGCAATAAATCAGCTTCTGTCACTCCTTTCCCATCACACCTTTTACCACTATCACCATAGATGAAACTATGATATTGTTGTTGGTACTCCTTCACCTCCTTAATTATCGGATATTTTGCAATTCCACCGTTTTTTTGTAGTTCTTTGTGTAATGCTAGACATCTAAAAAAACGAAGATTGTCGGTAATTCGTTTTCCTTTTGTGTTTTTTAACATGGTTCGTATGTGTCTGTTGTTAAGGAGGTGAGAGGGTAAATGCTCTGGTGGTGATCCAACTTTTCCCATTCCGAGTAGTTTGTAGAAATAAAACGAAATGTTTGTGATCAACATCAATCTCCAAGTCGTATTTGGTCTCCGTCTCAAGCTATTTGTACGATGATCAGTCTCCATAACATCAACAAAGAAGTCATCAAGATCTCCTTCAGTTTCAATCAGTTTAGCTTTTGGATATACAGTAGCATTGTTTGATGATGAGTGAAAGTATCGGAGTTCACCATCATTTTTATTTTCTAGTATACAACCTACGCTACAGTTGACTTTTGCTCTCGAGCTCAATTGTCTCCAAACTTTTTTTAGCAATTCTAACATTCTTGAATCATGATAGTCATTTTGGTAGGTATCAGCTTGGTCTCTTGGAATCCCATCCCAAAGTCTTACATTTAAAAGTTCTATGACTTTTCCAGCTCTATGTTTCGTTTTCATAGCTCCCCAATATCTAGCTATCAAATCATCCCATTCTTCATCTTGAAAAGTTGGAGCTGTGCTATCATCAACAATACCTAGGGTTGATGCTCGGGTAGGTCTTTCAAAATTTAAATCTTCCATTTCTTCTTCTTGTTCTTCCTCTTGTGCTTCTTCCTCTTCTTCTTCTTCTTTTTCTTCTTCATTTTCTATCATTGGATCATTCTCATTTTCTTCAACTATCTCGTCCACAACCGGCTCTATATCTTGAGCTATTATGCTAGTCTTTGGTGGTGAAGGCTCAGCACCAAATCCTATTTGATTGATTGTTTCATCGGGTAAACGAAAACAAATGAGATTTTCTTCTAACCATTTCCAATTGGGGGAAATTTCAGGGTTTTTTTCTTCTACATTCTCCTCCCGATAATTTAAACTTTGTCTACAATAGAAATGTTAGCACATAATAGTTGTTCTATAAAACATTCACATACATTTTATATAAAATGTAACAGAAGAAAAAAATGACTTAACCACCATTATCAATTAATTTTTAAAATGGAATTAGGAAAAAAGACTCAAACATTATTATTAGTTAAGTTTTTAAAAACTTACTGTGTACTATGACATGAATTCCCAAGTCCCTCTTTTACATTAATTCTCTGATATTCTGAGTCCTGTCTACAATAAAGAGATAACGCATTATTTTTGCTGATTCATGAGATGAGTATAAGAAAAAAGCAAAAAAATTACTCTACTAATGTTATTAATTTATGATTTTAAAAACTTACTGCTTATCAAAGGCTATTGTATTTTCAGTAGTTGCTGAAACTTGAAAAGTCGAAGGTTTGTCTTGAAAAGCATTTTCAAGTTCCATCTCCATTTCATTTTCATATTCAGCATTGCATTCATCATTCATGTATTCATTATCAGCGTTTGAAAAACCGATATCATTTTGATTTTTCATGAGCCATTCCCATTCCTTATGTATGTCTACATCAGTATCATCCTCTTCTGTTTCCATAGCACTATAATAACAATAAAATCATTACTTTTTAATAGAAGTGACAATAGCACATAAAAAGGTAAGTTAAATGTCTCAGCTAATAAATTTTACCTTGTGAATAAAACTCCTAGTAGTCAGTTGGTATATTATATAGTAGATGTTGAGGCTTCAGTTACTGTTGTTAGAGCGAGTGATTTATTATGTGAAAGCATTACTTTTTAAGTAGGCAAAAACTTAAGTGAGATAATTAAGGCGGATAATTAAGTCTTAGCTTCAATGAAAATTTTCAAATTCACACAGAAAAACTTTTAATAGTCAGTGGATGTAGTAGTAGATGTTGCTCCTCCGATCACTGTTGTAGAACTGGATGCTTTCTGTGTGAAAACAGTGGCTCTTAAATAGGTAAAGCTGCACTGGTTGAACTCTATGAATACCAACCTTCTTTGTAATATAACTATGAATCAGAATTTTGTCCACGCGAAAACCAATGCTTTCGCGGGAATAAATAATTTATTTTCACGCAAATAGAAACTGTTGCTTTCGCGGGAATACAAATTTCATTTTCACGCGGATACAAACCAATGCTTTCGCGGGAATAAAAACTTTATTTTCACGCGAATGGGAACAGTTGTTTTTGCGGGAATAAATACTTTATTTTCACGCGAATGGAAACTGTTGCTTTCGCGGGAATAAATCATTTATTTTCACGCGAATAGAAACTGTTGCTTTCGCGGGAATACAAATTTTATTTTCACGCGGATACAAACCAATGTTTTCGCGGGAATAAAGACTTTATTTTCACGCGAATGGAAATAGTTGTTTTCGCGGGAATAAATAATTTATTTTCACGCGAATAGAAACTGTTGCTTTCGCGGGAATACAAATTTTATTTTCACGCGGATACAAACCAATGCTTTCGCGGGAATAAATACTTTATTTTCACGCGAATGGAAACCGTTGTTTTTGCGGGAATAAATAATTTATTTTCACGCGAATACAAACTGTTGCTTTCGCGGGAATACAAATTTTATTTTCACGCGGATACAAACCAATGCTTTCGCGGGAATAAATACTTTATTTTCACGCGAATGGAAACCGTTGTTTTCGCGGGAATAAATAATTTATTTTCACGCGAATAGAAACTGTTGCTTTCGCGGGAATACAAATTTTATTTTCACGCGGATACAAACCAATGCTTTCGCGGGAATAAATACTTTATTTTCACGCGAATGGAAACCGTTGTTTTCGCGGGAATAAATAATTTATTTTCACGCGAATACAAACTGTTGCTTTCGCGGGAATACAAATTTTATTTTCACGCGGATACAAACCAATGCTTTCGCGGGAATAAATACTTTATTTTCACGCGAATGGAAACTGTTGTTTTCGCGGGAATAAATACTTTCATGCAAAAGCATTGGTTTGTATCCGCATGAAAATAAAATTTGTATTCCCGCGAAAGCAACAGTTTCTATTCGCGTGAAAATAAAGTCTTTATTCCCGCGAAAGCATTGGTTTGTATCCGCGTGAAAATAAAATTTGTATTCCCGCGAAAGCAACAGTTTCTATTCGCGTGAAAATAAAGTCTTTATTCCCGCGAAAGCATTGGTTTGTATCCGCGTGAAAATAAAATTTGTATTCCCGCGAAAGCAACAGTTTCTATTCGCGTGAAAATAAATTATTTATTCCCGCAAAAACAACTATTTCCATTCGCGTGAAAATAAAGTCTTTATTCCCGCGAAAACATTGGTTTGTATCCGCGTGAAAATAAAATTTGTATTCCCGCGAAAGCAACAGTTTCTATTCGCGTGAAAATAAATGATTTATTCCCGCGAAAGCAACAGTTTCCATTCGCGTGAAAATAAAGTATTTATTCCCGCGAAAACAACTGTTTCCATTCGCGTGAAAATAAAGTTTTTATTCCCGCGAAAGCATTGGTTTGTATCCGCGTGAAAATAAAATTTGTATTCCCGCGAAAGCAACAGTTTCTATTCGCGTGAAAATAAATTATTTATTCCCGCGAAAGCATTGGTTTTCGCGTGGACAAAATTCTGATTCATAGTTATATTATAAAGAAGGTTGGTATTCATAGAGTTCAACCAGTGCAACTTTAGCTATTTAAGAGCCACTGTTTTCACACAGAAAGCATCCAGTTCTACAACAGTGATCAGAGGAGCAACATCTACTACACTTTCCATTGCAACTACTAGAAACTTTCTCTTTATAAAAGGTAAAATTTAAAACTTATTATTCCCTACCTAACAAAGATCAAAATTAGTTTAGCTATAATGTAAAGTATGAAATAAATAATCTTTTAGTTCCACATGAAAAGCTGAATTATATGTTATTTCTTTCTTTTTTAGAACACTATGGAGGATTTTTCTGCTTCTTACACGGATTTAAAGCCAATCGAAAACAAACAAAAAACGTTCAAAACACCCAAAAGAAAAAACTCTAACTCTGTCACAAAAGAAGCAGCGATAAAGAAACGAGCTCTTCCAAAACTGGTTTTACCCACAACATCAAACAATATGGAACAAAAAGAATTGCTCACTGATGCTGACAGAGCTCTCAAGATGGCCAAATCTCTCCAAAAATGGAAGGCATGTGATTTGAAAAAGATTGGAGGGTTTCTTACACTAGCATCACTTCCTGTTCCATCAGTTTTGCAAATCGTTTCTATTCAGCAGAGTACTGGTGCATACGGAAACTACTACATTCTCACTTATCTTGATAATTCAACTGGAGCGAATTTTCAGAAAGTCGTTTGTCCAAGTAGAGTAGTTGAAAGCTTCAATGTTGATAACTACCCATTACCTTTCAACATTTTGTACTTGGGTGAGATGGAAAACTCAAAAAAACCAGAGACTACTTACTACAATGTCAAACGTATCAGTACAAAACAATTAACCACAATGGAAGCTACTGCTGAAGCTGAAAAACTGAGAAAAATGAGTGAAGAAGAACTCAAACTCGCTTACGACATCGAGTATCTCAGTAATTTCAAAGATTGTTCCATTTTTGCTTACATCGAAGTTGTAGAAAGATTCATTCCTTTCCGATTCAATGGAGAAGAATCCATTGTAAATTGCATTCGCTATGTCACTGAAAAGAATGGAAAAAGAGAGACGAGAACGCTTTTACTACCAATCAGATATAACGAGGAAGCTAAAAGATGTGCACCTGGTGTGATGATTTACAAAGGAAAAAAACAGAGTAAGAATAGAAATCCTATTCCATACCACAATGTTGTCTTCATTTCTTCAACCAACGCTAGTGATTGGGAGCAATATTGCACACAAACAAGTTCCAATGAGGTGCTAACAAAAACGAATAATGAGGATGAAGTTCTTAAGGAATTCCTAGAAAACGAATTACAAGATTTTGATGAACCACTTGGTGTTGATGGTATGTAAACTCAATATCAAATGCTGACAACAGGTAGTCTCAAGCGGATAATGAATGAATAAAAAAAAGCCTGTGTATTCATTGACATTACAAGTTGTACTGTTTTGTATTACTTACTATTTACCGACTCTAACTATATTATATGGAAAGATTTTCCCTACTTATTATTCAATAAGTCTATATGATCATATAATAATTCATAGAAAAGTCTAAAGGTTCTCAGGTGATTAACTCACCAAAAGTTCCGGTTTTGCAAAACATTTGAAGATCTTCCTATCCTAAGCATTATACGAGTGACTGTACTTTTTTATCCAGTTGAAATATCTAAAAACTTCAGTAACTTAGTATTTACTGACTCTAGCTATATTATATGAGATTTTCCCTACTTATTACACAATAAATGTATATATTCACATATTCTTTCATTTTTAATCACTGTATTTATTCAATGTAGATATATTTCCTCTCTCTCCTCTCTCTCAAGATATCGTATGACTCGGAATTACAAAAAATTATCAAACCTTAAATGCCTCACATTCAAAATCTAGACATCCTATGAGTTATAATTATGTATACAATTATGTAAAAAATTATCATAACTTAAATGCCATACATTCAAAATCTATATACCATATAAGTTCAAATTAAGTAAAATAATAATCAAAACTCGAATGCCACTTAAATGCCACTCAAATGCCACTCAAGTACCCCTCAAATAAAACACAATATAAACTCGGCGAATTCATTCAACGCCGTAACCCATTGCATCACCCCAGATTATGACCCCACAAAAAAACACTTGGTAGGGAGATCTGCTCATATATTACTACTCACATTTGGTCACTTGGGTACGGAGTCGCTTAACAAATGAGTCAATAGGCTCCCCATATTTTTGTCTAAGGGGCCAAAACATGTGCCATTCATACAGCATATTACGAGGAGGATTTCAGTATTCCTCAAACTTTTCCAAAACATCAATAACTACATGCTCACTTTTTCCCTCAGCAAAGTCAAATTGCCCATTACCTTCATTGGCTTTTTGACCAGCGTCATTCAGTAGCACAGCAACCTGACACCTATTCACACAAGCATTCTCTGTGGGCTAATCAACAATGGGTATTAGAACCAAATCACTTGCTAGCAAATAATTTTCCGAAAAATTTCTCCATCCCCTCCAATTATTCAAACTACTGCCTTCAAAAGCAAGCTATCCAGGGTCTCTTGAACCATCCATGGTCGACAGTCAGCTCACTACCAAAAAATCATTTCAATCGCCAAAAAAGCAGCAGGTCAGCAAACCGCTGCCACCATGTAATAGTATGTGTTATATTATTAGTACACCTGTAATACCTGTAGTTGTCCGTACAAAGGACACTGCATACTATGGAAGCCTAGGGGCATACTGTGGTGGATTTTGGGGGGCCGACCAAACGTCCACCAACAATGCCTCACTCTAGAGGTCAACTTCCAACAGAGGAGTATGCCAACTCCACAACTGTTCTCGGAGCCCGCGGCTCAAACGTACGACTCAATGACTTGTTGAGTAAACCATACTTTATTACACAGGGTAACCAGCAATGTATAATAAGGGTAAATGTATCATGCTACTTGGCTTAAGCACAGGTAGAACCCCAATACAATACAATGAATGAAGTGAAGTGTTCTGCCTTTTATAGGCAGAACAGGATTAAAACATATGCCCAAACAAGGGGCAACAAATCAGCAATGGCAGGAAGTGTTTACACTAATCAGAATACAAGATATAAATATGCAATACAGTCATTGGCTAATATGGGGTTAAATATGCAAGGCGCCCAGAAGTAGGGGGCGGAGCTTAGCAGTCAACCTAGCTGACTCATGATGGTGCAATGAGTAGCTCTGGTTCCTGGTCCTTATGGCTTGTGGTCTTTGGCTTTGGTCTTGTTTGAGGACAGCTATGTTGCAAAGTCGGGCTCCTGCACCTTTGGTATCAATTTCGGTTCTCAGGCTATAGCAGTTCTTTCCTCACCGACCCGGTATAGGTTTGGTAGTGGCACTGCAGGGCCGGTAGTGCATGCTGCAGGGCAGGCAGGGTGTGCTGCAGGGCCGGTGGTACCTCTGCAGGGCAGGCAGTGAATGCTGCAGGGCAGGCAGTGAATGCTGCAGGGCCGGTAGGGGTTTCTACCGGCTGACTCGCTTATGTTCTGGCTGTGCCAGGCTCCATTTAGGCTTGGCTGACACTCAACGGTTGTCAGGGGGACCTTGCGCAGTGGTAGTAGTCACAAAATTCCACCACAATACTATACAAGGATCTGACCAGCCAGGTGGGGGGGCTTGAGTTAGTAACAATTATGTGCGACTCCCAGAGTCACGAGATCACTTTAATAACAAAAGCTTGTGATAATTCGACATTTTTGGTCATAGAAAAGTCTAGCCTTAAGCTGAAGGTTCCTACAAGTCCTAAAGCAATCTACCTGTTGTTGTTTTAGGACAAAAAGTACACAGAAATGTCCAAGCATGAAAAATCTGCATTGCGATGAATCCATTGATCACACAACCTCAGTACAAGTCTTCACTGCATGATATGGGTGGTAGAATGGACATACAAAGTACTTGGTAGGTAAACACTTGACTTTTTACTATTAGTAAACGGTTACAACTAAGCATCGAGTGAATGAGTTGCTTTAATGCATAATAGTTGAACCTTCTTATGATCAATTAAACGGTTTTCATTATTTTCAGTTTACAAATGCTATAAAAGTACAAAGCCCAAGTCTACCCCCCTTTACCGATGCATGGAAAGCTCACACTTGATTTTTCATTGCATTATGCATGATGTCTACTTCATTTGGATACAAAGTTCTGGTGGGCCATTGCCATATCTTCTCTCCAATGTAATGTTGGCACAAGGATTGAGCCTGCTGTTTACCCTCAGCCCTAGAGACCGACGATGTGACAATACCGCTCACGGCATCAACTGTCTCCGCTTGCTATAATAACTTACATTTCACAGCCCGTTATTGTCTTTTTGATTCAGTACATTTTGCTCCCTTCAACTTCTGCTACCATAACCTGCTGAACTACTTTGCTCTTCTCACTTATAATGTCCAGCTCCTTCGGAGTGCATACTTCTTATGTAGTTTCCCCATACAACTATGGAATGTATGCTATCAATTCCAGGCTCAAAAGTGCAGCGATAACAGGTATTATGTACCATTTCTCCTTCCGTCATAACTACGCTGAAGTTTATTGCCCTCTCCAGCTCAGGCTGCCACAAACAGTAGCAGCTTTTTAGCAATTCAACACATTTCACTTGTTTTATTTAAATTAGTTCAAAGCTTTATTTCCTGGCATTTGCTTTATAGATTTTTATACTATTGCATAAATGAATTGAGGGTCGAAACAAACAGCTGCAAGTGGAAAAATTTGTGTAATTCTATTTAAAAGAGTTGTTTAGGTATGTTAACATTCTAATCTCTCTAGCAACACCGAACGCTCATTTTTGATGTTTATAAAGATAGCAAACGAACTGTATAAACCAACAAAAATTCCAGGATGTCAGCTCGTTCGAAAGTTCTGATTGGTCACCAAAACTTTCCCCATTAAAGCCTTGTAAAACTCTGTCAACGCTGCAGATTTGTACCGGAGTCAACAGAAATCAAAAATCACTGCAAAAAGTGGAGAATAGATTTGATTTTCAATTATTTTGGTTGATCTTATAATTAATGGCAAAGCTAATATCTAACTGAACATTACACGCTTGGTTGAAGTACATAGTTACTGATGATAGAGAAGGTAACAGGTAGATAGATGAAGGATGCACGTAAGTGCATGTGCAGGGTGCTATCATGCTATGCCCCAGAGGTAAAATAATTTCACATCTGCGGACACCATGTTTTTATAAATTGGTTTCCTTGATAGCTAAAATACTATTGTTTAATCTGTTTTACTAAGTGGCATTAGAGTCATATTCAAGTTTTACAAAGAACAATCAGCATGTGGATTTTCTCTTAAATTTATCGACCCAATGGAAAACTATAATCTGTTTCAGATTTATTTTGACAAAGCCTATATCTGAAAAGTGTTGCTGAAAGTTATCAGCTTGTTTTATCTTCAAAACCAGAGAGAGCATCTCGTTAAACGGAGATAGCTTATTGAGAACTAGACGGTATTTTCAACGATCAAATAAATAATCAGTGATGTTCTGGAATGAAGTAAAATGATTTGAATCTTATGCAAATACTCAAAAAGTATGACTAGTGAAGAGTCATTTTTAATTGTCCATTAGGCGACCTTCAGCCATTATCACAAACTGGTTATTGGAAAATTTTCTCTAGTTTGCTGGTACCACTCAGCAGGTGTACCTGCACACAATGATAAAATTTTTATAATCAGTCAAAGTGTCACATTATTGAGACTAGGTACTTTTAACTTTACTATAATTTGTTATCGTGTTTTGCTGGTAGAATTCATTACTATCATTCTGCAAGATTTGAATATTTGATTGACAACAAATAAAAACAACATTCCAGAAACACCCATGGTACTTGAATCTGTTTTCTTGTGACTTTTAAATGACATTGCAAATGACACTATGTTTATAAAGAGAACAACGGCTAACGGAAAACAATTAATGAT
Source organism: Cryptosula pallasiana (assembly GCA_945261195.1). NCBI lineage: Eukaryota > Metazoa > Bryozoa > Gymnolaemata > Cheilostomatida > Cryptosulidae > Cryptosula > Cryptosula pallasiana. The sequence continues at coordinate 6,782,015 of OX183137.1, forward strand.
AGCATAATTGATTCGAAAATGTAAATTAACCACTCAGTGCTTAAGAAATAACTGACAAATTTTGTTAATTCACAGACAAGGGATCACCATAAATCTTTACTTTGTGAGGTTTTAAAGTAAATACAATGTCATTTGTGAAGTCATTGCGCAGTAATGCAACACCATGGATTAGGTTGTACTATGCAGCTGAGGAGTTTTTGTAGAGACTAACTGATAATTACTTTTCCTTGCGGTTTTGCGTGTTCTCACTTTTGGCTAGTTGATATTGTTGTGGCATGCTCGGGTTACCTGTGGCATGTTGGCATGCTGTGTCAGGTGGCTTGTTGGCATGCTGTGTCAGGTGGCAAGTGTCCGTTGGCGTTTATCAGACATGAACACCGGGCACCAATGGCATCCGCTCTTGACTTGTGCGGCCAGCAGACAACTTCATGTGGCAAGAACTGTCTAGCTCAGTTTACAGCTGCACCTTGTGCGCACAAGGCTGTGGGAGGAGTAAAACTTTGTGCAGAAGTTGTTTATATTGGGGTTTGTACCATGGTTTGGACTGTTGAACTAATGTAGTGCTTGTATAGAGAGCTATTGTATTTGTTTTATCACGGGTGATCTGTTTATGAAATAAAGACATAAAGTTATGGTAGATGTTGATTGATTACTTCAACAAGTAAGTCTCATGGACGTACAAGCATTTCTGTTTTACTGATTTTTTGTAAACATTGAGTGATATGTGGTTTGAGAGCACACCAGTAATTTCCATTCATGTTGAGTTAAGTCTTTTAAATAGGATTTATCCTCAGTGACTTTTTTTTTTTTTTAAGTGGCTGCTAAAGTCTAAGATGTTTGATATATGTAGGATAATATATAAGTTGAAAGCAGATGTCTCTGATAATAAATCCATTGCATCATCTTGTTAGCACATAGTCCTCGTGTACTGAAGAGGAGATATTGTAATGGATTCCGGTCTGTTACCACGGACATCCACTAATCTCGAGTATTCTACCTCTCTCCAGAGGGGACACTGTACTGACCGACAGTGACAACTGTATAGGGCAACCGAATTACCCGGTAAGGCACGAGCCTATGGCTCAGACAAACAGTACCGAGTAGTGTTTGCTATAATGGCTTTATTCTCTAAGCTGTCCTGAGGGTAATTATTCCTCTAGGGTTTAGCAATATAAGAGTATATGCCATGGCAACATTGTAATGAATGCACAGATTAACAGTGGGAGCTCTCCTTTTATAGGAGAGCTAACAAACAAAAAACATATAACAGTCAATGCACATGAAGTAAATGAACCAATTACATTAACTATATAAATAATCAACCAATCAACAATGCAATGTAAATAACAAAGGGAGGTGCCAAGTGGCTAAGGGCGGAGTCCTTTCTCCTAATTGTCCAATGAATGCTCCTACAGGGTTCCCAGGCTGTACGTAGAATTAGGTCCATGAAGTTGGTAATTTAGGGGTAAGCACTTCCTGTTTACGACCTTGACTAAGTTCTTAGACATCTTTGCAGATCCTCCTCTAAGGCGGCCATCTTGTGCTGGCCCAGTACAGCTGTACCGGGTCGGTAGAGGTCACTACCGACCCTGCAGGGGTCAATACCGGCCCTGCTTACTATGCCACCGGCACGGTAGGACTTCCTACCCAACAGCTATTAACCAAATGCTGTGGGCAAAATTCTAGCGCAAGGTTTCTAGTGTAAACGACCTGTTTACTACTAGTGTGCACTGAAATCTACCACATACCTCTCTCCATTAAAGTCATAGCCTGGCTTTAATAATAAAATATCAAGAGCAGATATGTGTGGGGGGTAACACTCGTACCCAGATTATATATTTGATTGCATAGACAGGTATATATAATAGAACAAGAGTATATATTTAGTAACATATATACATTGTCCTGCGTCTCGTTTAGTAGAGAGCGCCCCTCAGGCTGGTGGCTTGCTGGCGCAACCGCTCAACCTCCGTGGTGACAAGCCGCGCTTCGGCTTTAGCCACAGTAGTCTGTCCCCCCGACAGAGTCTGACTGATCAGCAGTCTCCGCAGCTCTCCCAGCTGCTTCTCAAGAGCAGTGACGTGGTCCTCTATCTGTGTAGCCAGACGGTCACTGTGTTGTAGGAAGTGAAGTGAAGGTCTGGGCACTTCCACTTCTCCTGGCTCAGTACTGGCAACTTCTGGCTCTGGTAGGCAAGTTGCACTAGGTGGACTAGCTGTCCGTTTGGGTATTCTATACCCGGTAAGAGTTGGCGTGAGCTTGCCTCTCCGATCATCTTTCCTCTTCGGAGCTTCCTTGCGTACTGGAGAGCCCAGTCGCTTCCTCATGGGCACCCTGGGACTTGGTTCCCCTTGGTGTGTAGGCTGACATCGCCTAAACTTAGGTGCATTGGTCCACCTGACAAACTCACAGAAGCGGGAGTAGCTAGGGCGTTCAACAGTATAGATGATCCCCGTCTTCTGGTAGTGCATAGCATCTCCTGGCGCGTCAAACTTGCTCTGGTGGGAGTACACCGCATCGTGGCTCTCGCTTGCATAGTGGCACTGACAGTAATGTCTTAGGTAGTGTTGCAGCGTGTGTACCCTGAGCTGCCGAGTGTTCTTGGCCTGGTAATTACACTTGGTACACGTGTAGTCCACGGCCTCCTGCAACAGGTGTTCCACCCACTCCTCAGTCTCCGAGGTGATCCAGCGCAGCATACGCCATCTTGTGGGATTCCCTCTCCCATCCTCCTTCCACGTGGTGGTTGGCTCGTCGTCCAACGTAGGTGTAACGGGGACTGGCACCTTCTCCTCTGTCTCCTCCGCCTTCTCCTCTGTGGGAGGACTGGGTGCTTGCACCAACCGTATGGTGAGCCTTGGCGTCACGTCCACTTGGGAGCGTGAGTCTACAACAACAGGTGCATGATAAACTTTATGCAACGTGTTAATGGGCTGCCTGTATTGCAGCGGGGCTTGCTCTACCATAGTGTCATGTATGGGTGAGAGCAGTGGCCCTGGAAGTTCTAGCGCCGACAGAACCTTCCGTATCTTACTCCTAGGAGAAGGCCGTTCCTTATTTAAGGAAAGCCAGCGCTTTTTCTCCTCTTCCCACTGTACCGTGGGGGTGCAAGCAACATCCCGTGCCGGGGTGTGGTGCACTGTGCTGTGTGGCACTAAGGTTGGTGGTGAAGACGTCGTGGGACGTTCACCCTTAGCTGCCACCACAGGCTTTCTCCTTCGGTAGGCTCTACAAGGGTAACTATTTCCTTGTAACCTCTCAGTCTTTCCTGACTGAATCTCTGGAGGACCCCGGGCCGGTACAGGGTTGCCCCGGGCCGGTATAGAAGTGCTCAGGGCCGGTAGGGAGTCATCCCGGGCCGGCAGGCAGCATCAAGTGGTGGGCACTTGATCTCCCGCTCTTTTTTATCTACTGCCCGTCTGAGGGTGTCAGCAGTCCCAACTCGTGGGAGAGCGCATACTCTACTGTCACCAGCGCATGGTAAATCTAGAGGTACAGGTTTAGCATAGCTAGGCGGGCTGCCACTCCGTAGTGCTAACGGATCTCGTGGTGTGCAGTTTTCAAACAACCATTTCGAAAATGCTGCATTTAATTGCTCACCCTCTGTTCCTTTCTCAGCTAGCTGGATCTCCTCCTCCTTCTCCTCAGCTTTCCCTTTCTCTGGCTTTTTGTACAGCTCTGCTGTGGGCATGGTCTCCAGCTCTTTCTCTAACTGGGCAGGTGGATAGTCATCCAAGTCTAACAGCAGATCCTCTGCGTCGCTCAGTTCCAGACAATGGTTGGACATCTTGTAAGTAAGTGTTACTCCTTTGATGACTTTCGCGGGTATGAGTGGCTTCTTTGAGCTGCAGTGTTGTTCACAACTCTGACTCACTCTGTCTGGCTCCACAGGAAGTGTTCGGGTTCTGGGGGTTTTTGGCCACTTCTCCAACTTCTTCCGACGGTCTGCTACAGTGATTCTGTTCACTGGAGGTTGTCGGGGAGCTCCTGGGGATTCTTCTGAAACCAAGCGTGATGTGGTCCGCACCTCCCTTGCAGTCTTTTTGGGTCTATTTACTGCTTTCCTTGCCTTTCCTCTAGGCGGTTGGTGGGAATTCCCATCTAGACACAGTTGAGTGCTCTCATCACCTGCTTCTGTGTTGTGCTTGCTTGCTTCATCTCTGTATCTTTTAACAGAGGGTTGATAGTCAAAGGGCAGCTGCCTCTCTCCAGCAACAGGGCTCCCTTCTCCCCAGCGCAGGTGCGTAGCCAGAGGGGGGGGGAAACACTGTTTTGCCTATAGCTTCTACAGTTATTGCCCGATCCGGCTCAAATCTTCTGCCATCTACCTGTGGCGGGGGGCTCTTCACAGCCTGATACATTCCACCTGTAGTTCTCTCTACAGCGGGTGGTTGTGTGGGGACGTCCTCTTCTTCAGGGGTGTAAGGGGTGTCCTCCGTCAGCTCTGCTTGCGCTAGACGGACACTGTCATTAAGTGGCCGCCCGTGCTTGTCCGTGCAAGGTAACACATGTCCGTCAATGATGACATGGGAGTCTGGATCAGTAGGGCACACTCGTGTAAGGTGAGGAACGGCATGCCAATTATGGCATCTTCATTGATGTCACTAATGACGAAGTTAATGCTCGTTCTCAGTTTACGAAGCTGCAACTTTACTTGCAGGGTACCGTAAAAGGGAATCTTAGACCCGTCAGCCATGAGTCCATGTGCCTCGCTGCGTTGCAGCGTGTCCTTCACCGACTGTGGCAATTGCTGATACAGATGCTTCGACAGCAAGTTGGTGGTGCAGCCTGTGTCAATCAACAGGGAGGCGGGTCTACCGGCTAACCTTCCAGCCAGGAAGTAGCTGGCCTGATAAGGTCGCTCCAGCGGTGGCGCTGCCATTTGTGTTCTCCTGGGGGGTTGTCCACTCTCTCCTAGAGTTGCAGGACTGTAAGGGGGTTGGCGAGCTTTCCGGCTACTGTCAGTCTGGGTTCTCCTGGGGGGTTGTCCACTCTTCTTCAGAGTTACAGGACTAATGGGGGCTTGTCGAGCTGTCCGGCTGTCCTTAGCGGGCGCCTGTGCTCTCTTGGGGGGTTGTCCACTCTTCTTCAGAGTTACAGGACTGTACGGGGTGTCAGGAGTTGTCCAGCTGCAGTCAGCGGGTATTGATGCTCTCTTGGGGGGTTGTCCACTCTTCTTCAGAGTTCCAGGACTGTACGGGGCATCAGGAGTTGTTTGGCTTGTCCAGCGGTGGTTGGTTGCTGTCTGTAGCATCTTGGGGAGTTGTCCACTCTCTCCTAGAGTTCCGGGGCTATAAGGGGTTGTGGGTGTGGTCCGGCTTGCCCAGCTGCAGTCAGCTGCCGGTGGTGCTACTGCGGGCACCGGCCGTTTCCCGTCTGTCTGGGGTTGTTTGCAAAGTGAGCTGTGCGCTGAGTTCGGGGGCAGGTACCCATCATGTGACCTGGTTGTCCGCAGCCCCAGCAGCGTGTTGCAGGCGCTGTCTCCAACTGTTGAGCGGAAGCCGCCTGTCTTGCCGCTCTCAGCGACCGTAGCTCTTCTGTCAGTAGCTTTAGGCTGTCCATGACTGTTGTCATAGGATCCGGTATGGCAGGTGTAGGGGTGTGGTGGTTCTGCTGTACGGCAGTAGCGGTGGAGACACGTTGAGATGGGCCCTTGGCAACCGTCCTCATCCATTCCTCTTCCTCCTCGTCGGCATCCTCTTCCAGCATCCGTACATGAGCCTGGCGCTCCTCAAACGGTGTCTTTATCTGCATATACTCGTTGCCGGCCCTGACTGCTTCAGCAATGTCAACGGGCTGCATGGCCAACAAGTGTCTTTGCAGGTAAGCATTTCCGACTGTGGTGCTGAAGATATCCAGCATCATCCTCTGCATAGGTCGGTGAGGTAGATCTGCATCTTGCACTTGCTCTACTTCACTTGTGTTGGCGGCGTAGGCTGGTCAGCCGGGACATAGCTTCCCTGGGTGTTAGCCCAAAACGTGCTCGTAGTGCAGCAAAGATACCCTGCAGATGTGGAGGCTTTCCACAGTCCAATGCTTTACCTCGTAATGCATCTCTCAGGTACAACCTGGCCGTGTTCTCTGGCCAATCGTTCATCTCGGCTACCCCCATGAATCTAGTGATAAAGTACTCGACGTCTCCTTCACCGTCGAACTTCGGAGCCTTTAGCCTAGCTGGTGCATTGTCTTGGTTGGGCCTCATCATAGCCGTCAATGCTTCGGTCAATCTATCAATGGCTGTAGCTTCTGGGTTGCCAGCGGGTGCTCGACCAGCGCTGCGTGCTCTCTGGGTGGCCATTCTTTGCAGATAGAGGAGTGATCTCAACTCAAATCTAAGAAATGGTCAGTACAACTGGATCCCAGGCCGGTATAGGTGAGATCCGGGTCGGTAGCAGTGTTTCCAGTGGCTCTAGCAGATCTAGGGGTTGGTCCAATGGATACTGTGACAGTATCTGGCACTCCGTCGCTTGTAACAACCGTTACGAAACTTCTTGTACTGCTGCAGGGAGGAGCAAAGCTCTACGGGCCTACAGGCAGTAGTGTAGGGACACTGTAAATGGATACAGTGCCGGGGTCACTGTTACCAGCTGAGTAGCACTCCAAGCTGAATAACCTCTGGTAGCTGAGTCTGTATAGCTGATACACGACTCTCTCTTCTTTTCGCACGGTGCCGGTATCTCTATGTCCAGGTCGGAGCGAACTCTACGAGCCTGTAGGAGATACGGTAGCGTCTGTACTGGACTGCTGCAAACGGAGCAAGCTCTACGGTTGATGCAGACAGCCTTTAGTAGTGGATACTGTGCCGGGATAGCTGCTGCAGTTCGGAGCGAACTCAAACGAACCTGCAGAGAAATCCGGTAGTATCTTGTGTCAATTGCTTCTTCAGATCTACTACTTCGGTAGATCAATTTCTTCTCCTCTCTCCAGATCTACACCCGGTAGATCTCTTCTCCTTCTTCAGTGGTAGCTGGCCTGCAGTGCATTCGCAGGGCCAGAGGGTAGTGTGAAAGAGCACAGCATGGGAAGGTACCGTTTATCCCACCGCTGCCACCAATGTAATGGATTCCGTGTTACCACGGACATCCACTAATCTCGAGTATTCTACCTCTCTCCAGAGGGGACACTGTACTGACCGACAGTGACAACTGTATAGGGCAACCGAATTACCCGGTAAGGCAAGAGCCCATGGCTCAGACAAACAGTACCGAGTAGTGTTTGCTATAATGGCTTTATTCTCTAAGCTGTCCTGAGGGTAATTATTCCTCTAGGGTTTAGCAATATAAGAGTATATGCCATGGCAACATTGTAATGAATGCACAGATTAACAGTAGGAGCTCTCCTTTCATAGGAGAGCTAACAAACACAAAACATATAACAGTCAATGCACAGGAAGTAAATGAACCAATTACATTAACTATATAAATAATCAACCAATCAACAATGCAATGTAAATAACAAAGGGAGGTGCCAAGTGGCTAAGGGCGGAGTCCTTTCTCCTAATTGTCCAATGAATGCTCCTACAGGGTTCCCAGGCTGTACGTAGAATTAGGTCCATGAAGTTGGTAATTTAGGGGTAAGCACTTCCTGTTTACGACCTTGACTAAGTTCTTAGACATCTTTGCAGATCCTCCTCTAAGGCGGCCATCTTGTGCCGGCCCAGTACAGCTGTACCGGGTCGGTAGAGGTCACTACCGACCCTGCAGGGGTCAATACCGGCCCTGCTTACTATGCCACCGGCACAGTAGGACTTCCTACCCAACCGCTATTAACCAAATGCTGTGGGCAAAAGTCTAGCGCATTGCTTCGCAAGGTTTCTAGTGTAAACGATCTGTTTACTACTAGAGTGCACTGAAATCTACCACAATATATCATCGTATAGTTGAGCCATATTCAGCATGTATTGTGTAGCACAACAAATAATGGCTTGAAAGGTGGCCAGCTTGATTTATCGGCTAGGTACTATCATGCTGTCTTATAGACAAATGTTTAATACGCATGAAGAATAAAGTCCTTCAGATGTTGTGGAAGTCACATTGCTCTGAAATGGAATTAAAAGAATAACTATTAACTGATAATTATCAAGGCAAAATGGTGATAATAATTAGTTTAGAGAGTTTTTCTAACTTAATTATGAATAGTATCAACTAATAAAAAGAATATATTATACTCTCGGATAAACTTGCATTTATCAATGACAAAGACCGCACAGTCTCAAGAGGCAACTAACTAGATTCAAAGAGTACACTTTATCCACAGCTCGAGCTCTTAGAACCCACCTGTTAGCTCTGCCAAGAAAAGACAAATTTTTTGTGCTACAAAAACTTTATAGTCTTGTGAGTAAACTGACTAGTCTCTAGGAAGGAATACACCTTCACAGCGCAACATGTTCAAGGCTCACATGTACGATTTTCTACCTGGGAGTGTGATAAGTTACAAGAATGCAACACTGCTGAAAAAGTCTGATCATTGATTGAGCTTGGCTGGCAAGAACCTGGTAGCTCAGTACATATGCTTGACGGATGGGAAGTTTCTGACCTTGACACTCCATTTCAAATAGCTATGGCTGCTGTCTTGCAAAAATATGAAATTAGACCAACTGGATTGAATGAAACTCACAACTTCATATGACGTTGTTCTGCTCACACACCTCTGCTAACCTTTCTTCCAGCCACCAATTTGCAAATTCATCTCCTACTTCAGCGATACAAAAAAGAGCTGTACAAGGAACAAAAGCTTGAAGGATGAAGACGAAGGGATGCAATCCAACACATCTGATGGTAAACTTTATTCATGTTAGGGTAAAATCAAAATTAATTCATAACCTAGCGTATGTGATTTATTGTGTGTAGATCAAACTACAGAATCATTTCTGAGAAAGAACTTGTTTTGCACCCTTTAAGAGATGAGCTCACCATTAACAATGCGCATTACAGTTTAGCTACATAAATATTGGTTCTTACAGGACTCTGGTTATTATATCTATTTGGTTTCTAGGAGTTACAAACACTGTGTTACTTGTACTTTATAAAAAGATAAATAGATAATATTTATAAAACAGGACCACTACATAATGGTTTACTTTAGCAATCTACTTAGCAAAGTGGTTTCTGGTATGCGTATCCAATCTAATCTTTCTAGTGTGCCATTGATGGCAGTGTGCCAAAGCTATCAATGGGTGTACTAATACAGCCCTATTTTATGCTTTAGCATATGCCAAAGTTGCAACTTGGGTGTCGAATTTCCTTCATTGGACATTGGAAATGGTTTACGAGTGATCTTTCCCTTAACATAACTTTCTCAGAAAGATAATTTTTCATTTCCTGTTGCGGGTTTCATTCCTTCCACTACTGTTCCTTTTGCAATGTGTGTAATTGTTGTTCATTTATGTGGTCTAAACATTGATGCCTCAGATCAGTGCTGTTTTTGGCCATACAAGCTGCATGGCTTTCATGAGTATTGACAGAAGATGGTGTGCAGCTCAGTACATAAAGTTTGTTTTCCGCATAACCCACACCACGCAACTGTCCATCACGACTACGTATCCAGCATCTATTGTTTCCGAACTCGACTGCTGCACGAACTGAAAACAGATTACATGCAAGAGTTGGCAGCAGGATAGCTAACATTAAACATCATTTGCAAGTGAAAAACTCCATATCCCACCACTTCCACTGCTCTTCCATCTCTCAGTTTTATCAATTTCGGCTACTTGAACTCTGGGTACTTCACCAACAGTTCCATCCGATCAGTCATATGTGACGACACCTCAGAGTCTATTAACCACTGTCTATTGGTGTCTAAGGATGTGGAATTAGCTGTGAATAACCATTCAGCATTCTCTGGCCTGTCTCGGCTAGTTGTCTCCACTTACGCAGTACCTGCATTGGCTCTATGGTTCCTGTTATATTCCACAGTGTGTTGAGAACATTAGAATCAATCAGGTGAGAAGGAGAGTTGCATACTAAGCATCTACGTTGTCTCACTTCACTGTTCTCACGTTGATACCTCTGTGTGCATACCATAGCAACGTTATTCTTTGTTTCCTTCGGAGGAGCAGTTTCGTTTCATCTTGATTCTGTTCCTCATTTAGCAGTGCTTGTGGAAGGAAACTTACACTCAGATAATCTACATGCGCTTCTAACACTGTCACTATAGTAGAATAACTATCTGGTGAACTTGCCAAAAGGGTTACTACCTGATCCTCCGTCGCAATAGGGGAGCCAATAGCAGCTAACTTACCTGCCATTTCTTTCATTCTCTTGAGATGGTCAGTCATGATGTACCTTCTAGCATCGGAGTTAGAAAATGTTGTTTCTTGCGGAAAAGTTTGTTTGCTAAAGTGTCACATTCAAAGTGCTGACATGAAGCATTCCATGCAGCCTTTGGTGTCTCATAAGAAGTTATTAGATACAAAATGAGCTGTGCTGATGGTCATGAGAATTGAACTGAATGCTCTTTGTGACCCACCTTGAAATGTAGCCAACAGAGCATGCTTCATTTGAAACTTCCATGTAGTCCAGTTAGTACTGTCAAGCTTTCTTATATTCCACATGTCACTCATTGTATCCATATTACCTATACCACACAAGGAGCCACTGGGGCATAGCCTGTTACTTTGAATTGTTTCTTTGAACTCACAACACCTACAACAATGTATGCAATATAAAGCATGGAAAGCATATAAAGCCTGTGTGGTGGATTTCAGCGTACACATCCTCTGCGCACTGCATCACTGCGATAGCCATTGGATGGCCAGAATGCCTAGTAACTACTAACCAAGTCAACGGTAACTATATTTATGTCTATATTGACCCTGTGTACACCTATACCGACCCTGTGTACCACCTATACCGACCCTGTGTACACCTATACCGACCTCACTGGGCCGGCAGAATGTGAGTCAGTGGAGCCTGAGATCTTAGAAATAGCCTGAGAGGACCTAGGAGCCATCTGCCGGAAGTAACCACCCTTACCCCTTACCAAAGATAATGGATTAAGAGCTGGAAAATCCTAAAACCGAAAAACTAGCTGTGGTTGGTTTATGAGCTTATGACTCCGCCTACTACCGCAGGGCGCTTATTCCTTTTAAGCCCTTTACTGCCATCTTATTTGCTATGTATTTATATATTTACTCTCATTGGTGCGTATTGCAATATTGCACTGTAATTGGATGATTATTCTTGTGCGCTGCCTATAAAAGGCAGAACTTTGGCCATAATCATCAGTTGTAATTGGGATTGTTACTAAATCATTTTATTCTGAATGAATAAAGGCATGTGGACTGAACAACTTTGAGATATGCGTCTGAGCCAAGGGCTCACAATTGGTTGTAGAGTGGCAGTACTCTATCTTGTATACATTCAAACTCTCACCGACCCTGTTGTTGTAACAGGTTAATCTAACAACTGGTGACAGCAAGCTACCAACCTCAACTAGTGATTTTACAGCTCCCAAAATCCACTACACCCTGCAATGGCATATAAAGCCTGGCAATAGCATATAAAGCCTGGTAATAGCATATAACACCTGGCAATAGCATATAAAGCCTGGCAATAGCATATAAAGCCTGACAATAACATATAAAACCTGGCAATAGCATATAAAACCTGGCAATAGCATATAAAACCTGGAAATAGCATATAAAGCCTGGCAATAGCATATAAAGCCTGGCAAAAGCATATAAAGCCTGACAATAACATATAAAACCTGGCAATAGCATATAAAGCCTGGTAATAGCATACGAAGCCTGACAATAACATATAAAACCTGGCAATAGCATATAAAGCCTGGCAATAACATATAAGCCTGGCATATAAAACCTGGCAATAACATATAAAACCTGGCAATAGCATATAAAGCCTGGCAATAACATAAAAAGCCTGGCAATAGCATATAAAGCCTGGCAATAGCATATAAAGCCTGGCATATAAAGCCTGGCAATAACATATACAACCTGGCAATAGCATATAAAACCTGGTAATAGCATATAAAGCCTGACAATAACATATAAAACCTGGCAATAGCATATAAAGCCTGGCAATAACATATGAAGCCTGGCAATAGCATATAAAGACTGGCAATAGCATATAAAGCCTGGCAATAACATATAAAGCCTGGCAATAACATATACAACCTGGCAATAGCATATAAAACCTGGTAACAGCATATAAAGCCTGGCAATAACATATAAAACCTGGCAATAGCATATAAAACCTGGTAATAGCATATAAAGCCTGACAATAACATATAAAACCTGGCAATAGCATATAAAACCTGGTAATAGCATATAAAGCCTGACAATAACATATAAAACCTGGCAATAGCATATAAAGCCTGACAATAACATGTAAAACCTGGCAATAGCATATAAAGCCTGGCAATAACATATGAAGCCTGGCAATAGCATATAAAGACTGGCAATAGCATATAAAGCCTGGCATATAAAGCCTGGCAATAACATATACAACCTGGCAATAACATATAAAGCCTGGTAATAGCATATAAAGCCTGACAATAACATATAAAACCTGGCAATAGCATATAAAGCCTGGCAATAACATATAAAGCCTGGCATATAAAACCTGGCAATAACATATAAAACCTGGCAATAGCATATAAAGCCTGGCAATAACATATAAAGCCTGGCAATAGCATATAAAGCCTGGCATATAAAGCCTGGCAATAGCATATAAAGCCTGGCAATAACATATAAAGCCTGATAATAGCATATAAAACCTGGCAATAGCATATAAAGCCTGGCAATGGCATATAAAGCCTGGCAATAGCATAGTAATTATATGTACTGACAATAGAAACAACAAAATTCCATTCAGCAAAGTCCTTCACAATAAAATCACATAAGGCATACTGAATGTTGAATAATCGAGAGGAGAGCATTCCGTTAAACTAAATGAATATGACAGAGCCGAATTTCCTGTTTGTTACCAGAGTTTCTCTATTAGCGATAGCCCTAAATATTTGGGCTAAATGAGCAAAATCAATTTTGGACTGCATCGGATCAAAATTAACCACAGCCACGGCCAAACTTTTTGAACGCTTTGCTGCATTTAAAGCTGTCAAACTATAAACCAAGTTGTTACAGAAAGAATTGACTAATCCAGACAATAGTTTACTAATAAAATGGAATATTCCGATCAACTAGTTTAAATATCGTGAACACTTTTATGCAACTGATCACAAAACAAGCAGATTAATCTCAGTGTAAAAAGTCTACTCCTTGACTTGGTTAGGGAAAGTATGAAGTTATGTTTGGAATCCTTGAGTATGTGGCTTCACACTTTCCTCAATCAATGCCGATGATTCAGGAGCGAAATCAAAACTATGGGTAATCTAAACAAAATAATTCCATTATAATGTCCAAACCATGTTATAGTTGATAGAGATGCCAGTTTTATTTAGTCTTGTGCTACCTAATATAGCGATCTTGATAACTTTGGCAGAGACAGTCAACTATTGTGTTTGTAATAAAGAGCTTTTGGTTTTTTTGTTAAACATAACCGACAACTTTATGGCCTAGACTATTACGAAGAAACTTTACTATTAACCACTGTTCCAGAATATTCAGTGTGACTCTTTACCCAATGAAATGTTTTACAATTTGCAGATTATAATGAGCTTCACGAGAAGCATGTAGAAACAGTTAACAAACTACTCAAGTGTTTAGATGCTGAAACGGGTGTGAAAAAGGTTCGTCAATCGATCTCATAGTTTAACTGAAACAAAAATTTAACCAGTTATTGTTTTTGATATAATTTTTAAGTAAGAGTCAGAGCTCATATTTTTATGTACACAAAAACATCTAAAAATGTTTTTGTTGATAACTGCAACTGCTGGGTCGTACTAAAAGTTGATGTTTTGTAACTTGGACAGAAAATTTATCTAAAACCAGTTCGTCATTTCAACTTTGCAGACCAAAAAGCTGAACAAAAGCTATCGGCCTAAAAAAGCCATCTCCATTCAAACGCTGACGGCAGACGATGAGGAGTCAGATGACCAAAGCAGGATAGTTTCATCAACAACTTTCCCAGTTGATAATGCCGTGGTAGGTATACATATAATACACACAGCAGAAACTGCTTATGCCCTTACCATACAATCATATCTAGAGCCAGAATCTGGCGACGGATAACATGCCACGTTAGCCTTATTGGCAACTGAAACAACAGATGTAGCGTTTGATTGAGCGAACAAGAACAGACTTAGTATTTTGTGCATTCCATATGGTTTCCTGTTTCTTACTATTTTTTTAGTCTTTATCTTTAGTAAAACCTATTCCTTATTGGAATGTGTATAAGTATTAAAACGCAAGTAATAAATTATTATTAGCAGGTATTTGTTTTCTATTCATGTATAACTTTTATGTCATCAAAGTAGATGTTTATTTATAGTTTTACCACCACAAACGATAATAATTTCACAAATGATATGCCGCGATAGTTTTAAATAATCACCGAGGATTGTATAAATATTGTAATGTAAACAACACAATTACATATATAATTTTTCAATTTGTGCAAATTCAAAATAAGTTTGTCAAACGGAAATGCTGTGGGTTAATCAAAGCGAGATGACAAGATGAAAAATCTCTCATGTCTCTTTTGCTTCAACCTGCACCGATTGTACTATCTTGCGCTGCGGAATGACCGATAGGAGTGATATTCTGACTCGTGTGGCAGGGCCATTATGCTCTGCTGTTTTATTTTATAAGCAACTTCACTCTCACCAACAATTGTCAGATATAGGACTTGTCAAAATAAAGATGCAACTAAATATAGTTTCTCCATTGGGTCAATCAGTTCATAAAAAGATAATTATATTGTTCTTTTCTCGAAAAATTACGAAGAACTTTGATCTAATTTATTAAAAACTGAAGAAACCATAGTTTTTATAACTAACAAGGAAGTCACATCTCAATAACATTGTTGCAGCCGATATGAAACTATTTAACCTCTGGAACATAGTATGATAACATCCTGCGCATGCATTGATGTGCATCCTTTACTCTTGTCTGTATCATCAGCAACTATATAACTTCAACCGTGTCTGTAATGTTAAATTAGGTCTTAATTCTACCAAACTTGGTAAATTTGTCCTGAATATTCAAAAACCAGATCCCATCTGAAGTTATCTGCAAAGATATTCAGTTTTTAATGACTGTTACAAATCTGCAGCGATGACAAAATGTTTCAAAGATTAAACTGCGAAAGTTCTGGTGGCTAATCAGAGCACTTGAATGAGCTGACATCACGAACATTTTGTTGGTTTACATAGCGCATTTACTTACTTTGTAAACATAAACAATGAAAGCTAGGTGTTGTTAGAGACTTAGAAAGTTAATAACCTAAACAAATATTTTAAACAAAATAAGACAAATGCTTCCACTTGCAGTTGCTTGTTCTGACCTTCAATTTTTTTATGCAACAATAAAAAAATAGTCTTATGTTGTGATATGAAAGTCTAAAATGTAAATGCCAAGCAGAGTAGCTTTGAACTAGTCTAAATAACAAACTGAAAGGCACTGAATTGTGAAGCAGCTGCCATTGTTTGTTGCAGCCTAAGCTAGAGCGGGCAGGTAGTTTTAGGGTCCTTATTAAAGATGCACAAATGGTGTGCGGGACCGTCTATGATGAAGTCTTTCATACCGCCTGCATAGACTACACCCCTTCCACCATTGGAGATGAGCCACCGTGAGTTTTAATGTTTGTTGCAGATTCTTATCTCTTTGTATCTTTGTGCTATTAGTTGCGAATGAGTCATTACTCATTGATACAGCTATTTTTTTTAATTTTGTGCTAATAATGAGAAAAATTTTGATCCATAGCATAAACTAGACTAATAGGTAACTATTTATGGCTTCGCATCTTATTTTTCAGCAACTAGTTTCAATGTAGAAGCGGTTTTGTTTACCGTTTTAAGCACAACCCGTTGTAAAATGCAATACGGTAAAAGTGGAAAGTAAAACAACAAGATGGCATTATCAATCCCGATGTTTTTGGCAAGCCCATGAAAGAAATCTGAATTTGAAAGCCTATTCCTGACTTTTTCAGTTTGTAATTGTTGAGATGTTGTCAAAAACTCTTAAATTGAAAATGACAACTATTGTAAAACCTCCAAATTCTGCAATTTCTAGCCTGGAGTTCATAGTATACAAAAGTTTGCTGGAGGGGTGTTTAAACTCTCCAACCGAACATGCTGAAGACCCTTTTGAGGTGTGCATTATGGAGGCACCTGATGCACAACGTGAGCGAGTCAAGGTGGTTCAGAGCCTTTCCGATATCACTGTTAGGCCACATCTACCAATTCAGACAGAAAGTCCAGTCTACCCAATGTCGAGAAGTTACAAGGTGTTTGAACCAAACAAGGTTCATACGGCAACCATCATTTCATTGCCACATGTTGAAACCGAAGTAACTAGCCTTGTTGAAGATATCACAAGCTATCTAAAGCAGGCCAAAATAACAGAAGTACAAGAGATCGGAATGGAGTCAGTCTCCAAAGCTATAGTGCACTGTGAAATGTAAGCTATTACAGCAAGCTATTAATCAAACATTTCAAAACTCTGAAGGTCGTTGGAAAAGTATTAAATGAAAATGATAAAAACTACATTTTGGTGTTTTTATGTTGTTGCTGGTGATTGATGCGAGGTAATGAATAAAGAAAAATGGCTGCCTTTACCCAAACAAACACCATAGCATTTTCCAACAAATTTTTGCATTAAAAGTATAACTTCGTATTGAATGCCTAAATAATTGAGGCAGATACATGAATTGCAGAAATGACATGTACCGGGGAAAGATTGTACAGGAAAGCATGGATATGGAGTACCCAGTATATTTGACACCAATACATCCAATCTGCGCCAATCTGTATTTGGAAAGGAGAACTATGTCGAAAGCGTCCACTACATGTGTTGAGATGTGGCCGAAAAACTACCGGCAAAAACGATCAGCCAGGTACGGGCGTTCAAAGCCACCGGTTAAAGAAGCGGAATGTGTAACGGCGAACGTTAAAGAACTGAATCAAAGAAGGTCGGACGAAGAACTCACCAACACCAATTCTAGCAGTGCTACTTCCACCCAGACCCGGTTTAAACGGTAAAGCAACTGAAATTTTGTGGACTCTTTTACTGTCACTTAACACAAATTTTTTGGTGTTTAAAACATAAAACTGATTGTTATTTTCTGTTAAAGTTTAGTAACAAATTATTTTATAAAACACGAAATGACCGAGCCGCTAAAAAACATAACCTAACCCATGCAAAAACAATAAACACTTTGTGATTCTCGCAGACTAGGAAAACGTACAAAGACATCTAGTGGACAAGTTGACTCAATGAACTCTACCGGCCAGTTAAATCCTGCTACAAATGCACAATCCTTTCCCACTGACTGGCATTCTAAGAAAAGGGCTCAAGTTTACCATGGCCGGTAAGTATATACCCTGTTTAACTGAAAAGCAAAGTCTGTTTTGCTTATAGTTGAGCCAAAACTGTCTATTTTTAGGATGTCTAACATTTTTTTTTCTCTGCAAAGTTTTTCTAAGCTTTTATTGGGTACATTGTTGATCTTAGTGCGCAAAAAACTGAAAATGGAGTAAAAACATGATTTAACATAGTTTATTCAACTTTGACCATGACGGTCGGAAGTGAAGAGCAGTCGGAGAGAAGAATCTCATTACAGAAATAAGCCAGACTTTTCAAGGAGTGCTCGAGCTCTTTATCCCATGACTTATTAATAATTTTCAACACTTGAAGTTTACTAGCAATGAATGTGTAAAGTAATTCATAAGCCGGTCCATTACACGACACCGGTGAAAAACTAACATATGCGCACTGCTTTGCCTCATGTCATAAAAAAACTTTGTGAAAAAGCCTTAGAGTCTGGAAACTACGATACCCTCCAAGGTAGAATCAGTGCCATCACCGCCCACTTTATTGTAACTCACTGTTAGGCACAACAATGAATCGTCCACTTACACAATCCATTGGAGATCTCCTTGCAGGGCATGCGAGTGAACGGGGAAAGATTCAACCGTGTTGCCTACAAAAACCTTTCCTGAGAGATGAGTGGAACAAACAGCGTCGGGGACATTAATACCATATATCAATAACTGTAGCCTAAGTTTTAGGCCAAAATTTGAGGCATTATGTGTATTTGGCTTTGAAGATGCTGTGCAGATTTTATTGGGAGTTGCGTACTATTTTAGCATCTTTTGAATTGATCTCATTGCATGATCAGCTTATCGGGCGAGACTTTTTGTATTGGATTGCTGTCCAAATTAAAGGAATTGCTTTGGCGGCCAAGTGGTCGCCAGGGCGAAGATTGCAGTATATGTTTGCTACACTCTTTGGCCCATTGCTTCACCGGCTATGTTTTGTTTCAAACTTTTTTTTAGACCTCAGTTTTATTTTGGCTCTTCTCAACAATGATATTTAGTATTATGGGTTGTTAATTATTTGGAAGCCAACACCAACAAAAACAGGTTTGAAAAGTTAAAAGACATGAAATTATCATTCATATAACATAATTTAATAAATTAATGCAAAGGTTATTATTCTCCCCCTAATTTTAAATATCGGGAAGTTTAATTGGTGATGAATATGAAAAATCACACAACAACAAAAAAAGTTCTGCTGTTCGTATTGTATGGCTAATACAAAATACAACATAGTAATGATAACAATAATAACGTAAATAATGATAATGACGACGACGAAGACGACGCCGTCAAAAATGACAACGACGATGACGACAACTACAACGACGACGGTGACAACAGAGACAGTGAAAATAGTGTTAATAAATATGACACAAGGACAATCGGATCAGCAATAACTCCTGACAGTAAAACGCATGGCGAGAATGATCATAATGTACAGGAATTTACAGTGTGTAGTGCCAGCCGTCCACCTGTACAGCGTCCCACGGTCAGCGAGTGAGTGTAGGCAGTATAGTAAATGACTTAGCAAGCTCAAGGTCAACAGACTAGACTAGTCAATCAAGATTTGCAGCGTTGCAAGGCCATAAGCTATACACAGTGAGGAGTTGTCACAACTACCTCACTTTCCACTGACTTCTTGGTAGAAAGAATAGCTGTGTGGGGTCGAACCAACAAGTAGAACAATCGTCCCAGTATCACACGCTTGTAGGTCGTATGCAGTGTAAGTTGATTCGACTGAACACTTTCCACTGACTATTGTTCGTGTTGTTAGCCAACTTGTCCAAGTAGACGCTTGTCTATTTAATTATTATGTACATGTAGTTGCTTGGTTATGCTTTGCTCGTTATCGTATTCTTTGTATATATTCACTTGTGTTTGCTATGCTTTGCTCGTTATCTGTTCCTTGCATGTGTACTTGTGCTGTGTAGAGAGAATCATCAAGCTGTGTGAGAGGCAGGTTAACTCTGATTTTATCATTGAATTACATGAATATTTATACAGGCACATAGAACAATAGAAGGGGTAAGGCAGCCAAATAACAAAAGATAGGCTACGCCTATTTGGCCTGATTGGCCCATAGAACTGAAAGGAGGCAGCCCCTTGTCGCTGCTGACTTAATAATGTCGTATGTGTGTTTACGTAAATGCTTGTGTAAATACTGCTATACAAAATGGTTATGAATAAAATAGAGGGTAAATATAAGGTGCCGAACTGTCACCTGGTCGACTGAGTTAGTGAATTCCCCAACAATAATATGGTACTATTAAAAATTATAATAACAATACGTTTTTTAAATCTTCAAACAGGTCTTTCTTAGTGCTGGCTCCAAAATAATTATTAACATAGTATATTAAGCACCAAAAGTGAAATAAAACTGAAAAAGGTTGAGGTCTAATAATTAATTGAACGCAAAGCATAGCTGATACAGCTTTAAGCCAAAGAGGGTAGTTAATGTATAATACAATCTGCACCGTCGGCCATTCTTGTTGATATAGGCCAACAAACCAACACAAAAACCAATCACCAAGCAAACTTATCATCCCATAAAATCAAGAAGAAATGTATTGAAACGACATGGGGGCAAGCAACACCCAATAAAACAAGCACAGCATATTCAAAGCCAATACACATAAAACCTTAGATGTTGGACTAAGATTTATACTATCATCTATTAGCATTCAGACCAGAACTTTGAGGATGTTGTTTATACTTCAAAAAAACTCATTCAAGTCCAAACAATCCCAGATGCAAAACAACCTCGAATTGGGATGGTTGATGATGAAGTGGGAGAGGTTTTCTACCACTATTTTGTCCACCCAGCCCTGCTTTGGTGTCTTTTTCCGTGCAACCATACACTTTTTTGACTCCTAGGAACAACACTTACATGCTTGTTGTTGCCACCACATTTGCTAAATAACAACATCCTCTTCCACCGCAGCAAACACCACCTATTCCTGAAATTTCCATCTAAATCATACCATATAAATGACAGCACATAGTCCCACTAGTTGCAAATCCACTTTCTGTAGTACCAGAACCTTGTCGAGTGGTGCAGAACCCTCCGTCTGCAGCACCAATTGTTCTTCCAGTTGTCCAGAACAATGTTGAGAAATTACAAACGCCGTCAATATTTGCTTCCCCTAGTAGCTGCAATATGGCACAAACAGTTTATGAACAGTTGAGAAGTAAGAGCCAGTGACTTCTTGATACCGTTTTTACTCTCCTGGACCAGTCTCTTGGAATGAGGCTTCATTTCTTTCTCCAAGGTGGTGACTTGAGTTATCCAACCATTTTTTCAACCTAAGACATAAAACAAATGTTCAGGATCTGCCCCAACACCCTGCCACCATGCATTGATTTTTTGACCTACTACTCCAACTAGCAGGTCCATGGAAAGCCCTGAAAAATTCTACTGAGAACAGCGAACCACTAAGTCAAACAGCAAGCCTTTTAACAGAGAGTCCTTCTCACTCAAGGAATAAAAACTCACCACACCCCCTCCTCTCTTGTGCGCTGCCAAGGTTCAAATTATGCGGTTAACCACTCCGGATGTAGAAAAGCCAGCCAGCAACTTTGTTCTGAAGAAGGTAAAAAGTAAACCAACGATACCTTTAGGCAATACAGTAGTTCTGTTGTTTGGCACATATTCAAGTAGTAACATGCTTGTGTGAGGTAAGGCAAGCAAAGCAAACAAGTGAATCTCTCCAGTTTCGTTATATGAAGAAGAATAAAGCAACAGTAGTAATATATGAGCAGATCTCCCTACCAAGTGTTTTTTTGTGGATCTGACCTTGGAGTTGAGACAATGGGTTACGGCGTTGGATGAATTCGCCGAGTTTATATTGTATTTTACTTGAGGGGTACTTGAGTGGCATTTGAGTGGCATTTGAGTTTTGATTAGTTTTTTACTTAATTTGAACTTATATGGCATATAGATTTTGAATGTATGGCATTCAAGTTTTGATAAATTTTTTACATAACTCGAACTCATATGGTATCTTGAGAGAGAGGGGAGAGGAGAGAGGAGAGATGGGAGATGAGAGAGGAGAGAGAGGAGAGAGATTTTTTAGTTTTCTATACATTCATGTATATATGGTTAGTTATGTACATATTTATGGCTATATTTATATCTACATAGAGAGAGGAGATATATCTACATTGAACAAATATATTGATCAAAAATGAAAATTATATGATTATATACCTGATTACATAATAAGTAGGGAAAATCTTCTGGAGAGAGGGGAGAGGAGAGATGAGAGAGGAGAGAAGAGAGAGGAGAGAGAGGAGAGATTTTTTTTAGTTTTTTATACATTTATGTATATATGGATAATTATGTACATATTTATGGATATATTTACATTTACATTGAATAATATACATTTATTACATAATAAGTATATTAAATGCTATAAAATATGTTGGAAAATTACCAAATTAGACCTCTAGATGGTTAAAATCTACAGTATTTGAGAAATAACTGCAAGAGAGGAGAGAGGAGTATTTGGTAGAGGAGAGAGTATGTTGAGAGAGAGGAGAGATAAAAAGAGGAGAGAGGAGATATATCTACATTGAATAAATACAGTGATTAAAAATGAAACAATATGTGAATATATACATTTATTGTGTAATAAGTAAGGAAAAAATTTAAAATAATTACATGAAATTGAATTATAGCTTTAGTTACATTGGATAGTTTACATTATATAGAAAAGGGAAATAGCTCACCAAGTCACATTGTCCACTTGTTTTTTGAATTAGAGACTATCCATCGCTAAAACACTCATCATTTTTTTTCAGCAACATATCCTGTCTCAAAATCATCAAAGTCTCCACATGGAAAATCTTCAAGTTCATCATCATCATCAATTTCTAATATTGTTTTGTTGTACTTTGCTTGATCACAATATTGTTTTCAATACATTCGACCGAGACAGTATGGAGAGCAAAATGAAAGATCGTATTCTGTCTTAAATTTTCCGTGGGTTGTTTTTCCTCTGTAGATCATCACACCTGGAGTATATTTGTTAGCTTCTGAAGCATATTTGTCTGGTATGGCGAGCGTCTTCAACAGCGTTTCTCCACATTGTTCAATGCTATAACGGATACAAATTACATTCGACTGACCTCCTTTAAATCGATGAGGAACGAATCTATCAACAACATCTTGGTAAGGAAAAATAGCGCCGGGTTGAAAACTATTGAGGGTGTTGATGTTCAAGAAGCGTTTGAGCTGACATTTAGTCAATGTACTAAAATATAGTGATTCCTCTTCAGCTTTCTTTTTGCTTAGAGGATGTCTGCTAACACGTCTGACATCATACCAAAGAACGTTTTTATTTTTTGGTTTTCCCTTTCTACCCAAATATACAACGTTAAACGGAGGGGGGTAATTATCACAGTTGAAGTTTTTAGCTATTTCAACTGGACAGAGGAGTATTTTGGGTTCGAGTTCATTTATATCTGAAGGATCATGGTAGTGTACTTGAGAATATCTACACTTCTCCTTACTTGATGGATGTATCACACCAGTCACTCGCATAATGCTTGGGATAGGAAGATCTTCAAATGTTTTGCAAATCGGAACTTTTGGTGAGTCAATCACAGGAGAACCTTTAGACTTTTCTAATTCCCTAGCTCTCCTTTCGTGGAGACATTCAACTGTTAAATGAGTTATAGCTGCGCTCTCCATTGTTTGCTTATCAACGGAAGTAGTTTGTTTTCTCACTGTTTGTTTTCGTTTCCTTACTATTCGCTTTTTTGGAGCAGTTTTCCTTCTCTTAGGAGTTGTTTTGCCGTTTTTCATTTTATTTTCTGTTGGATATGGATCTGTGCTAAGGAGCTCTTCAGAAAGAGCATCCATAACATTCTAAAAATAAAAGGGTAATATTTGCATGAGTGGCTAAGAGTGTATTTATTACTTAGAGTGTCTTATATATATATATATATATATGTATTTATGCCAAAAGCGGTTAAGATCATAGAGTTATGGTAGATTGAGAATGTGCTTAATAAACTATCGGGATGTGGAGACAGACAACAAAGGATGCATTCAAATATATATATATATATATATGTATTTACTTAATATCATACCGCTTTTAACATCTAAATTGGTAAGAAATAAAATATAATAGTTTGAACATAACATCTAAATTGGTAAGAAATAAAATATAATAGTTTGAACAAAATATTGTAAAATAATAAAAAACAACTAAAAATTTTTCATAAATATGTATGAAACGCTTCCAACATTAATTCTAAAATACCTACAGAAGAGGATAGAGCTTTATCTATTTGGACATAATTATAAATATGCTTTCTGAATTTATAAAAAGTTTTTTTGTTCCATGTCATGTTGTATAATTTTTTGAAAACTATTTGATTCCAAGCACTTCTTTCAATTTCTTTTAAAAAATCATTAATATTAACGACTTCCACCATTGACAAAACGATTTCGAAACCGTTTTTTATAATGTCATCAAAACGTTCTGTAGATATATCACGTTTCTTACAACACATCCCCATACTCATCATGTGTTGAGTTATACAGAATATTATAACTTGAAATGTCAAACGTTCTACAGCTTTTTTTTCGACAACATCATTATTTATCACATAGTTATGATACATTTCTGGAAGGAAGTCCTTTAAGTAGATTGGATTTGTTGTTGCGTTGTTCTAAAATACAAGCGATAATTAGATAACTAAAATAATTAAAGGTGTTCAACAGGTGTTAAATAGTATTTTTTATTAATTCTTACCTTTTCATCAGGCTGAGATTCTGACTTTAGATACAATGGTTGACTTTCTACGACTTGAGTATTCATTCTGAAAAAAACAGAAAAAATTGGTTCAATTCTTTATAACCAATTTAAAGATAGATATGTCATAAAGCCTTCAGATAGTTGTGTTAGCTAGCGGAAATATTTGAGTTTAAGTTTTACCTTTATGAAGAGAGAACTCTTAGTAGTTGCAATGGAAGATGTAGTAGATAGATGTTGCTCCTTTGCTCACTGTTGTTGAACTGGATGCTTTCTGTCTGAAACCGTTGTCTCTTATATAGGTGAATGTGTGAAAATAAATCTTTCATTCCCGCGAAAGCATTGGTTTGTATTCGCGTGAAAATAAATTGTTTATTCCCGCGAAAGCAATGGGTTCCATTCGCGTGGAAATAAATTATTTATTCCCGCGAAAGCATTGGTTTTTATTTGCCTGAAAAAAAAATGTTTATTCCCGCGAAAGCAACAGTTTCCATTCGCGTGAAAATAAAATGTTTATTCCCGCGAAAGCATTGGTTTGTATTCGCGTGAAAATAAAGTATTCATTCCCGCGAAAGCAACAGTTTCCATTCGCGTGAAAATTAAATGTTTATTCCCGCGAAAGCATTGGTTTGTATTCGCGTGAAAATAAAGTATTCATTCCCGCGAAAGCAACAGTTTCCATTCGCGTGAAAATAAAATGTTTATTCCCGCGAAAGCATTGGTTTGTATTCGCGTGAAAATAAAGTATTCATTCCCGCGAAAGCAACAGTTTCCATTTGCGTGAAAATTAAATGTTTATTCCCGCGAAAGCATTGGTTTGTATTCGCGTGAAAATAAAGTATTCATTCCCGCGAAAGCAACAGTTTCCATTCGCGTGAAAATAAAATGTTTATTCCCGCGAAAGCATTGGTTTGTATTCGCGTGAAAATAAAGTATTCATTCCCGCGAAAGCAACAGTTTCCATTCGCGTGAAAATTAAATGTTTATTCCCGCGAAAGCATTGGTTTGTATTCGCGTGAAAATAAAGTATTCATTCCCGCGAAAACAACAGTTTCCATTCGCGTGAAAATAAAATGTTTATTCCCGCGAAAGCATTGGTTTGTATTCGCGTGAAAATAAAGTATTCATTCCCGCGAAAGCAACAGTTTCCATTCGCGTGAAAATAAAATGTTTATTCCCGCGAAAGCATTGGTTTGTATTCGCATGAAAATAAAGTATTCATTCCCGCGAAAGAAACAGTTTCCATTCGCGTGAAAATTAAATGTTTATTTCCGCGAAAGCATTGGTTTGTATTCGCGTGAAAATAAAGTATTCATTCCCGCGAAAGCAACAGTTTCCATTCGCGTGAAAATAAAATGTTTATTCCCGCGAAACCATTGGTTTGTATTCGCGTGAAAATAAAGTATTCATTCCCGCGAAAGCAACAGTTTCCATTCGTGTGAAAATTAAATGTTTATTCCCGCGAAAGCATTGGTTTGTATCCGCGTGAAAATAAAGTATTCATTCCCGCGAAAGCAACAGTTTCCATTCGCGTGAAAATAAAATGTTTATTCCCGCGAAAGCATTGGTTTGTATTCGCGTGAAAATAAAGTATTCATTCCCGCGAAAGCAACAGTTTCCATTCGTGTGAAAATTAAATGTTTATTCCCGCGAAAGCATTGGTTTGTATTCGCGTGAAAATAAAGTATTCATTCCCGCGAAAGCAACAGTTTCCATTCGCGTGAAAATTAAATGTTTATTCCCGCGAAAGCATTGGTTTGTATTCGCGTGAAAATAAAGTATTCATTCCCGCGAAAGCAACAGTTTCCATTCGCGTGAAAATAAAATGTTTATTCCCGCGAAAGCATTGGTTTGTATTCGTGTGAAAATAAATTATTTATTCCCGCGAAAGCATTGGTGTTCTTCCGTAGAAACAATGTTTCATTAATTTAACCTTATGATAAATGGCATGATTTCAGCTATATAAGAAGCACTGTTTTTACACAGAAAGCAGTCACTTCGACATTAGCAACTGAAGGAGCAAGATCTACTACAACATCATCTACTACAACTGCTAGAAGGACTTTTCTGTTTGGAGGTAAGTCAACTTGATTGAGTATAAATTTAATTTTTATCGATTTAGATACTAACAGTGGTATGATATTGAGTAAATATATATATATGTATATATATCTTCAAATTGGTTTGAAAAAGAAATCATAACATGGATTTTTACTTTATCTTTTAGAATGTCGACACAAGTCATATCAAAACAACTGAAGAATAAAGAACCAAAACCTTCACAAGATAAGGTGATTGATGACAATGTACTTCTTCAACGCACTATGATCCCCTTTCAAAGCGCCAGTCTGAATACTCTGGCAACTCTCATCATCAAAAGCGCCTCTCTGTTAAGTACTCTATCTCCAGCTTCCAGAAGAAACATTGAAAACATAGTCAAAGTTGAAGATTTACCAATACCTACAGTTATGCAGGTGTTAACCGTTGAGCTCCATGATGAAACGAACTGCACCATCATATACAACTATAAAAAGGATGGAAAGGTAGTTAGAGTGAAGAGCACTATTCCATTAGCGGCGGGATTACTTGTCAATGAAGCTTCGCAAATAAGACCACTGGTTTTGATCTACATGGGTGTTGAAAAGACTGGAAAAACAATTTTTCGTGCTGCTACAGAAACAGGAACTACTTTGAGGTGTAAGAATGTGTTTGATGTATTACCAGAAAAAAGTATGCGACAAATCAATGCTTATTTTGAGGTAGCTAATCTTCAGGATTTCCCAACAGATAGTGTCATATGTTTCCAAAACCCTGAAGTTATAACAAAGTCTGACAGGCGATGGAATGGAAATGAAGAGACTCTTCTAGTTCAATACAGAAGTGTTGTAGATGAAGAATTACTGATCGGAGATATGCGCATTCCTCATCAAATAGCTTCTGCTGTGACATTGGAGAGATTTGGAGTGATTTTGTTCAAGGGTCTGAGTCGAAACGCAGACAATTCAATTTTCTACAACGTCAGTGTACTCGCAGCTCATCAAGCCTTCGTCCAAGCCTCGGAACTGGCTGATAATCCAAAATCTGAGGATTTTCTCAACCACTTCGATGATGCTGAAAAAGAAGGCTGTGGAGAACAAACTCTCGAGAAGCTAATCTATAACTCAAGGGATTCATATCACTATAGGTAAGTTTTATTAATTTTTACCATAATTTTAAAAAGTTGATTTGTGAAAATTTTGTGTATTCTTACAATGAAAAACCCCTTAAAATGATAAATTTGTGAACATTTTTGTAAAAAATTTTCAAGTTATATATATATTTCGAATTAAAAAAGGATTTTGTTGTGTCATCAGTGTTTTTTTTACATAAAAGTTGGAAAAATAACAAAAGGTGATAATTATTTTACAAAAATGTTCAATTTTTCACATAAATGATCAACTCATAACCCTTTTTTGTAAAACATTTTTAAATTATATATATTTCGGATTAAAAAAAGGACTTTTTTGTGTAATCAGTGTATTTTTTTTACATAAAAGTTTAAAAAATAACAAAAGGTTATAATTATTTTGCAAAAATGTTTAGTTTTTCACATAAATGATCAATTCATAAACATTTTTTGTAAAACATTTTTAAATTATAACTATTTCGGATTAAAAAAGGATTTTTTTTGTGCAATCAGTGTATTTTTTTTACATAAAAGTTTAAAAAATAACAAAAGGTTATAATTATTTTACAAAAATGTTTAGTTTTTCACATAAATGATCAATTCATAAACATTTTTTGTAAAACATGTTTAAATTATATCTATTTCGGATTAAAAAAAGGACTTTTTTGTGCAATCAGTGTATTTTTTTACATAAAAGTTTAAAAAATAACAAAAAGGTTATAATTATTTTACAAAAATGTTTAGTTTTTCACATAAATGATCAATTCATATACATTTTTTTGTAAAACATTTTTAAATTATATATATTTTGGATTAAAAAAAAGGGTTTTTTGTGTAATCAGTGTATTTTTTTTAGCTAGAAGTTGAAAAAAAATCACACCAAATGAAAAAAAAGGACTTTTTCGTGTGTAATCAGTGTATTTCTTTTACATAGAAGTTGAAAAAATAACGAAAGTTTATATTTATTTTACATTAATTTTAATCATACTATACTAATACATCATTTTTTATTTTAGTCCATTTTATCGTAAAAAGAAAACAGAGTAAAGAACTTTCCCTAAGAAATATTGAGCTGAATGATGTAACTCAGTGAGTTATTTTCCTGTTATATATAAAATGTAAACTATCTAATGTAGCTAAGAGTAAAATTTAAATTCGGTAAAATTTATTTATATGAATAACTTTTGTATTTTAGTCAATTATTGGATCACAGAGAATACGGAATACAAGAGTTCCTCCCTGGGTCTAATAATATACCAGAAGAATATCGAGAAAGATATTGTTCAAGAAAAGCGCTTTGTAACCATTGATATCGTAAGCTATAGTAGTTTGTATTACAGAAAATTTACTATAAAACAGTTTTATGAATGTAAAAACTAGATATGGTATTTTCCATTACAATTATTTACTTGTAAATTTTATTCATCTAGAGAGGTAATTTGGTGATTTTTTGACAGTTTTTAAAAAAGTTAAAAAGTACAAAAAAATCAAAAAATATCGAAAACTGTATATTTCAATGATTATTTTTTAAAAAGTAAATTTTATTCATCTAGAGAGGTAATTTGGTGATTTTTTGACAGTTTTTAAAAAAGTTAAAAAGTACAAAAAAATCAAAAAATATCGAAAACTATATATTTCAATGATTATTTTTTAAAAAGTTCAAAAAAATGTAATAAAGCTCTGTTTTGAAACATAAAAAATTTAAAAGGATTGTGTAGGATAAAATTCTCACTCAAAAAATTATTGAAAATTGAATGAAATAAAAAAATATTTTCCCAAATACCATGAAAAACTCTATATATATATATATACATTGTTTTTAAAATAATATCGAAAACTATATATTTCAATGATTATTTTTTAAAAAAATAAAAAAATTTAAAAGGAAGGTGTAGGATAAAATCCTCACTCAAAAAATTATTGAAAATTGAATGGAATAAAAGAATATAAAGTGAAAATCGCTATATATATTTATTTTTTTAAAAAAATATCGAAAACTATATATTATAATGATTATTTTTTAAAAAGTTGAAAAAACAAAAAAATTTGTAATAAAACCCTGTTTTAAAACATAAAAAATTAAAAAGGCATGTAATAAAAGAATATTTTACCAAAATACCTCATTTTTTTGTTGTAAATATCTAGTAAAAATTTCTGAAATATTGTTGGTAAAATTTACTGGAAAATGGTTTCAAGTGTGTCAAAGACTAAATATGATGTTTTCATTGAAATGTTTATTTTCAAAAGATCCAAATAATAACATTGAATCAATTAGTTAAATTTAACAGTCAAATTCTTTTTTATCAAGTAGGCTTAATGTTTCTATTGTGATTAATTCTCAAATATTGTAAACTTGAACTATCTAGAGGAGTAATTTGTCGATTTTGATGTGTTTTTTTAAAAAAATTATCATGTAATACCACATACTTCAGTTCTAATTCGTTTTGAACAATTTCATGGGAGACAAAGAATAAAAAAGTTACATTGATTTAGTTTTTAGAATTGAAGTTGCTATCAAAAATGGATTGTTCTTCTTTAAAAAAAATGATTACGTAATACTACATACTTCAGTTCTAATTCGTTTTTAGAATTGAAGTCGCCATCGAAAATGGTTTGTTCTTGAATGGGTAAATCCATAGCCTCCTCCTCCTCATCATGACAAAAGCTTTCTGATGATTGCATTTTGAAAAACAAATTGCATTGTTTTAGTTTTCCGAATTGAAATTGCCATCGAAAATGGTTTGTTCTTAAACGGGAAAATCCATAGCCTTCTCATCATCATGTCTAAGTTTTCTACCCCAATATCTCCAACCTCTCAGAGATAGGAATTGTTCTGTTTAAAAAATAATGGAAATTGTATATATAAATGATTGTTTTTGAAAAAAATGGTAAATTTTTGAAAAAAATTCAAAAGGAAAATGCAGGATAAAACCCTCACTCAAGAAACTAATTTTGTATGATAGGTGGCTCACCTAATAATAAGAAAATAATGAATGATTTATATTTAAACAATTATTGAAAGAATTAATGAAAATTGAATAGAATAAAGGAAATATTTTACCAAATAGTCTGTTTTTTTGTAAAGATATACAAACAGATGAAATTTAACCATTTAAAGGATGATTTCTTTTTTTGCAAAAAAATAATGAAGATTTAATGAAATGAAAGAAAATTTTACCAAATACCTTGTTTTTTTGTAAATTTATACAATTATAATAAGAAAATAGTGAATAATGTATATTTAAGCAATTATTGAAAAAATTAATGAAAATTGAATAGAGTAAAGGAAATATTTTACCAAATACCCTGTTTTTTTGTAAAGATATACAAACAGATAAAATTTAACCATTTAAAGGGTGATTTCTTTTTTGCAAAAAAAATAATGAACATTTAATGAAATGAAAGAATATTTTACCAAATACCCTGTTTTTTTTGTAAATTTGTACAATTAGATGAAATTTAACCATTTAGAGGATGATTTGTTTTTGTAAAAAATTAATGAAAATTGAATAAATCGAAAAAATATTTCACCAAATACCTCTTTTTTGTAGATGTAAACAAATAGATGAATATCTAACTTTATCCATTTTTTTTCCATTTGGGATCATGTTTTGAAGGTTTTCAAGATAGTTTTTAGTAAAAGCTTATGCATTGATTGTCATTACAAGTTGTAGTGTTTGGTATTATTTAATATTTACTGACTCTAGCTATATTATATGAAATTTTCCCTACTTATTGCACAATAAATGTATATATTCACATATTGTTTCATTTTTAATTACTGTATTTATTCAATGTAGATATAATGAGTCGAATTACAAAAAAATATCAAAACTTAAATGCCATACATTCAAAATCTAGATGCTCTATGAGTTAAAGTTATGTATATAATTATGTACAAGATTATCAAAACTTGAATGCCATACATTCAAAATTTAAAAGTTCAAATTAAGTAAAAAAATAATCAAAACTCAAATGCCACTTAAATGCCATTCAAATGCCACTCAAGTACCCCTCAAGTAAAATACAATATAAACTCGGCGAATTCATCCAACGCCGTAACCCATTGTCTCAACTCCAAGGTCCAATCCACAAAAAAACACTTGGTAGGGAGATCTGCTCATATATTACTACTAGCAACCTTTGATGTATGCCACGTCAACCAAAGGAACATAGTTGGAATGTTTCATGTCACAGCTCATATTCGTTGCATGAAGTTCCTTGAGTAAGCCATAGTGATAAATAGTAAAGGCATGCATGGCAGGTCATTTACAAAAAAAATTCAGATCCATCGTGATCTCTTTCAGCCACCAAGTATGGAGTGAACTATCTTGTGTAGGTTACTACACAGAGAGACTTGCCCCTTGGGTTAGTAGAGCCCTGTTTTAAACAATTAGCCCGTAGCAGTCAGCTGGAACGAGCCTGACTGTAAAGGATACATACTAGTTCCATGTATAACCCTACGGCCCAGCCTGTTAAAGCTCAAGAGAAAGAATACCATTGGCCACTATCCAAGACTGAGCTCTGAAGTGGTCAAACAACTTGAGGTTGCTACAGAGTTTACATTTCTGTTACCGGCCATCATCCCCACCTTCTTGTTCCTTCTCATGACCTAAACTGTCGTCAGCAACCTTCCCTCGCTGACCGAACAGACAGAACAACCACCAGGTAACACGACTGCAACACCAGTAAGCTGGCATATAACTGGCAAGAAATTATGATGTCAAGCAAACCACTTTAGTTACCCATAATAATCCTTTTTTCTCTGGTACTCAACGTATATGTCAACACTGTCACCGACTCATTCCACAAAAAAGAACAGGAGACAACTAGACAACCGGAGGCATTGCTAGATTCTGGACTCATGGAGCAAGCATCAGGAACAGATCGAACTTTCGTGCCATTTTAATGAGAATTAAATATGGTGATTAGATGTTCTAGATAGTTTACAGTCAGTTTAATGAAGTCAAACACCAAGATGCTTACATAATCGCTACAATAATGAAAATCTGGAAACTTCATCACGGAGCAAGTTTTTCACCATTTCTAAACTGATCAGAAGTTAGTGGCAGGTCGCTCTTAATGAGGGTGCTAGTGAGCATTCTTCCTCTACTACTTTTTCTGGTCTTTAAGAGAAGAAGATGCTTCCTTTGGCGTCACTTCAGGACCAGTCCCTTTCAAGCACATGATGTAGAAAGTTCTCCAAAGCATCCACTCAAAAACTCTCCTGTTATACCTTGATGACAGTACCTTTGTTGCTCCTGACTTTCCCACTCACATCAAGAGACTGGCTGAAGTTGCTTAGTAATTACAAAGGGTTTTCTGAAATTCACACTGAGCGAATAGGCATTGAATAAACCTCAGGTCAAGTTCCTGGTCCACATAGTGAGCTGCAAAAGAGTGTCAGCTAATCCGGAGAAAGTTGCTGCCGTTGTTCATTAGCAGACCCATACAGTGTTGGAATTCTAGCTACCCTTTCTTGGTGTCAAAAAGTGCTCAAGTCAGCACATGTTAGACTTCTTTACCATAGTTGAACCCATCACCCAGTCTATTAAATAGGATGACACATGGAATTGATCTCAGGAACAAGAGACTCTTTTCCAGAAAGTCATGTTTACTTTAGTTTGTGGAACTGGCTTGGCTCACCCTAAAAATAATGCCCTGTATACTTTGGAGACAAACTCCAGTAACACAAGTATTAGCAATATACTACATGGGATTCAGGAAGGCAGTGAGAGGGTTATTACTTATTACAGTAAGAAGCTCAGTCCTCAGGAGCATACCTAATGTCTGACCATTGAGAGTTATTGGCAATGGTAATTTCTGTCAAGTATTTGCTTCCCACTTGCACTTTTAAATGGACCATATCTCCTTGCTATGGCTATTTACCAAAAAGTTCCATCAGTCAGTTTACTATATGGCTTCAACATTTTTTTTAGTTCAAGTATACCGTTGAGCATAGGTCTGACAACCAAAACGGAAATGCCATTGAGTTATGTTTTTGGTGCCCCCAGACTGTGGACAGTATGGCCATATTGAGCAGAAATGTGGTTTTATTAGCCAAAGCTGAGAACTGACTAGAGCTGGCTTCCCTCCCCCTTCTCAACTATTTTCTTTCCACCTCAGCATTAGCCTGAGTCTCCCCCGCATCGGTTAGCTCAGCCACCCATTCCGTCCCTCAGGTGACCCTAATGCAGTTCAGCTTGTCCAATTTTACACTCACTGTCCCAAGGCAAATAAGGGGTGCCGTACTGTTTTTGATATTCATTGGGCCTGTCTACACATTGCCCCAGCACGAACGAGCAGTTGGAATTCGGTACTGAAAAACTCAGAGAGTTGAACATTTGGATCGGGCCCATGAGATTATGGAAATATGTGTGTTGGTGCTCCAGATTTCTCAATGACCTGTGCTTCGGCCAATGTGGTAATGAAAAGTTACAATATCTTTCAGATCTATTCCTTTGCATACAAAAGAAATGGGTAGGATCCTTGTGTGCCGATAGCTGACATGATACTAAA
This sequence comes from Cryptosula pallasiana, assembly GCA_945261195.1. Lineage (NCBI taxonomy): Eukaryota > Metazoa > Bryozoa > Gymnolaemata > Cheilostomatida > Cryptosulidae > Cryptosula > Cryptosula pallasiana. Next base: position 6,815,924 of record OX183137.1, read on the forward strand.
CAGAGGTGACAGCAGATGTACAAAACGTGGTAAAGACCGGGACAATTGCCAGAGAAACACAAGTAGTGGTCTAGCCATGGTCACCAGTGTGTGTGCGCCAGCGGCTCCTAGCAAAATCTAGTTGTAGATTTGGTTGGGCCATTGCTGTGATAGCTTATGGTAATGCATGAATGCGGGTGTTGATTGACCAGTTGACTTAGCGGCCAACACTATGACTCATCTAAATGCCACAACCCTAGTGGTAACCAACATCTCTACTAAGAACAACTTTGCTATTAACTTTTCCCTGGTTGGTGAGTTCAGTTAAGTGCTACCTACCTGGAAAGTTGAAATAACTCATGCTAAACCTCTCATAATAAGGCCAACACGGTTTTCAAGAGAAATGATCAAGTGGGAGTGATTTTTTTGTGGTCCTTCCTCTTGAAATTTAATCATTGTGACTGGGATCTGCGTTGAAAGCTACCCCCTTCCTTCCTGCACTACTGGTGAGGTGACCAATTACATGACTTTAGCCAGAGAAGTACGCCTTTCATATCAAGTGTTCTATGCGCACTCCCAACTGACCGATTACATGTCCATGCATAAGTATGCATTGACCCTCAAGCTAAGACTTAAGAAGGTACATAGGCACTGAGGCAATAACAGCAGAAGTGAGTGCTGATAAGGAGGTAAGCTTAGTCTGTAAACAGCTAAAAACCAGGCGTGGTTAGAGGACCACTGTAGGTCCCATCAAGAAAATCTCAAAACTCATGCAAAGTTTATTGGTCCTTTTAAAAAAGAGGAGGTGCATGATAACTATGCCTACTTCACTGGTCAACACAGCTAAAGTTCAATAGAAAATGGAAGTGAACCTGAAACACTATTACATTGAAAAAATGAAATTAAATAACTTAGTTTTGTATAGAGATTTGTTGTCCCACCTGTCTATTACAGTGATTCCAAAATCCATCGACCCAATGGTTCTGATGGTAAGTTCAGAATAGCACAAAGGCCATCTCCATCTCTTACTGATACACTCCAACACCACCCAAAGCCTGAAAACTAGTGACGTGGACCTGCAAAACAATGGCTTTGTTGGAATTTCGGTCCTCTCATCTTTTATGGCTACCCATAATGCTATCGAGTTGCAAATAACGCCAAAGAAGAAAGAGAACTTCTAATATTTTTACCATCAAGTGCTGGATGTGACGACCTTTGTGCACTAGCTGTACCTCCATCTTGGATATGATGACAAAAGTCAGGCGCAAACTGGCTTGCTAACCAAAAGTTTCTAGACCATTTGTTACATACTACTTTATCAAGCAGGGTTTCTCTTCTTTACCCCAGTTGTCCTGACACACTTTGTGCCCAATCAGCATCCTCAGTAGGTACTAAAAAGGCAAGGATCTACTGCTAATGCTTGTAACATTGCCCTTTTCTCCGTAGCACAAGTTATGTAGGTCCAGAGAAAGTTTCAAAGCTGCAAGGGCAGTGCGCGAGTCATCAAGTTTTTGCATGCAACTCCATTTAGTTTAGTGTCTACTTGACTAGGGGCCTCCCTCTGATTCTTCAATTAGCAGCACCTGTGGTGCAATTGAAGTGGACTATATAGTGGTTTCACTGGACACCATGTTAGCAACAACACAGCTATAGTGCAATGCACTATTAGAGTAGGTACATGCACTATTGTAGGGTGTCAGCTCAACTGGAACTGAAAGGACTTCCCCATGGATGACAATTAGGCCATAATGGAGACAGTTAGTGAGAACAACGATTCACAAGCTTATGTACTGGTAATGCATTGGAGATAATTTAGTTCCTTGGAATCAATGCATTGGCTTATTATCATCCATTGAATGCAGTAGAATTTCAACCGACTTGCAATTGTATGATGTTCTATTATTATACCCATTGTTGCACTTTTAGCTAAAACTGTTGATGCTTTTGCGTATTGAAACTGGGAACAACAATCTTTGTGCATTGATTGTGAAACTAGATTTGTATATACAAATACAATTAGCTTTACTGCTCCACTATTCTTACTGGTTTAGCAGTTGGCCATTCTCAGAGGCACTGATAAAATCCTACATTCAATCTGCTTTATTCACTATCTTATAATGATTACCGTTGAAAACAAGAAGAATATACCGCTTTCTTATACAGCTTTTTAGTATTGTTCTGTAAAAGTCAAGCACATATCTCTTACAATCATGCAATTATCATTAAACTCAAGATACCTAAAGTATGATGCTTATGTTTCTACATGATAAGATGTGAGTTTACAATATCAATTATGCTATTATATCTTTTAGCTCACAACCAAAATTGAGAGAAAGTGACATCGATGAAGCCGCGAACAAAAAATATTTGCACCATGAAGAGGTTGTGTTGTCTGAAAGTGATGACTATGAAATGAAAATTAAGCCATCGAGCATGGAGGGGCTGAGACAAGATGGGTATGAAATGTCAGTTTTGCAAAAAAATGATGGCAACCAGGTGACAATGAAAGAATTCAGCAAACAAAAAGACAGTTCGATGACAGCTAAAGCAGATGAACAGGAACTGGAAATGGTACATGGGTATACTGGGAACCAAAATGATATGATAAAAGGGTATGATGTAAATCAGATGGCCATGGTACAAAGTTATGATGGGAACCCAATGGGATTCGAAGACTTCACCAGAAAGAGTTATGATGCAGAGTTGGCTAAAGCAGGTGAATACAGAATGGAAAAGGTACAAGAGTATCATCGAAACAAGACCGGCATGGCACAAGGGTATGATGGGAACCCGATGGGCATCGACATTTTCAGCAAAAAGAGCTACAATCCAAAGTTGGCGAACACAGATGAGCTTGGGATGGAAAAGGTAGAAAAGTATATTGGAAATCGAACAGGCATGGCACAATGGTATAATGGGAACCAGAAGAAAATGGAACAAGGGTATGATGCGAATCAGATGGAAATTGACATCTTCAGTGGAAAAAGTAACAATGTGAAGTTGGCTAAAGCAGAGGAGTACAGAATAGAGCGGGCCGAAGAGTATAAGGGGAACCAGAAAGGAATGGTACAATGGTTTGATGGGAACCAGACAGGAAATGTTCAAGCTTATGATGGGACTCAGACTGGAATGGTACAAGAACATGATGGAAACCAGTTGGGCATGGAACCAAGGTATGATGGGAGCCAGATGGGAAAGGTGCAAGAACGTGATGGGAACCAGACGGGCATGGTACCAAGATATGATGGAAACCAGACGGGAATGATACCAAGGTATGATGGAAACCAGATGGGACAGGTACCAAGGTATGATGGAAGCCAGATGGGAATGGTACCAAGCTATGATGGGAGCCAGATGGGAAAGGTGAAAGATCATGATGGGAGCCAGATGGGAATGGTACAAGAAGATAATGGAAGTCAGATGCGAATGGTACCAAGGTATGAAGGGAGCCAGATGGGAAAGGTACAAGAAGATAATGGAAGTCAGATGCGAATGGTACCAAGGTATGAAGGGAGCCAGATGGGAAAGGTACAAGAACGTGATGGGAACCAGACGGGAATGGTGCAAGAACATAATGGGAACCAGATGGGAATGGTACAAAGGAATGGACGGAACCAGAGGGGAATGGAACAAGGGTACGATGGGAATGAGATGGGTATTGACATCTTCAGCAGAAAGGGCTACAATTCAAAGATGGCTAAAGCAGATGACTATGGAATGGAAATTGTACAAGGAAATAATGGGAACCAGAGAGAAATGGTACCAGGATATGCTGGGAACCAGACAGGAATAGTAGAAGAGTATGATAGGAACCAGACAGGAATGGTTAAAGGTTTTGATGGGAACCAGATGGGAATGGTACAGGGGTTTGATGAGTTTGACATGGCAATGGCGTCAGTGAGCAGAACTGGACAAATGCAAAAACCGAACCCAGTTGGCAAACAAAATAGCGGGACGGGTATGATAAGAATTAACAGCACTGAGAAAAGTTTTGGATCCAGTTTTTCCAAAATTGGCAGCACCGATGAAAAATTTGGAAATGGTTCCGCAGCGAAACACGCCGACAAGTATGAAGTTTTTCCCGAAGACAAGGGTATGTGGTATTTATTATCTATTAAATCGTTTTCAAACTCAATTCGTGAGGGGACAAATGTACAAAGATTTAGAAAACCGAATGATATTGCTAATTGTTATGTCAGAAACTCAGATTTCTACATGGCGATTATAATTAACCCATTCCGTGTTGATCTTACATTTCTTTGTTTAGCGGGCACAATCTACTCTATCAAACAAAAACACAAAACTATAGCGGTCAAGAATATGTTTTTGAAGATCATTTTTTTGTAACAGCTAATCCAATTATAAAGCTAATGCAACTTCTATCTATTGCTTACATTAAACCTTTTGCCAATCTGCCATAATATACTTCTTTCTATTCGTGTGACACAGCCTTTGGACTTAATTATTTCGAACTGATGCTTTCCAAGATATCATTGATTTTCCTTCCACTTTTTCGTGCTATATATCCCGCTACATACTGAAACGATTTCCTTTGTGTATTCAAGTTTCATCACAAACTGCTCTACATGATGCAGTTGGCAGCTTATTAGTTAGAAAAGTAACGCATTTGGCATCGAACAAAATCAAAACTAGTTAGCAACAGCTTAGACAGAAACAGTGCTTAAATATAAGTGGCCATTCTCTATTCTACACCAGAGATTGCGAAGTCAACTTGCACTTAGCCTTTTGGCCACGCGCAGACTATTGAATTTGCTACAGATTTGCACTGGCTATTATTGTGAAACTGCAATCATAGGCGGTAGAATTTGCCTAAGTTTTTAGTTTTTACTAAAGCTATCTCTAGTAAACGCATTGCTAAAACTCTAACAGAAGCTTAATTATTACTTACCCCCTTTCAATTTTTTGTCATGAAGATGGCAAGTATTTTAAATAAATGCTTTCAATTGTGCTGTAAGAAAGCTGGAAACAAAGTTTGTCAATGTTACTCATTTATATTTTAGTATTATAAAGTTTTACTGCACAACGTAACGTTTGGGAGCCTTACTTATATATAAACAAGCAACTTTTCAAACGCACGAACTATACCTACGCATAATTCTTTGCAATTTTGAATAATAACCACGTCTAGGTCAGCACTGCTTGCGTCTATCTGAATCGCCTTACTCGCGAGAGGCCAACTCAACTAACTATTTTTTTTGGACACATTTTAACCACTTCAAGTACTCAATCCACTTGCTTGTTGTTACATTTAGCTCTTGAACAATCTCCTGTATTGGCTTCCATTGGACGGGGTGTGAGACAGAGTCCATTCGGACATCCTCAGGTTGTGAACAGCTTCAATATGTCTACTACAATGAGAAGTGGAGATAAACCTCCTAACTATGTCAACATGCGGCAGTCTCAAGATCAGCCCTACTATGTGGAATCCCCTGAGACAAGCCACCAGAATTTAACATGTACGCAAGGTAAGTGATAATTGCACCATTTCAATGAATTTAAGGAACTATCTTTGGAAATTTATGTGGAAAAGTGAAAAATGCCAAAAAGCTGGTGATGTTTCTTGTGATATAAAGTGTTGAATTGTACATGGTTTCCAAACCAGTTTGTCTGTACCTGATCGCGATCTTACCAATTGCTGGATCAAAAGCGGACCAGTTTCTACCCAATGACAAAGATTTCATTAATCATCAAATCAATCTGTCTGTATTTAACAGCAATCATCTTTTTTGTCATTTGGTTAAAATCAATTGGAATAACATATTTCTGCAGGACTGGTTGATGGGTCTCCCCTGGATATTACAGCACTGGAGAGGGAAAGTAGCCTCTACCAAACCCCCTCACCTGGTTAGTATCAATTATATCTTGGTTTTGTATTATGAGTAAAGATTTGTCAAATTATTAGCCTTGCAATCCATGTATTCAAGTTTATTGATTCCTTTTTCTGTAAAGTGTGCAAATTTGACACTGCTATGTTTAGCCCATAGTATGTGTATACTTTTACATCGGTAACGTTATCATCAGTAGTTTTACCTACCATATTGCTATCTGTACAGCTATAGTACTCTTTAAATCGTCTTTTAAAATTAACAATTAAACAAACTGACACTTTTTGGGTATTTCTTGATTTTTTGTTTTTCTTGTCAACTGAATACTTAGGCTTATGTAAAAACAAAAACAAATTGAAACCAGAAAGTCATGTTTTCTTACCTGTACTCAACCTTTAGAATCGTAGCATACCTAACTCCCAAGTAACTAATCTCAAAAACATGGCACTTTGACTCACGTAGAACCACATGTAAGTCTGTCTGAATCTAAGAACTCTCTCTTTATTACTTGTAGGTACTCCTGCAGAATGGTATCTGCAACCTGGAGAAGGCCTGCCATACAACTAGTTTGGTGTTTTACCTAAAGTCTAACCAATGGACAAGGTACCATGCCTTCGGACTAGTCAATGTATCTTTCGTTCCAAAGTGAATCAATTCACTTCATTTCATTTCTTTACCCCACTAGTTACTATGTTTAATCATAAAAAAATGTTCTGTTCTCAATAAACTGTTTGTTTCTGTTAAACGGACCAGGTTTTTGTGTTTTTTATGAGTTAAACAAGGGAATAACACAAAAGGATAAAGCGCTGTGAAATTTTACCACAACTTTGATGCAGGGAACTACTTCTATACAATGTAGTTGCTTTACACAGCAAGCCGAACCAGAACCATGTTTTGTGAATGGCTTGAAAGTTACAACAAAAATCAAATTGAATGCTTGACTGTTTTGTTCATCAATTGAGTTAAAGCAGTTGAATTAATCTAAAAAATAAGAAGCTTTCAGAGGTTACAATTTCATTTGAGATTTAGAAAGTTGCTCACCAATTTTCTTTATAATTTAGTTGACAGCGAATTAATTTTATACTTCTATACCACTTTATCAGTTCTAACGCGTGCCAATCGACTTGATAGAATAAGGTTTTGCTTCATGGACAGAATTTTCGCAATAAATATAACTTTTGTGGTGAAAACTAGTTTATTTCATTTTTAGAAAATTTCTTCAGGGCAGTCAAGGCGGTCAGATAAACGTTACCGCAAGTGCATCAAAATAAAACAGCAATGTTTGGAGGGAACCGTTTCAATCGTTAGCTCAGCTATGCTAGCGAAGACTATCTGAAGTGAGTTTTTATAGCACTACATGTGAGCGCTTGGCTACAAACTGTTCTGACATCACTTCTATAGCCATTGGATGGCCAGAACACAAGTATTACTTTATACAGGAATGACTGACCCTGCATAGGTAAGATACTGACCCTGCATCAGTCAAGTACTAACCCCGTATGAGTTACTATTTACTTATGAGAGCCATTCCGGGCCGGCAGAAAGTCATCTGCTGTAGCCTGGGAACTAGAAATAGCCTCAGAGAAGTCAGAGGCCCTGTTCTGGGAAATATCTAGCGGTGCTTTCCAAAATGTTGAGGATTAGAGCCTAGAAACATTGAAATGCAACATCCAGAAGCCCGGCCTATGATTGGCCAGTGAGTCGATGGCTCCGCCCACCACTTCTTGGCCCGTCACTCAATCACTCTTAAATACCCTATCTCATGTGCCAGTTCTAATCTCCGCATGCTTACTTGTTGTATAATATTCCACTTTTGTATAATTAGTAGTCCACTGTCTAACTTCTTGTGCTCCGCCTGTAAAAAGTAAGCTTTTGCCATAAACATGTAATACTCCATCGGATCTCATACTTACTCGTATTCTTTGGTTGAGAATTAAGACATTTCACTCAAAATCTTCAAGCGATCCGCCTGAGCCAATTGCTCTTTACTAGTTGTGCAATAGAAACTACTCCTCTACAGCAGTTTCGCTCTAGTACTAGTCTAGCATTGCCTCTCAGAAAGACGTAGTTGGTGGCAGCAGGCCATCTGACTCTACCGACCTTACTGTGTCAGCGGCTGTACACACCATGCCACCGACACAGTATAACTTCTCACCTAATCAGCAGGTAACCGCTGTAGGCTGTAGGCTGAAGTCTTGTGCATTGTTTGCAAAGGGTGGATAGTCCACCAAAATCTACGTCTATATATAATTTTAATCTAGATCAGGCAAAAATTGACAGCTTGTCCCGAAGCGAGTGCTCAATGGCGATAGTTGCACGTTGCGTACAAAGTGCATGGGATAAAAGAAAGGTGGTTAAAACATTTTATTACCATTAGTTTCATGCAGTATTGTCTCACTGCAATCATCAGATTAAGTGCATAGTATGTTATAAAAGATCTTCCTGCGGTAAAACTTATAAGATTAGCAAACAGTCAAAGGATAGCAAAGTTTACATAATCTAATTATTGGTGATTATGTCACCTGACTGTGTGGTAGAAACTTGGTGGTATTGTACAGGATTTCAGGTTGGTGTGGTAGCATTCACCTGTACAGCGGCCCACAGTACTGGGTGTGTGCAGGCAGTACAGCGTCTCGCCTCTAACAAGCCCAAGGCCAGCCAGTTAAACTGGTCGAACTTGATTTGCAGTGTTGTCAGCTCGTGAGCTAAACACAGCGAGGAGTTGTCACAACTGCCTTGCTTTCCACTGATTTCTAGTTCGGCAGGATGACTGCGCAGGGTCGAATTACCAGGTGGAACAATCGTTCCAGTATCACACGCCCTAGGGTAGTGTGCAGTGTAAGTCGATTCGACTGACCACTTTCTACTGACTATTGTTCGTTCTGCTAATCGACTTGTCCAAGCGGCTGTTGATGTTGGTGTTTGTTCAACCTGTACGAATGCACTGTCAGCATGCGATGCTGCTATTGCAATAATCTTTTATGTGCTGCCTACTACTGCTGTAGTAATCTTTGTATGAGTCTTTGCTAGTCCACTTAGCTTATCAGCTATTCTTTTGTGTGCGCAAGGTGCTTATTGAAAGGATTCAAAGAAGCAGTGAGAGTGCCATGTTAGCTCTGATTTATTTAGTAAACTGCACACATATTTATACAAAGCCGGTTACATAACATTGATGTCAGTCAGCAAGGAACAAAAGGTGGCTACACCCACCTGGCCTGATTGGCCTAGATAACAAAAGGGGGGGCAGCACTTCGTTACAGCTGAATAAATAGGTACATGTGCATTTGTTGATTGAAATGCTGCCTCTCTACGCAAAGCTATATAATATATATAAATGTTATAAAAATACATGAATGTGTAGTAAGCCGAATGGTGATTGCATAGGCCGAACTAGTGAGTATGATAGAACGTATATCTGGAATAGAATATAGGCCGAAGCCGAATTTACTGTTACTTAGTATTGTCCTTCCGGTAGCTACTTGTGTCGTTGTCGTAGGATTCCCCAACAGTATGTCTACATTTGGATATCATTTCATTGCGTCTGTTCAAAGATCCTGTTGTTTGTGAAACTTCTCATTAATATATATGCGCCTTTTTTTGTAAGTTTAAGCTATATGCAAGAGCTTGTCAAACAATTCACAATTTGATGTTATAAGCTGTTTTGTTATCCTTCAGCTTCTATATATACTTGCTCAGTTCAATTGATTAGCGTCTTGCAGCATGCCCAAATGAGGTTAAGTGGTGGTTATATCTGGTTCTTAATGTGTCGGCGGTTAATCCAATATATGCGCTGGTTGGAATTTCTGTTGTCTTCACTCTGGCTTGGTAGATTATTGAAGGGGTTCGGCACTTACCTTGAACTGGCTATGTCTGTTGGATGCAATTGCCGCATAAAATTTGTATTATCTATTATATGGTCATTTTCGGGTGAGAAATAACCTTTTTAGTTGGGTAAGTATACTGATATATTGTGGGAGATTTGTGTGAAATCCGTGACCCCAGCCCTTCCCTTCCCCCTCAACCCCCCCCCTACCCTGCACCCCTTGCCACCCCAGAAGAGTGTAATAGAACCCCTTCCCCTTTGTCTAGAAGTATCCATAAAATACCCGAGTTGTGCAACTACTAAACTTATCATGTATGCCCAGCCACCCACTATACTGATGAGTCATTCGGAGATTTACTCGGTCATGTATGGCCGCCATTCGGAGGTTAGCCGGGCATATATGGCCGCCAATGGATAAGCATGAGTGAACAAGGAACCTAAACAGCCTAATGGAGTTATACAAGAGAAGGAGTATCAAAGTGGGAACCAAGCTTAAAGAGGAGGAGCCTTGGAGCTACTAAGACAATCAACTGAAATAGTGCATGCATGACACCTTGTTTACTGTTTTATTATGTATTGATTGTGATGATTTGCTAATAACTTGTAAAGAAATATTGTATTGGTTTACCCTAATAAGGGAGTGTGCCTTCCTGGTCTCTCCTATAAAAGGAACTGTTGGAGACCAGGGAGGCAGAAGTTATTGTGGATTACTGTGTAGTTATTATGCATGGCTTGCAGTAATAGTGGAGTAATCATTGAATCATTGTATCTTGCTAAATAGAATGTTAATAATAAAGTATTATTATTAACAAGGGACACTCTTCTCGATTGTCTGGACATTATTAGTATTAACAAGGAATGCATGGAAGCCGTTGTGTCGGTGGTGTAAATAAAGATAGAAAAACACTACAATATTACAATGTGCTTTTCGAGCTAAAAATCTTTTGCCCAGCGCAAAAGTTTTTATATATTATCTTGTAATTTTTGCGCAGGAGAAAAATTCTTCGGTTAGGTGAAATTTTTGACCTTCCAGCATCTTTTTTGCGTAAATAAATTTTCTTCAATCACGCAAAAGTTATTTACAATATGACGTGCTTTCGCACACAAAATACTCTTTTGGCCATGTGAGTCTTCTTTATAAATTATAAATGTGTTTTTCATCCAAACTTGTTTATTTGATTGCACAAAGATTCCTATGTATTATAGTGAGTTTTTCAAATGGAAGAAAGTAATTTTGTTGCGCGAACTTTCATATATATAATGATGCTCTTTGCGCAGAACACTGCTTTTTTCAGTAGCATGAACACGATTTCTTCGGTCATGGCGCAAATACAGCTTAAAGTGCATGCAACTTTAGGAGTCATTGAACACCAGTTTTGTGCTTGCCAGCGAGCTAATTTGTAACGTTATTATCAGTTAATGTAGAGATAAAAATGCAACTATTTGAATTCCATACTCAGCTGTTTGAATAACTAACAACTTCATGCACAACAGCACGTTCTGCTACCAAAATATGCAAGTGTCTCTAAGTTACTAGTCGAACTATCGCGCCAAGTGGAGCTAATGTTGGAGAGAGTTTGTCTTATGTTTGCAGGCTTTTGAAGAAGAGTGTCATCACAGAAATGGTCGTACTCACAAGATGGTAATTATAAGCGAAAACTAACGATAAACGCCCAATGTTTTAATTGACTTGATTACAGAGTACAGACTTGGTTTGTAATAATATAAATAATTATCGAGGGCAGCACAACTTGTTAACACTACATCCAGGAAATGTTTTGGTACCGACTTGTAGAACCACACTTGGTGATGTTGATGGAGTAAAAACTAGTGGTATATAAGATCTTTTGAATGCTTGAATTGATATTTTCATAAAAAAAATAATAAGAAGTTTTAAAATTATGAATATTTTTCAAAAAAAGACCAAATGTTATAGTTATTTGACTAAAGTTTTGGGGATTTGGTGATGGCGCCTGCAACTGCTGAACTGTTTTTTTGAGCTATGTCGTCGCACATTTATAGTCAGCTCACAAATCTTTAGTAAGCTTGGGAAACAGATTCAATCAATTAGAAATATGGAAATAAAATGGTAAAACAGTATGTCAGTGAGTGAGTACAACAATGGTGTTTCATTTGAAACTGTCAAAAGCTCGTAAAGTGTTTGGAGGGCGTTGCATAGTTACGCAAAATTCAAGTAATTTCTATAATTAGTTACTAGTGAAGATGGCACATTTTAGAAGTCTTTTGAGAAACAATCAGATGCACAAATAGATAGGGTGTTTGGAGTTTTTTTGATTGACGACTTGGTTGCAAACTAAAGCCCTGGTCACACGAGACCGAATCTCTGACGAAACTGTCAACGAAACTATTTTTTCAAGCCCAGCGAATTCGTTGCTGAGCAAACCGAGCGAATATTTCAGTTTTGTCGTGATCAAGCAATGCTAGGTTTCGGAAAATCGTCGGTTGCGATGCTTGCATGTGATTGGACCATTGGACCAGATAAGCTCATTAATAGGTTTATTTTCTATGTTCTGTTATTGGCTGGTCTCCAATGTCAGTGTCACTCACAACGAACGCATGGTTCCCATAGTAGTAGCGCATTTTATTTTTGCATAACTATTTATTTATTTTATTATATTCATAATGAGTTTTAAATAAATGAAAGATAATAATAATTATAAATTATAATCAAGCAATTGGAATAGTACTGGCTGGTCAAACTTAGCTATTTATTAAAATAATCTATTCCAAACCTTGCTTGATTCTTCCATGCTTTTACATCACGCAGTAAAGTATGAGTAGGCCCGCGCACAAAACGCAATCCTCTGTCATTGGATGAAATTAGTGATCGCTAGGCGTAACAAACTAATTATAGTTCTCGTGTGACCAGCACAACGAAACTATTATCGTCGCACCTCGGCAATTTTCTAAAAACGTTTCGTTATGGTTTCGTTTATCGGTCTCGTGTGACCAGGGCATAACTATGAAAACCGTGTCTGTATTTTGTAACACACATGCAAGGGAGGCTCATATATGAAACCATTTACCGTGTCACATGATAATTAATGGTTGACTTGCGCTGGATAAAGTAATGTCTCACCGCAATAAATTAAAGCTCCTGTGAAATTATTTTGTTTTTACTAATTTGTATATTTTTAGCTAGACAACAGTGACAATATCTATTGTAAAGCACAAATGTTCATCTTTGAACTCATTGGTCTGTTGCAGCAGAGGATTCACAAAATGGGAAGTCTAAGCACAAAATACCTGCATGACAAACAATCTATTGATCACATGACACAAATACAAGCCCGCACTGCATGTCACAAGTGACGAAATAAGAGATCTTGTAAAGCATCCACTTAATCCACGGATTATGGTAATTATTAGCCAAGCAATATTGGAGGAGATTTTTGTGACAAAAGCTCACAGAGACCTGCCTCCACCCTTTCTTTGCCCTAGATTCCCCCTACACCCCTACACCTGTCCTCTAGAAACCGTTTTAAGTGGACCCGGGATCCTCCCTTTATAGTATAGAAGAGCTATCCCGGGTAAGTATACCGATCCTGGATCACCCTGGCCAGTATACCAACCTACCAAACAGATATGGCTGAAAAATATAGCCCAGAGTGAAGAGAGATGACTGCCTAAGTATTTAATGGAGTAGATGATAAACCCGCCATTTTGACTGTATCAGCCTTTTCAAAGTTTTCAAACTGAGCAAAGTACTTTTTCGTTTGTCGGCTCAAAACTTGGCTTTTAACATTATGCTGAATGCAGTCTATACCATTGCTATACTATTGTCTTTATGTTGTAGTGGAAGGTGCCGGTAGGGCTTCCACGACTGTCAACTAACAACTAGTCGTGGAACAGCGAAACAACACCTGTCTCCAAGAGGTAATGCAGGGTCAATCACAGCTGCAGGGTACAATGGAGAAGAGGATCACAACTTCACAACTACGAGTCATCGGCTCAGACACACTGGGTATAATTTAACTAACAAACACATCTATTCGTCCACATATCCATGCTCTAGAAAGGCAATCACCTAGAGTAGTTAACAGCAGTAGCAGTAAGTGATAAGTGGCAGAGGGCATATAAAACCTGGTTCACATACATATTGTAGATGCTCGCAAGTGATCGCATATCCTCATACGACAATCTGCAATGTATGTGAACCTGGATTTGCAGTGGCTCGTACAACGTCACACGCTGGTGCTGAGGCTCGTAGAAAAGTTCAGCTGAACTAACTTTCCTGCGACGTCGTGCGATAAGGCGTACAATTTTATTACTTTCTTTCTCAAAAACCACCTTTAGGTCAAGGTTACTCGTGTAAGCATGACTGCCATCAAAAAATTTAAGTGAATGTTCAAATTATAATTGCTCAATTATAACTATTAATCATTATTTATTATTAAGTTTCCGAATGAATTATTACCATAGTTTATTCAACTGTATACATTTATATAACTTTACTTTAAATTTTTATATAAGGGCATAATTAGTATATTATTATAAATTGAGATTGAAAAATTATATATCCAGATATAGTAAGAAAAATAATAATACATCATTGAACAATAGTTACAATTTTAGTTGATAAATATGGAATAATATCTAATGATAACATGAATAACAATATAATAATAGTTTTAAATGCTAAAAATAGTAAATAGGTCAGTGCAATTGAACAACGAAAATTCATTTAGTATACATTTAGTCGTTTGTTAGTGAAGACAGCTTTGAGGTTTTATTACCTCCAAGGCAAGAGAGTGATTAAACCTCTAGCGATCGTGAGTTTGCTTAGTTTATGTAAGCATGTGTTGTAGATCGTCGTACAAGGATCTGCGATCACTTGAGAGCATGAATGATATGTATGTGAAGCAAGTTTGATCATCCAGCCTTTTATAGGCTGGTGCCAGGAAGTACATTGCATCATGCAGGAAGTGAATCAACCAATAGTGATAATAATACATTCAAGTGTGCACAATATTAAAGAAACATGTTGCCTCTGGCTATGAATAATACTATAATACAATTCTCAGGCTTTAGCAGCCTAAGGTCTACGATATAGATGATGCAAGGGTAGGCGGTTCTTGGATTTGTCTTCCTGAAGTGACTTGGGCTGTTTTTGGTTCTCCAGCTAAAAGCGGCCATCTTGTCGCCAGCCTGCTATGTCACTGCCGTGCTGGTAAAGGTTTTACCTGGGTCAGTGAAGGTCGCTGCAGGGTCGGTCAGGAAATCTGCATGGCCGGTATAATATCTAACGGGCCGGAACAATGTCTGCAGGGTGGATAAGGTATGTTCTTCTGCTTGTGAAGTGATAACCCTTTGCGTCATCACTTTGGGGGTCTGTCATGAATATCTTTCGAAGACGCAAAAACTTATATGGAGGTATGATTCGAGTTTTTGAAAACATTATTTTTTTGTATAGAAGTAAGGCCTCGAAAATGATCTTCTATGCAAAGACTTTTTCGATTGCAAAACAAATGAGATTGCAACAAAGTTTAAAACTTTTTTAAAGCTGCTCTTTTAAAGTTCACAACTTTTTTACCTTCGAGATGGTCACACTTTTCTTATACTCACTGATGTTTAAATGACAGTGTTTTGTGATCCAAACAAAAAAAATGGTGGAGACTTTAGATGAAGAAATTTTTAAATAAAATGTTACTTAAATATTAATACTTGCATAGTTTTATAATATTATAAGATAAACAAGCAACTTTGTCTCGATAATTATGTCTTTCACGTTGCTGAAAATTTAATCATAAGTACGGTCTTGCCATCTTCCTAAGAAAAAAATTAAGAGTCACTAAATAACTATGATGATTGTTTTGAAGAATTAATTTGACATTGGAAAATGAGTGAAAGTGATTAATTTGTATGTTAAAATGCTCAAGGACTTAATGAAATATAACTGCCACTTCCACTGGTGTCTGTGTAAAATTGTTTTCGTTGAACTACTGTAGTGGATTTTGGGGGACTGCCAAAATTCCACCAACAAACGTCTTCTCCAGGGTTGTCTTTCAATCCGCATTAACATGCGAGTATCCCAACTCCACACCCGTAGTATAGCCCATGGCCCAGACTCACTGCTCAGTGCCTCAGAGTAATAAACACCATATAGTATTAAAAAACAATCCAGTGTAGTATTGTAGTAGCTTTACGGCCTCTACTACTGACACAACGACATCCACTCTCCAACTTCTCCAACAAGTCGGGGTCTACTCCAAATAGAGGCTGCCAACTCAATTCGGGGTTCTCAACCCTGATACACTGCACACGAGTTTCTCTAACAAATATTTTATTACACGACTGTACTTAGCAATGCAATATAAGATGCCGGTAAAAGATCCATAAAACTTCTGTCTGTTGAGCATCAGAAAGGCTCCTTTTATAGGAGGCAAGGAGGAAATCTCATCCCCTTATTTAGGGTGAGCCAATGACGACAATAATACAGAATGTATGCAAATGACAATAGATGATACAAAAACATAAATTAAATGATCCAATCAAATGATGAGCACATGGTAAAGTAGCAATGGGCTGTTTTTCCCGTTCTTTCTATGGTCTGAACAATTTCTACTCCATATAAGGGCATTTACTTCCTTGATTTGTGCTCCAGGCATTCTAGCTTCAATATGTAACTTCATGAGGTGGGCGACCAGTCATCTAGGTCCCAGGCTATCTAAATCAACCATTCTTGATACAGGCCTGGGATAACTGGCCCGGGGTAACCCTGGGTAACTTGGGGTAGTCTATATATGTTTTATTTGCATGGATACATAGAATAGACAGCGTCGGGGTTGTCGATATCCAATTTCTGGTGGAGTTTGTGTAGATACTTAGGAGGGAAGGCTCAAAGGTTGCTTTCTACCTTCGGTATTGACAAGGCAAGGGGTGGAGAGGGAGGGGTCTTAAGGTGGGGTGGGGGTTGGGGGGTGGGTGGCTGGGTAAATTTAGCTAACTATCATGCAAATCTCTCACAGTATTCCAGTGGCAAAGTATCTCGCTGCTTGGTATAGTCAAAAACAGATTTCTGATACAAGCGCAAGCGAAACTCTGGTTTTCATAGATACAGGTACAGGAAATACTTGACCTGGTATGGGTATTGCAAATCACAAGCAACAGGGAGTAGTTGCGTGAGAAAGTGAACAAGATATAAATAGTAAATAATTAGATTGGATAAGATAAGGTTAAATGCACAAGGCGCAAAAAAGTGAAGAGCCGAGCATCAAAAGTAATTATGCTGAGGCCCAGCCCAAGAATATAGTTCGGGTTCCTGGCTGTTGCAGTTTGTGACCCTTGTCCTCTGATAATCTGGCGGTGGTTGAGCTGCAATCTCAGGCTCTTGCATCTCTTGGTACTAATTTGGTTCCTCAGGTTATAGCTATTGTTTTCTCCCTAACCCGTTATAGAGCCGGTAGTGATACTATAGGGCCAGTAGTGACAGCTGCAGGGCCAGGAGTGATTGCTGCAGGGCCGATAGTGATTGTTGCAGTGCCGGTGGTGATACTGCAGGGCCGTTAGTGTCCGTGGCTTTCCTTTATACAAAGTTTCCGGCAGTGCCCAGATCACTTAAGGCATGCCTGACACCTTATAGTTGTTAGGGGGACATTGCGCACTCTTAGTGGCCATAAAAGTCCCCTACAATACTCAATATTAGTGTACAGGGTTCAAATTTTTGTGGTAACTTATTATCAGCATAGCTTCCCCCAGCTTAGAGATGTTAGCCAGATGTTAGAGCTTTAGCAATGCATTGACTGGAGATGGTTATAGTGAGAAGGGAAGCAACTTTTACTGCCTATGACAGTAGTTTCGCATTAAATAGCCAGTGTAGATTTTTGGGAAGGCCAAAATGTCTGTGTGTGGCTAAACGGTTGAGTGCATCACCTGGCACAGAATGAAAATAAACAACTTTATTTAAGCATTGTTTCTATCTGCGCTGCTATAAACTCGTTTTCATGTTGTTTGACTAATGTGACATGTGTTTTTTTTTAATTAAAAGCAGCTAACTGCATCGTGTAGAGCAGTTTGTGTTGAAACTTTAATGAACAGAAGAAGCATTATCGGAACGTTGCGTGCCTCAAAATAAGATCAGACTGAACTCAGCCTCCGTTCTATAAGCTTGGATTAAAAGACTATGCCATCTAATAGGAACAGGGGTATCATGGCAGGTCGACAAACTGCTTTGTTCAAACAACATATAAAACTTGTAATAGTTTTATAATCAATTGAGATGATATACCAAGGTTTTCAAAAAAACTTTTCCCTGAACCACTACAGTTTTGCATTCTCATTTCATAGTGCAGTCTGTGTTTCCTGAGTGAAAAAAGTAAGGTCAGCACTGAAGGACCCAATAGTGATGGTCATGTGGGAAATCTAGCTTTCTGCTATAAACTTTAGTATTATCTTTCGCAGCTGGTCTTGGTCTACCAACCTCACATGTTTGCCTCCAATTTGGAACAATTTGGATCAACAGAGATCGCCACCTTTGATTGCTGCTATCGTGTCCATTTGGTTGTTTCCATTGCCAACTAGGTATGTACGGACTGTGCATTTATCCATTTCTGCTCACTGAAAAATCTGATGTCTGGCTCACCAGACTGTTGTACCAATTTTATTGGACATTTTTCATTTCTTAGAAGTCTGTCACTGTGTACCTTCTGCCTGATACTTCTATTCCCACCTGGTTACCATCATACCTTCGTACCATTCCTATCTGGTTACCATCATACCCTTGTACCATTCCTATCTGGTTACCATCATAACCTTATACTATTCCTATCTGGTTACCATCATACCCTTATACCATTCCTATCTGGTTACCATCATACCCTTGTACCATTCCTATCTGGTTACCATCATACCCTTGTACCATTCCTATCTGCTCCCATCATGCCCTTATACCATTCCTATCTGCTCCCATCATACCCTTATACCATTCCTATCTGGGTTCCCATCATGCCATGTCTGGCTCAGTTCCATTACGAAAGTTTTCTCTTCAACTGCTTCAGTTCTATTATTACTGATTAACTTTTTTTTATCTCTCATGTTCATGGTCGGGGTTGGATCAATTCTGTTTAAATCATGTTTTTAGTTCACTTTATATTTTTAAAACTAAATTTATGTTCATCATCAGTTACTGTTCAATGTGTAAATGGTTCACATAGCTAATAGTCTGGTCATTTTAATTGTTCAATATCCAAAATTTTAGATTTGCAGCAAGATTATAGCATTTCATGTCTTTAGTTTTAAACTGTGGCAGTGAACAATTGGTTTATGCTAATTGCAAGACGATAAGAAATCCTAAAAGGTTTCAGTTGTTTTAGAGTTTAAACTTTCTCTGTGTTGACATCACACTACTTAAAGTTGTATTTGACAGGTCTTCATCAGAATGTTCCTGATTGAGTTCTTTAGAGCCCGTTATGGCACATTTCGATTGTGTAACCGATGGATTTGACCTTCCATATCTTGCCGAGCTCTTTTGACGATGGTTTCTTGGCCATAATACTTTGCAAATAACCAAAGCCTTTGACATTGTCCTTTCCATGTACATGTTAGCACAGGTTGAATGTATTGGCTTTTCTACCTTCACACGGTACACATCATTTCTTCAATTTATTTGATCTCGTAAGTTGTTTTTACAGTCAATACGGTGTTATAATTTTATTGAACAAAAGTGATGGAATAAACTATGGTGTTTGTTTGAGTAAAAGCAGTTGTTTTTCTTTATACATCAACTTGCATTAATCATCAGCAATAAGATGAATACACCAAAATGCAATAATTTTTCTATTAGTATATTCTCAGCAACCCTCAGGTTTTGCAAGTGTCTAATGAAGAGCTTGCTATAATAACCTACGTTTTACAATGCACTATAGTTTCTGCAATTTACTCCATTCTGCTCGCATGAACTTTCGTTGTTTTAGTCCGCTTCAAATTCCTTGCTATATCTTCCAACGGGTTAGTAAGTTCTGCTTCCACATTTGGCAACGGGATAATTGATGGTTCATAAATGTTGATTGGATGAAAGTCCTCATATCTTCATAATAGTGGGTAAAGTAGAAATTCTTGCTGACTCTGAGTTTGATGTGGTATATCTTGTTTATCAGTGAAATCAGAGACCCTAAGAACTGGTTTGATGCTCTCAATTTGTAGATCTGGCTCCTCCATTGTGCATACTTCTAAAGGAGCTTGAGCATACACAGATGAAGTAATGGGACATCTTTCCATCGAATCTCTATATACCATATACTCTGGGCTATAAAGTGTAGCGTTTACAGGTATGACATTAATTATTGTTTTCAATTACGGGATTTTTGGCAACATATCAACGAATAAAAATTAAGTAAACAAGTATAAGGTTTTCAGAATTTGGATTTCTCCCACGGGCTTGCCAAATACTTAAAGAGCAAGAATGCTGACTTCTTGTTATACTTCGCAATCGTGCAGTATCGCAATTTACAATAAGTTATGTTTAAAACAACAAGTTATGTTTAACAAGTTATGTTACAACAAGCTATGTTTAAAATGATAAACAAAAGTTTTTCTAAATTAAAATGGATAATTGGAAAGACAAATGTGAAGCCATAAATATATACTCACTAACCTAGTTATGCTAAAAATCAAATTTCTTGTTGTAAAAAACATTATTAATAGTGAAAACTTATCAGGAAAAAAATAGTTAGCTGAAGAATAATGACTCATACGCAGCTGGCACAAAGATACATACTTTATTTCAGGTTTTTTTTGCAGCAAACGTAGAAGTTCTAAAGTTTATAATTGTTAGCTTGCTATAATAGTTTACATTTCACAGCGCGTTATTGTCTTTTTGATTCAGTACATCTTGCTGCCTTCAACTTCTGTTATTATAGCTTGCTGAATGACTTTGGTGTTCTCACTTATTATATCCAGCTCCTCCAGCTTGCATACTTCTGATGTCGTTTCCGCATATAACAACGACTTTCGCTTCAGCATATACCAACTTGGTCTATGCAATTATCTCCAGGCTGAAAAGAGCAGCGTTTACAGGTATCATATCAATTATTGTTTTCAATGTAAAGTTTTCTGGCAGCATCACAAACAATATAAAAACAGTAAACGGCTTTCAAAATTGCGGTTTTAGTTTATGCGCTCGCCAATTACATCAGGACCAAGAATACTGAATTCCTGTTTTACGCTGCGCTTTTAAAATGTTGCAACTTGCAGCAAGTTACACTTATAAAACATTAATTCTAGATTTTTAATTAAACGGTTTATTAAAAAAAAAATGCAAGCACTAAAAACTCACCTGTTAACCTTGTTTAAACATTTTTCCTTTGAATTCGTAACTTAAAAAACTTGTGATCAGCGAGTTAGCAGAAAAATGTTAGTCAGTCAGTTAGTCAGATCTCTACAGAAATCATTCAATCACCAAAGGAGCAGCAGGTCAGCAAGCCGCTGCCACCATGTAATAGTATGTGCTATATTATTAGTACACCTGTAATACCTGTAGTTGTCCGTACAAAGGACACTGCATACGATGGAAGCCTCGGGGCATACTATACAAGGATCTGACCAGCCAGGTGGGGTGGGGAGGGGGGCTTGAGTTAGTAACAATTATGTGCGACTCCCAGAGCCACGAGATCACTTTAATAACAAAAGCACATGATAATTTGACACTTTTGGTCATAGTAAGCCTAACCTTAAGCTGAAGGTTCCTACAAGTCCTAAAGCAATCTACCTGTTGTTGTTACAGAGCCAAATATATAGACTTATGAATGTCCGAGCATGAAAAATCTGCATTGTAATGAATCCATTGATCACACGACCCCAGTACAAACCTTCATTGCATGGTATGGGGGATAGAATGGACATACAGAAGTACCTGGTAGGTAAGCACCTGCCTTTTTACTATCAGTAAACTGTTACAACTAAGCATCAAGTGAATGAGTTGTTCTAATGCATATAGTTGAACCTTCTTATGATCAATTAAATGGTTTTCATTATTTTCAGTTTACAAATGCTATAAAAGTACAAAGCCCAAGTCTACCCCCCTTTACCGATGCATGGAAAGGACAGACATGATTTTTCATTACATTCTGCATGATGTCTAGTTCATTTGGATACAAAGTTCTGGCGGGCCACTGACATATCTTCTCTCCAATATAATGCTGGCACAAGGATTGAGCCTGTTGTTTACACTCAGCCCTAGAGACCGATGATGTGACAATACCGCTCACAGCATCAACTGTCTCAGCTGTTCAATGAGTTTATCGAACCTGAAAACAGTATCTCACTGGGTATTTTCAAACTGCAGGATGAATACTAACAATTATGTGAACGACTTTCTCAGGTTGTGCATTAAAACACTGATAAATGTACAGTCTGATGCAATACTTGTGTCCCTGATAGCTCACAAACCGTTTACTGCAAATCATAGGGAACACCCGCGCAGTAAATTTTGATGCATTTATCTAAAAAATTATTTTAATTATTTCCAAGACATCATTTTTGGCACAATGCCATTAGATCATGTATGATTTTACATCAGAACTTTAGAAAAGTTGCGCAGACTTCTGCGATGTTGTATAACCAACTTGCTTGAACTTCGAAAGAAGAGAGAATTTTATTGATTTTTTGATTCACTCCATTTTGCTCTCTTCAACTTCCGCTATTGTAGCCTGCTGAACTACTTTTGTCTTCTTACTTTTTATATCCAGCTCCTACAGAGGGCATACTTCTTATGTCGTATCCACATACACCTATGGAGTGAATGCTATCAACTCCAACAGCATTCAAGCAATAAACCAGAATGGGCCTTTTTTATATTTTATTTCAGTTTTTTTCAGCAACCCTAGAAGTTCTAAAGTTTATAATCATTATCTTGCTATAATAGCTTACATTTCAGTGTGTTTTATTGATTTATGGATCCACTCCAGCTTTCGGTCTTCAACTTTGCTCGCTTTTGCTTGTTGAATCATTTTGGTAATTTCGTTAACAATATCTGACTCCTCTATAGTTACCATTTCGACTCTCGCTTCAGCATACACCAATGTGGTATATGCTATTATCTCCATGCTAAAAAGCGCAGCGTTTACAGGTATCACATCAATTATTGTTTACAATGTAAGGTTTTCTGGCTGCATCACAAACAAAATAAAAAAAAAACAGTACTAGGCGTTCAAAGTTTAGATTTTATTTTTCGCGCTCTCCAACTACACCGGGAGCACCAATGCTGATTTCCTGTTATATGCTGCACTTTTGAAATTTGATTTTGCAATTGAACTATTTTTGATCAACGAACTATCAGAAAATTTTTAGGCATCAAGCTGTTTTGCGGTAGAAACACTTAAGTGTGGAAATTAAAAATAAAACCTGACTTGGGAAATAAAAATGACTCATACGCAACTGATGGCAAAAACTTACTAACATATAATAGTCTGCAACAAACAATACTACTTAAGAGGCACGGTTCCTCAGTGGAAAGCATCCACTCCAGCAACAGTGACTTAAGGAACAAGGACAAGGAAGGTAAGAGGTGATAAATTATTATTTTAAACTAGTTGAAGAACTAGTTGCGCTGTGGAAAGGTGTGTTCCTTTAGCCTAGCCAGTTTGCTCTCAAGACTGCAGAGTCTCTTGCGTTGACAAAATTGTCTTTTTTTGTCAGAAAGCTAACAACTGGCTTCTAATGGTTTATTATGACTTGTTCTTACGTAGTTCGCGCTGTGGAAGATATGTAATCCTAAAGCCGACCTGATTTGCTTTCAAGACTGTGGAGCCTTTGGCGATGACCAAATTGCCGCTTTTGTCAGAGAGATAACAGTTGGGTCTTACTTAAGTTATACTAAACAACTATATTTTAGTTATTTGTAATTAACTGTTAATTCTTTTTGTTTGAAGTGGTTAGCAAAATGATTGAAAGCAAAATGATGCTTAGCAATCCGGAAACCCAGGAGTTGGCTTCACCTCCAACACCACTAGCACCACCAATCCGCAAAATTGAAGAATGCAACTTTGTCAACAAAACCGAAATTCCCCAAAGCCCTTTACAATTTCAACTGTCAAAAGGCCGTGTTAAAAACCCGGAAGAGCAAAGACAAGAGCATTTCAGTGTGTTCGTTGATGATGGCGAAGACTCATCTGCAAATGAAACAGCAGTGATGGATTTTGAAAATGTCGGGCCCCTCTGCCATGCCAAGATACCCTTTGAAAACATCAGCATCAAAAAACTTGAACATCCTCAGTGACAAGAGCGCCTTTCTACTAAACACAGTGAGCATGCACCGATGACAAGCCATCAAAAGAAGAGTGAAAATTCAAGATCTACCTGAGCAAACAATTAAGGACGTGTTCACCATCAATTTTTGCAATGAGAAGTGGTGCACTAACATATACAACTATAAAAACGTCAATTCCAGTGAAGAGCAGTATTCCATCTGACATAGAATTGCTCGTTCACAAAGCAAAGCAGACATGTCAACTGATTTTGATCTACATAAGAGAGACAGACTGGAAAAGCGCTGCTCCGCATTTTCGATGCCAACAGCGGCTTAAGAAAATCCAAAAGTGCGCACAACATGTAACTGAACAGGAGCATGAGTTTCATAAGTTACAAAAATGCAACATCGCTGAAAAAGTTTGATCATTAACGGAGCGTGACTGGCGAGAACCTGGTAGCTCAGCACATTTGCTTCGCATATGGATAGTTACCGATCAAATACATTCACACTCCATTTCAAAGAGCTATGGCTGCCGTCTTGCAAAAATATGGAATTAGTTTGCTCGATTGAATGAATAAAATGACAGACCTCACATCTTCATATGATGCCGTCCTGCTCAGACACCTCTGCTAACCTTTCTTCAAGCCTCCAATTTGCTAGGTAATACAGTCCATCACAAACTCCTAGCCTACTTCAGCGATGCCAAAAAAGAGCCATACAAGTAGAAAAAGCTCGATAAAGGATAAAGACGAGGGATGCAATCCAGTACATCTGATGATAAACTTTGTTCGTATTAGTGTAAAATCAAAATTAATTCATTACCTAGCGTATGTGATTTATTGTGTGTAGATCAAACTACAGAATGATATCCGGGAGAGATCCTTTCTTGCACCCTTTAAGAGATGAGCTCAACATTAACAATGAGCATTCCAGTTTAACTACATATATATTGGCCCTTGTAAGACCCTGGCTATTATATCGGTTTGATTTCTAGGGGTTATTAAATACTGTGTTACTTTGTACTTTATAACAAAATAAATACACAATATATATATAACAAGGTCACTACACAATAGCTTACTTCAGCAATCTGCTTAGCAAAGTGGTTTCTTATAAGCGTACCCAATCTACTCTTTCTAGTGTTTTGTGTTATGTAAAATAGCAGTTAGGGTAACCCTGTATGGTAAATCTTCTTATCGAGCGATTTTTAATCTCATCATATCTTATACCTTGCAGGCTTTTGACAATTTCATCCATCTCCATCCTCTGCTTCTCAGTAAACCAAGTTATACGCAGTAATTGCTACGTACAAGTTAACAAGAAAATAGGCAGTAGTGACTTGTTACTCAATCTCGACTCCTGTTCGATTTGTCTCCTTAACCACTCACATGTGTCGGGGTAAAAAGTTATGTGTCGTCCAAACAACTCAACAGAATAGTCACGGTGTAATCATCCATGACATCCCGAGCCATTGCTCTCCAGGTTAATAGGAATAACAGGTGTTGAACACAAATTAGCTCTCTTTAACTGCTCAACCCAGCCTAAATCATAATACCTACCCTAATATAAACTACCCCTGCACAATAAATACTTAGTTAATGATGTAATTACAAACAAAATTAAAACCAATAAACTGGTGCACAAAAAAGTATCTTTCGGATTCCGATGGGAACTGGTGCTAACAAAAAGGCATTTGGGACCAGGGGAACCTTTTTGTCCTTAGTCACCATGACAGAGATATGCTCCTAGATTGCTGCTGTCACTGATGACCGATTTGGTTACAAACTTCATTCAGTTCTAAAGTGGCAGATTTCTAGTGCATTTGTGTAGAAGCACACACGTGATGATTCTTAATTAACTAACTCGTTATGTTTTCAAACCTTCCAAGGCTAAACAAAACTGTTGATGAACAGGTGACTGGTCTAGACAGTTTTAACTTTCTATTGTTTGTATTGTGAAAGATTGGAATCACCACATTATTAACAGCTGACGAGAGAAGTTTATGTAATCTGTTGTGATAAGTATATGCAAAAGCAAAGAGATGTCAAGAATTGTAAATAAATCTCCCTCAACAGTATTTCTTCACCAAATTTGTATAATTCAATATTGTCCATATTTCAATCAACGTAATTTTCTTGGCCTTCAAACATTGAACTATGTAAGTTTCACTTCAAATCCGACTGACAAGCTACCGGAAAAATGGTAATTTTTCAAACTATTGAAGGAAAATTCCGTAGAAGACCTTCTAAGACAGGTGAGAACCTTGGATTCAAACTGATTCAGAATGCTGAGATGACACAAAGTGCTTGAAAGTACGGTGGTTCCAGTAGAAAAAATCATGATGTAAGCCCCTGATATAGGCATAAAAAGCCCTACAAGTGTTCTTACACAAAGTCTTAGGTTTATAATGGTCCAGTGAAACAACAATAAACAAATAATATGGTAATGAAATTGTGAATAATGGATCACAATTTTTAGTGTAAATAGTATAACGGGAGCAGAACTCAAATGCAAATTAGACTCGCCAGTATACCATGTTGGCGGGTTTGTTTTTTACATTTCTTCTGCTCTTACTATATTACTAGCATAGCTACACCTAAATCATGGTTAAAAACTTGATTTGGATTTTATTTGGTAACTGTGAGTATAAGTGTGATGTTACTTAAGGTCTGCTAGGTTGAATAAGGTACTCTTTGATACTCATATTTTATTATAACTTTGATTTTTAATTGCATATTACATCACCATCCTCTAATGATTCCTTTTCTCTCCCCACGAGTCATTTTTCATGGCAGAAATAATACTCTACTTGTACTTCATTAACTAACCCATGCGTCATTCAGATATTATTTGGTTTTGTTTTCCTTGATTTAGATATGATGGATATTTCTTCACTTG
Source organism: Cryptosula pallasiana (assembly GCA_945261195.1). Taxonomy (NCBI): domain Eukaryota; kingdom Metazoa; phylum Bryozoa; class Gymnolaemata; order Cheilostomatida; family Cryptosulidae; genus Cryptosula; species Cryptosula pallasiana. The sequence continues at coordinate 6,842,676 of OX183137.1, forward strand.
ATTTGAAAGTTGTTAGTTTAACCTAAAATCATTTATACTTTTGACGCCAACTATTAAATACCTTAAGATGCATTTTACAAGGCATACTCTGGATGTAGAGTTGGTCTTTCATTTAGCATTGTAAGAAGATAAAAAAAATTGAGCATGCGGCCACTAAATTGCAATATGTCTATTGAGGTCTATGGAGGTCTATGGACTCATGAAAGGGCTATCCGCAAGTAGCGATCTATTATAACATTATAGAACACATTTGAACAGGTAAATAAAACATTTTTATTGAGTTTTTAGTAGAACAAATTTAATTTCCAAAAGTTTTCATTATTGTCATTTAGTGCTTTTTAATATTTTTTTCAGGATTATAGCAAATAATTTATCAAAAAAACACAAAACATGGTCAGGAGTCATGAGTACTGTGGCCAGTTCATCTATTCAGTGCCAAGAGCTAGAATAGTTGCTGACAGTGATGGTCAAAATACGACTATTAAATTATATCGTGCCCAACAGGATTTAATATTTAGATGGGTGATCGGAATGTGATCAAGTGTTTGACTGGTAATTGTATTATTGGGAATGTCCTCCTGCGTTTACTTGTCGTTTCCGTGGTGAGTCCATTGTCTCCCAGTATATATTTCCCTTTCTGGAGCTGTAAAAACATTTATAAAGTGTGTTCATTGATAACAACCTGTTTATGAGAAGCTGTGCACTACTACATTAAAGTACTCACAACTTATGTTCTCAAACAAGTGCCGTAAAACTAAGCAGATTGGCACCAAGTTTTATCAATAAATAATAAGATTTTTGGGAGCTCAGAGCCAACAAAAAGTTGCGAACTAAAAAAAATAATCAGCGAGAAAATGTTTACACTGCTTGTAGATGGTAAATGAAACTGACCAGTGTTTAAATAATCACCACCAAGTTTAACTTGGGAATTTCAAAAGACTGTTTTGTCAGCCGAAAAACGTATAATGATCGCTATAAATATATAAAACACAAGAAAGTGATCTCAAAAGTTAAGGTAGTTTATTCTTTGGTAGATATTTGTGCACCAAATCTGTAAACAGTAACTTTCACAAACCTTTACCTGCTAAAGGCTGTCTCTGTGGGACAGAGACACTCCTTTTGCATTGCGTTGACACAAACAACAGGTGACGGGTCGTCCTTGTTGCCAGAAATAGAGCGAGCAGTGCTGCCTTCCCTGTACTACCGATATGACAAGGCCAGTAATAATCCGACTGGGCCAATGGTGACCTTTATTGGGCCGGTGGTAACCTTTTTAGGCCCAGGGTCCAAAGAAAGATGTTGCCTGAGAACTTGAGAATAGTTAAGGAGCTACAGAAAGACTAGTCTGTATTATATTATATGACAGAGCTGGACTTCCTAATCGCTACCAGAGTATCTATATTAATTCTAGGTATTTGAGCTAAGTGAACAAAATCAATTTGGCCACTGCCAAAACTTTTTGAAAGTTCTGCTGCACTCAAAGCTGTCAAACCATAAACCAATTCATTACAAAAAGAATTGACTAATCCAGACAATAGTTTACTAATAAAATGGAATAATCCGATCAACTAGTTTAAATATCGTGAACACTTTTATGCAACTGATCACAAAACAAGCAGATTAATCTCAGTGTAAAAAGTCTACTCCTTGAGTTGGTTAGGGAAAGTATGAAGTTATGTTTGGAATCCTTGAGTATGTGGCTTCACACTTTCCTCAATCAATGCAGATGATTCAGGAGCGAAATCAAAACTATGGGTAATCTAAACAAAATAATTCCATTATAATGTCCAAACCATGTTATAGTTGGTAGAGATGCCAGTTTTATTTAGTCTGGTGCTACCTAATATAGCGATCTTGATAACTTTGCAAGAGACAGTCAACTATTGTGTTTGTAATAAAAAGCTTTTGGTTTTGTTGTTAAACATAACCGACAACTTTATGGCCTAGACTATTACGAAGAAACTTTACTATTAACCACTGTTCCAGAATATTTACTGTGACTCTTTACCCAATGAAATGTTTTACAATTTGCAGATTATAATGAGCTTCACGAGAAACATGTAGAAACAGTTACCAAACTAATCAAGTGTTTAGATGCTGAAACGGGTGTGAAAAAGGTTCATCAATCGATCTCATAGTTTGACTGAAACAAAAATTTAACCAGTTATTGTTTTTGATATAATTTTTAAGTAAAAGTCAGAGCTTATATTTTTATGTACAAAAAAACATCTAAAAATGTCTTTGTTGATAACTGCAACTGCTGGGTCTTACTAAAAGTTGATGTTTTGTAACTTAGACAGAAAATTTATCTAAAACCACTTCGTCATTGCAACTTTGCAGACCAAAAAGCTGAACAAAAGCTATCGGCCTAAAAAAGCCATCTCCATTCAAACGCTGACAGCAGACGATGAAGAGTCAGATGACCAAAGCAGGATAGTTTCATCAACAACTTTCCCAGTTGATAATGCCGTGGTAGGTATACATATAATACACACAGCAGAAACTGCTTATGCCCTTACCATACAATCATATCCAGAGCCAGAATCTGGCGACGGATAACATGCCACGTTAGCCTTATTGGCAACTGAAACAACAGATGTAGTGTCTGATTGAGCAAACAAGAAGAGACTTAGTATTTTGTGCGTTCCATATGGTTTCCTGTTTCTTACTATTTTTATAATCTTTATCTTTAGTAAAACCTAATCCTTATTGGTATGTGTACAAGTATTAAAACGCAAGTAATAAATTATTATTAGCAGGTATTTGTTTTCTATTCGTGTATAACTTTTATGTTATCTACGTAGATGTTTGTTTATAGTTTTACGACCACAAACGATAATAATTTCACAAATGATATGCCCGCGATAGTTCTAAATAATCACCGAGGATTGTATAAATATTGTAATGTAAACAACACAATTACATATATAATTTTTTAGTTTGTGCAAATTCAAAATAAGTTTGTCAAACGGAAATGCTGTGGGTTAATCAAAGCGAGATGACAAGATGAAAAATCTGTCATGTCTGTTTTGCTTCAACCTGCACCGATTGTACCATCTTGCGCTGCGGAATGACCGATAGGAGTGATATTCTGACTCGTGTGGCAGGGCCATTATGCTCTGCTGTTTTATTTTATAAGCAACTTCAATCTCACCAACAATTGTCAGATATAGGACTTGTCAAAATAAAGATGCAACTAAATATAGTTTCTCCATTGGGTCAATCAGTTCATAAAAAGATAATTATGTTGTTCTTTTCTCGAAAAATTACAAAGAACTTTGATCTAATTTATTAAAAACTGAAGAAACCATGGTTTTTATAACTAACAAGGAAGTCACATCTCAATAACATTGTTGCAGCTGATATGAAACTATTTAACCTCTGGAACATAGTATGATAACATCCTGCGCATGCATTGATGTGCATCCTTTACTCTTGTCTCTATCATCAGCAACTATATAACTTCAACCGTGTCTGTAATGTTGGTAAATTTGTCCTGAATATTCAAAAACCAGATCCCATCTGAAGTTATCTGCAAAGATATTCAGTTTTTAATGACTGTTACAAATCTGCAGCGATGACAAACTATTTCAAAGATTAAACTGCGAAAGTTCTGGTGGCTAATCAGAGCACTTGAATGAGCTGACATCATGAACATTTTGTTGGTTTACATATCGCATTTACTTACTTTGTAAACATAAACAATGAAAGCTAGGTGTTGTTAGAGACTTAGAAAGTTAATAACCTAAACAAAAATTTTAAACAAAATAAGACGAATGCTTCCACTTGCAGTTGCTTGTTCTGACCCTCAATTCTTTTATGCAATAATAAAAAGTAGTCTTATGTTGTGATATGAAAGTCTAAAATGTAAATGCCAAGCGGAGTAGCTTTGAACTAGTCTAAATAACTAACTGAAAGGCACTGAATTGTGAAGCAGCTGCCATTGTTTGTTGCAGCCTAAGCTAGAGCGGGCAGGGAGTTTTAGGATCCTTATTAAAGATGCACAAATGGTGTGCGGGACCGTCTATGATGAAGTCTTTCATACCGCCTGCATAGACTACACCCCTTCTACCATTGGAGATGAGCCACCGTGAGTTTTAATGTTTGTTGCAGATTCTGATCTCTTTGTATCTTTGTGCCATTAGTTGCGAATGAGTCATTACTCATTGATACAGCTATTTTTTTTTAATTTTGTGCTAATAATGAGAAAAATTTTGATCCATAGCATAAACTAGACTGATAGGTAACTATTTATGGCTTCGCATCTTTTTTCTCAGTAACTAGTTTCAATGTAGAAGCGGTTTTGTTTACCGTTTTAAGCACAACCCGTTGTAAAATGCAATACGGTAAAAGTGGAAAGAAAAACAATAAAATGGCATTCTCAATCCCGATGTTTGTGGCAAGCCCAAGAAAGAAATCTGAAATTGAAAGCCTATTTCTGACTTTATTACTTTGTAATTGTTGAGATGTTGTCAAAAACTCTTAAATTGAAGATGACATTTATTGTAAAACCTCCAAATTCTGCATTTTCTAGCCTGGAGTTCATAGTATACAAAAGTTTGATGGAGGGGTGTTTAAACTCTCCAACCGAACATGCTGAAGACCCTTTTGAGGTGTGCATTATGGAGGCACCTGATGCACAAGGTGAGCGAGTCAAAGTAGTTCCGAGCCTTTCCGATATCACTGTTAGGCCACATCTACCAATTCAGACAGAAAGTCCAGTCTACCCAATGTCGAGAAGTTACAAGGTGTTTGAACCAAACAAGGTTCATACAGCAACCATCATTTCATTACCACATGTTGAAACGGAAGTAACTAGCCTTGTTGAAGATATCGCAAGATATCTAAAACAGGCCAAAATAACGGAAGTACAAGAGATCGGAATGGAGTCAGTCTCCAAAGCTATAGTGCACTGTGAAACGTAAGCTATTACAGCAAGCTATTAATCAAACATTTCAAAACCCTGAAGGTCGTTGGAAAAGTATTAAATGAAAATGATAAAAACTAAATGTTGGTGTTTTTATGTTGTTGCTGGTGATTGATGCGAGGTAATGAATAAAGAAAAATGGCTGCTTTTACCCAAACAAACACCATAGCATTTTCCAACAATTTTTTGCATTAAAAGTATAACTTCGTATTGAATGCCAAAATAATTGAGGTAGATACATAAATTGCAGAAATGACATGTATCGGGTAAAGATTGTAAAGGAAAGCATGGATATGGAGTACCCAGTATATTTAACACCAATACATCCAATATGCGCCAATCTGTACTTGGAAAGGAGAACTATGTCGAAAGCGTCCACAACATGTGTTGAGATGTGGCCGAAAAACTACCGGCAAAAACGATCAGCCAGGTACGGACGTTCGAGGCCACCGGTTAAAGAAGCGGAATGTGTAACGGCGAACGTTAAAGAACTGAATCAAAAAAGGTCGGACGAAGAACTCTCTAACACCAATTCTAGCAGTGCTACTTCCACCCAGACCCGGTTCAAACGGTAAAGCAACTGAAATTTTGTGGACTCTTTTACTGTCACTTGACACAAATCTTTTGGAGTTTAAAACATAAAACTGATTGTTATTTTCTGCTGAAATTTAGTAACAAATTATTTTATAAAACACGAAATGACCAAGCCGCTAAAAAAACATAACCTAACCCGTGCTAAAACAATAAACACTTTGTTATTCTCGCAGACTAAGAAAACGTACAAAGACATCTAGTGGACAAGTTGACTCAATGAACTCTACCGGCCAGTTAAATCCTGCTACAAATGCACAATCCTTTCCCACTGACTTGCATTCTAAGGAAAGGGCTCAAGTTTACCATGGCCGGTAAGTATAAACCCTGTTTAACTGAAAAGCAAAGTCAGTTTTGCTTATAGTTGAGCCAAAACTGTCTCTTTTTAGGATGTCTAACATTTTTTTTTCTCTGCAAAGTTTTTCTAAGCTTTTATTGGGTACATTGTTGATCTTAGTGCGCAAAAAACTGTAAATGGAGTATAAACATGATTTAACATAATTTATTCAACCTTGACCATGAAGGTCAGATGTGAAGAGCAGTCGGAGAGAAGAATCTCATTACAGAAATAAGCCAGACTTTTCAAGGAGTGCTAGAGCTCTGTATCCCATGACTTATAAATAATTATCAACACTTGAAGTTTACTAGCAATGAATGTGTAAAGTAATTCATAAGCCAGTCCATTACACGGCACCGGTGAAAAACTAACATATGCGCACTGCTTTGCCTCATGTCAGAACAAAACTTTGTGAAAAAGCCTTAGAGTCTGGAAACTATGATACCCTCCAAGGTAGAATCAGTGCCATCACCGCCCACTTCATTGTAACTCACTGTTAGGCACAACAATGAATTGTCCACTTACACAATCCATTGGAGATCTCCTTGCAGGGCATGCGAGTGAACGGGGAAAGATTAAACCGTGTTGCCTACGAAAACCTTTCCTGAGAGATGAGTGGAACAAACAGCGTCGGGGACATCGATACCATATATCAATAGCTGTAGCCTAAGTTTTAGGCCAACATTTGAGGCATTATGTGTATTTGGCTTTGAAGATGCTGTGCAGATTTTATTGGGAGTTGCGTACTATTTTAGCATCTTTTGAATTGATCTCATTGCATGATCAGCTTATCGGGCGAGATTTTTTGTATTGGATTGCTGTCCAAATTAAAGGAATTGCTTGGGCGGCCAAGTGGTCGCCAGGGCAAAGATTGCAGTATATGTTAGCTACACTCTTTGGCCCATTGCTTCACTGGCTATGTTTTGTTTCAAACTTTTTTTAGACCTCAGTTTTATTTTGGCTCTTCTCAACAATGATATTTAGTATTATGGGTTATTAATTATTTGGAAGCCAACACAAACAAAAACAGGTTTGAAAAGTTAAAAAACATGAAATTATCATTCATATAACATAATTTAATAAATTAATGCTAATGTTATTATTCTCCCCCCAATTTTGAATATTGGGATTTTTCGTTGGTGATGAATATAAAAAATCACACAACAACAAAAAAAGTTCTGCTGTTCGTATTGTGAGGCGAATACAAAATCCAACATAGTAATGATAACAATAATAACGTAAATAATGATAATGGCGACGACGAAGACAAGGCCGTCAAAAATGACAACGACGATGACGACAACTACAACGACGACGGTGACAACAGAGACAGTGAAAATAGTGTTAATAAATATGACACAAGGACAATCGGATCAGCAATAACTCCTGACAGTAAAACGCATGGCGAGAATGATAATAATGTACAGGAATTTACAGTGTGTAGTGCCAGCCGTCCACCTGTACAGCGTCCCACGGTCAGCGAGTGAGTGTATGCAGTATAGTAAATGACTTTGCAAGCTCAAGGTCAACAGACTAGACTAGTCAATCAAGATTTGCAGCGTTGCAAGGCCATAAGCTATACACAGTGAGGAGTTGTCACAACTACCTCACATTCCACTGATTTCTTGGTCGAAAGAATAGCTGTGTGGGGTCGAACCAACAAATAGAACAATCGTTCTAGTATCACACGCCTGTAGGTCGTATGCAGTGTAAGTTGATTCAACTGAACACTTTCCACTGACTATTGTTCGTGTTGTTAGCCAACTTTTCCAAGTAGACGCTTGTCTATTTAATTATTATGTGCATGTAGTTGCTTGGTTATGCTTTGCTCGTTATCGTATTCGTTGTATGTATTCACTTGTGTTTGCTATGCTTTGCTCGTTATCTGTTCCTTGCATGTGGACTTGTGCTGTGTAGAGAGAATCATCAAGCTGTGTGAGAGTCAGGTTAACTCTGATTTTATCATAGAATTACATGAATATTTATACAGGCACATAGTACAACAGAAGGGGTAAGGCAGCCAAATAACAAAAGATAGGCTACGCCTATTTGGCCTGATTGGCCCATAGAACAGAAAGGAGGCAGCCCCTTGTCGCGGCTGACTTAATAATGTCACATGTGTGTTTACGTAAATGTTTGTGTAAATACTGCTATATAAAATGGTTATGAATAAACTAGAGAGTAAATATAAGGTGCCGAACTGTCACCTGGTCGACTGAGTTAGTGAATTCCCCAACAATAATATGGTACAATTGAAAATTATAATAACAATACGTTTTTTAAATCTTCAAAAAAGTCTTTCTTAGTGCTGGCTCCAAAATAATTATTAACAGAGTATAATAAGCACCAAAAGTGAAATACAACTTAAAAAGGTTGAGGTCCAATAATCAATTGAACGCAAGGCATAGCTGATACAGCTTTAAGCCAAAGAGGGTAGTTAATGTATAATACAATCTGCACCGTCGACCATTCTTGTTGATATAGGCCAACAAACCAACACAAAAACCAATCACCAAGCAAACTTATCATCCCATAAAATCAAGAAAGAATGTATTGAAACGACATGGGGCAAGCAACAAGCAATAAAACAAGCACAGCATATTCAAAGCCAATACGCATAAAACCTTAGATGTTGGACTAATGACTACTTTGTCCACCCAGCCCTGCTTTGGTGTCTTTTTCCGTGCAACCATACACTTTTTTGACTCCTAGGAACTACACTTACATGTTTGTTGTTGCCACCACATTTGCTAAATAACAACATACTCTTCCACCGCAGCAAACACCACCTATTCCTGAAATTTCCATCTAAATCATACCATATAAATGACAGCACATAGTCTCACTACTTGCAAATACACTTTCTGTAGTACCAGAACTTTCTCCAGTGGTGCAGAACCCTCCATCTGCAGCACCAATTGTTCTTCCAGTTGTCCAGAACAATGTTGAGAAATTACAAACGCCGTCAATATTTGCTTCCCCTAGTAGCTGCAATATGGCACAAACAGTTTATGAACAGTTGAGAAGTAAGAGCCAGTGACTTCTTGATACCGTTTTTACTCTCCTGGACCAGTCTCTTGGAATAAGGCTTCACTTCTTTCTCCAAGGTGGTGACTTGAGTTATCCAACCATTTTTTTAACCTAAGACATAAAACAAATGTTCAGGATCTGCCCCAACACCCTGCCACCATGCATTGATTTTTTGACCTACTACTCCAACTAGCAGGTCCATGGAAAGCCCTGAAAAATTCTACTGAGAACAGCAAACCACTAAGTCAAACAGCAAGCCTTTTAACAGAGAGTCCTTCTCACTCAAGGAATAAAAATTCACTACACCCCCTCCTCTTTTATTCGCTGCCAAGGTTCAATTAATGCGGTTAACCACTCCGGATGTAGAAAAGCCAGCCAGCAACTTTGTTCTGAAGAAGGTAAAAAGTAACCCAACGATACCTTTAGTTGACACTGGCAGTACAGTAGTTCTGTTGTTTGGCACATATTCAAGTAGTAACATGCTTGTGTGAGGTAAGGCAAGCAAAGCAAACAAGTGAATCCCTCCAGTTTCTTTATATGAAGAATAAAGCAACCTTTGATGTGTGCCACGTCAACAAAAGGAACAAAGTTGGAATTTTTCATGTCACTGCTCACATTCGTTGCATGAAGTTCCTTGAGTAAGCCATATTGATAAATAGTGAAGGCATGCATGGCAGGTCATTTACAAAATTATTCAGATCCATCGTATCTCTGTCAGCCATCAAGTATGGAGTCAACTATCCTGTGTAGGTTACTACGCATATAGATTTATCGCTTGGGTTAGTAGAGCCCTGTTTTAAACAATTAGCCCGTAGCAGACAGCTGGAACGAGCCTGACTGTAAAGGATACATACTCGTTACATGTATAACCCTACGGCCCAGCCTGTTAAAGCTCAAGAGCAAGAATACCATTGGCCACTATCCAAGACTGAGCTCTGAATTGGTCAAACAACTTGAGGTTGCTACAGAGTTTACATTTCCGTTACCGGCCATCATCCCCACCTTCTTGTTCCTTCTCATGACCTAAACTGTCGTCAGCAACCTTCCCTCGCTGACCGAACAGACAGAACAACCACCAGGTAACACGACTGCAACACCAGTAAGCTGGCATATAACTGGCAAGAAATTATGATGTCAAGCAAACCACTTTAGTTACCCTTAACAATACTTTTTTTCTGGTACTCAGCGTATATGTCAGCTCTATCACTGACTTATTCAACAAAAAAAGAACAGGAGACAACTAGACAATCGGAGGCATTGCTAGATTCTGGACTCATAGAGTAAGCATCAGGAACAGATGGAACTTTCGTGCCATTTTAGTGAGAATTAAATATGGTGATTAGATGTTCTAGATAGTTTACAGTCAGTTTAATGAAGTCAAACACCAAGATGCTTACATAATCGCTACAATAAAGAAAATTTGGACACTTCATCACGGAGCAAGTTTTTCACCATTTCAAAACTGATCAGAAGTTATTGGCAGGTTGCTCTTAATGAGGGTGCTAGTGGACATTCTTCCTCTACTACTTCTTCTGGTCTTTAAAAGAAGAAGATGCTTCCTTTGGCGTCACTTCAGGACCAGTCCCTTTCAAGCACATGATGTAGAAAGTTCTCCAAAGCATCCACTCAAAAACTCTCCTGTTATACCTTGATGACAGTACCTTTGTTGCTCCTGACTTTCCCACTCACACCAAGAGACTGGCTGAAGTTGGTTAGTAATTACAAAGGGTTTTCTGAAATTCACACTGAGCGAATATGCATCGAATAAACGTCAGGTCAAGTTCCTGGTCCACATAGTGACCTGCAAAGGAGTGGCAGCTAATCCGGAGACAGTAGCCGCCATTGTTCATTAGCAGACCCATACAGTGTTGAAACTGTAGCTACCCTTTCTTGGTGTCAAAAAGTGACATGTTAGACTTCTTTACCATAGTTGAACCCATCACCCAGTCTATTAAATATGATGATATATGGAATTGATCTCAGGAACAAGAGACTGTTTTCCAGAAAGTCAAGTTTACTTTAATTTGTGGAACTGGCTTGGCTCACCCTAAAAATAATGCCCTGTATACTTTGGATACAAACTCCAGTAACACAAGTATTAGCACTATACTACTTGGGATTCAGGAAGGCAGTGAGAGGGTTATTACTTATTACAGTAATAAACTCAGTCCTCAGGAGCGTACCTAATGTCTGACCATTGAGAGTTATTGGCAATGGTAGTTTCTGTCAAGCATTTGCTTCCCGCTTGCGCTTTTAAATGGACCATATCTCCTTCGCTATGGCTATTACCAAAAAGTTCCATCAGTCAGTTTACTATAGTGGTTCCAACATTTTCTTTTAGTTCAAGTACACCGTTGAGCATAGGAATGACAACCATGCCAACGGGTTATGTTTTTGGTGCCCCCAGGCTGTGGACAGTATGACCATATTGAGCAGAAATGTGGTTTTATTAAACAAAGTTGAGAACTGACTAGAGCTGGCTTTCTTCCCCCTTCTCAACCATTTTCTTTCCACCTCAGCAAAAGTTTGAGTCTCCCCCACATCCGTTAGCTCAGCCACCCATTCTGTCCCTCGGATGACCCTAATGCAGTTCAGCTTGTCCAATTTGACACTCACTGTCCCAAGGCAAATAAGGGGTAGCCGTACTGTTTTTGATATTCATTGGGCCTGTCTACACATTGCCCCAGCACGAACGAGCAGTTGGAGTTCGGTACTGAAAAACTCAGAGAGTTGAACATTTGGATCGGGCCCATGAGATTATGGAAATATGTGTGTTGGTGCTACAGATTTCTCAATGACCTGTGCTTCGGCCAATGTGGTAATGAAAAGTTACAATATCTTTCAGATCTATTCCTTTGCATACAAAAGAAATGGGTAGGATCCTTGTGTGCCGATAGCTGACATGATACTAAACAGAGGTGACAGCAGATGTACAAAACGTGGTAAAGACCGGGAGAATTGCCAGAGAAACACAAGTAGGGGTCTAGCCATGGTCACCAGTGTATGTGCGCCAGCGGCTCCTAGCAAAATCTAGTTGTAGATTTGGTTGGGCCATTGCTGTGATAGCTTATGGTAATGCATGAATGCGGGTGTTGATTGACCAGTTGACTTAGCGGCCAACACTATGACTCATCTAAATGCCACAGCCCTAGTGGTAACCAGCATCTCTACTAAGAACAACTTTGCTATTAACTTTTCCCTGGTTGGTGAGTTCAGTTAAGTACTACCTACCTGGAAAAGTGAAATAACTCATGCTAAACCTATCATACTAAGGCCAAGACGGTTTTCAAGAGAATTGATCAAGTGGGAGTGATTTTTTTGTGGTCCTTCCTCTTGAAACTTAATCATTGTGACTGGGATCTGCGTTGAAAGCTACCCCCTTCCTTCCTGCACTACTGGTGAGGTGACCAACTACATGACTTTAGCCAGAGAAGTACGCCTTTCATATCAAGTGTTCTACGCGCACTCCCAACTGACCGATTACATGTCCATGCATAAGTATGCATTGACCCTCAAGCCAAGACTTAAGAAGGTACATCGGCACTGAGGCAATAACAGCAGAAGTGAGTGCTGATAAGGAGGTAAGCTTAGTCTGTAAACAGCTAAAAACCAACTGTTGTTAGAGGACCACTGTAGGTCCCATCAAGAAAATCTCAAAACTCATGCAAAGTTTATTGGTCCTTTTAAAAAAGAGGAGGTGAATGATAACTATGCCTACCTCACTGGTCAACACAGCCAAAGTTCAATAGAAAATGGAAGTTAACCTGAAACCCTATTACATTGAAAAAATGAAATCAAATAACTTAGTTTTGTATAGAGATTTGTTGTCCCACCTGCCTATTACAGTGATTCCAAAATCCATCGACCCAATGGTTCTGATGGTAAGTTCAGAATAGCACAAAGGCCATCTCCATCTCTTAATGATACACTCCAACACCACCCGAAGCCTGAAAACTGGTGACGTAGACCTGCAAAACAATGGCTTCGTTGGAATTTGGGTCCTATCATCTTTTATGGCTACCCATAATGCTATCGAGTTGCAAATAACGCCAACGAAGAAAGAGAACTTCTAATATTTTTACCATCAAGTGCTGGATGTGACGATCTTTGTGCACTAGCTGTACTTCCATCTTGGATATGATGACAAAAGTCAGGCGCAAGCTGGCTTGCTAACCAGAAGTTTCTAGACCATTTGTTACATACTACTTTATCAAGCAGGGTTTCTCTTCTTTACCCCAGTTGTCCTGACACACTTTGTGCCCAATCAGCATCCTCAGTAGGTACTAAAAAGGCAAGGATCTACTGCTAATGCTTGTAACATTGCCCTTTTTTCCGTAGCACAAGTTATGTAGGTCCAGAGAATGTTTCAAAGCTGCAAGTGCAGTGCGGGAGTCATCAAGTTTTTGCATGCAACTCCCTTTAGTTTAGTGTCTACTTGACTAGGGGCCTCCCTCTGATTCTTCAATTAGCAGCACCTGTGGTGCAATTGAAGCGGACTATATAGTGGTTTCACTGGACACCATGTTAGCAACAACACAGCTATAGTGCAATGCACTATTAGAGTAGGTACATGCACTCTTGTAGGGTGTCAGCTCAACTGGAACTGAAAGGACTTCCCCATGGATGACAATTAGGCCATAATGGAGACAGTTAGTGAGAACAACGATTCACAAGCTTATGTACTGGTAATGCATTGAAGATAACTTAGTTCCTTGGAATCAATGCATTGGCTTATTATCAACCATTGAGTGCAGTAGAATTTCAACCAGCTTGCAATTGTTTGATGTTCTATTATTATACCCATTGTTGCATGTTTAGCTAAAACTGTTGATGCTTTTGCGTATTGGAGCTGGGAACAACAACATTTGCGCGTTGGTTGTGAAACTAGATTTGTATATCCAAATACAATTAGCTTTACTGTTCCACTATTCTTACTGGTTTAGCAGTTGGCCATTCTGAGAGGCACTGATCAAATCCTACATTCAATCTGCTTTATTCACTATCTTATAATGATTACCGTTGAAAACAAAAAGATTATACTGCTTTCTTATACAGCTCTTTAGTATTGTTCTGTAAAAGTCAAGCACATACTTCTTACAATCATGCAATTATCATTAAACTCAAGATACCTAAAGTATGATGCTTATGTTTCTACATGATAAGATGTGAGTTTACAATAATTCAATTATGCTATTATATCTTTTAGCTCACAACCAAAATTGAGTGAAAGTGACATCGATGAAGCCGCGAACAAAAAATATTTGCGCCATGAAGAGGTTGTGTTGTCTGAAAGTGATGACTATGAAATGAAAATTAAGCAATCGAGCATGGAGGGGCTGAGACAAGATGGGTATGAAATGTCAGTTTTGCAAAAAAATGATGGCAACCAGGTGACAATGAAAGAATTCAGCAAACAAAAAGACAGTTCGATGACAGCTAAAGCAGATGAACAGGAACTGGAAATGGTACATGGGTATACTGGGAACCAAAATGATATGATAAAAGGGTATGATGTAAATCAGATGGCAATGGTACAAAGTTATGATGGGAACCCAATGGGATTCGAAGACTTCACCAGTAAGAGTTATGATGCAGAGTTGGCTAAAGCAGGTGAATACAGAATGGAAAAGGTACAAGAGTATCATCGAAACAAGACCGGCATGGCACAAGGGTATGATGGGAACCCGATGGGCATCGACATTTTCAGCAAAAAGAGCTACAATCCAAAGTTGGCGAACACAGATGAGCTTGGGATGGAAAAGGTAGAAAAGTATATTGGAAATCGAACAGGCATGGCACAATGGTATAATGGGAACCAGAAGAAAATGGAACAAGGGTATGATGCGAATCAGATGGAAATTGACATCTTCAGTGGAAAGAGTAACAATGTGAAGTTGGCTAAAGCAGATGAGTACAGAATAGAACGGGCCGAAGAGTATAAGGGGAACCAGAAAGAAATGGTACAGTTGTTTGATGGGAACCAGACAGGAAATGTTCAAGCTTATGATGGGACTCAGACTGGAATGGTACAAGAACATGATGGAAACCAGATGGGCATGGTACCAAGGTATGATGGGAGCCAGATGGGAAAGGTGCAAGAACGTGATGGGAACCAGACGGGCATGGTACCAAGATATGATGGAAACCAGACGGGAATGATACCAAGGTATGATGGAAACCAGATGGGACTGGTACCAAGGTATGATGGAAGCCAGATGGGAATGGTACCAAGGTATGATGGGAGCCAGATGGGAAAGGTGAAAGATCATGATGGGAGCCAGATGGGAATGGTACAAGCAGATAATGGAAGTCAGATGCGAATGGTACCAAGGTATGAAGGGAGCCAGATGGGAAAAGTACAAGAAGATAATGGAAGTCAGATGCGAATGGTACCAAGGTATGAAGGGAGCCAGATGGGAAAGGTACAAGAACGTGATGGGAACCAGACAGGAATGGTGCAAGAACATAATGGGAACCAGATGGGAATGGTACAAAGGTATGGACGGAACCACAGGGGAATGGAACAAGGGTACGATGGGAATGAGATGGGTATCGACATCTTCAGCAGAAAGGGCTACAATGCAAAGATGGCTAAAGCAGATGACTATGGAATGGAAATTGTACAAGGATATAATGGGAACCAGAGAGAAATGGTACCAGGATATGCTGGGAACCAGACAGGAATAGTAGAAGAGTATGATAGGAACCAGACAGGAATGGTTAAAGGTTTTGATGGGAACCAGATGGGAATGGTACAGGGGTTTGATGAGTTTGACATGGCAATGGCGTCAGTGAGCAGAACTGGACAAATGCAAAAACCGAACCCAGTTGGCAAACAAAATAGCGGGACGGGTATGATAAGAAATAACAGCCCTGAGAAAAGTTTTGGATCCAGTTTTTCCAAAATTGGCAGCACCGATGAAAAGTTTGGAAATGGTTCCGCAGCGAAACACGCCGACAAGTATGAAGTTTTTCCCGAAGACAAGGGTATGTGGTATTTATTATCTATTAAATTGTTTTCAAACTCAATTCGTGAGGTGACAAATGTACAAAGATTTAGAAAACCGAATGATATTGCTAATTGTTATGTCAGAAACTCAGATTTCTACATGGAGATTATAATTAACCCATTCCGTGTTGATCTTACATTTCTTTGTTTACCGGGCACAATCTGCTCTATCAAACAAAAACACAAAACTATAGCGGTCAAGAATATGTTTTTGAAGATCATTTTTTTGTAACAGCTAATCCAATTATAAAGCTAATGCAAATTCTATCTATTGCTTACATTAAGCCTTTTGCCAATCTGCCATAATATACTTCTTTCTATTCGTGTGACACAGCCTTTGGACTTAATTATTTCGAACTGATGCTTTCCAAGATATCATTGATTTTCCTTCCAATTTTTCGTGCTATATAACCCGCTACATACTGAAACGATTTCCTTTGTGTATTTAAGTTTCATCACAAACTGCTCTACATGATGCAGTTGGCAGCTTATTAGTTAGAAAAGTAACGCATTTGGCATCGAACAAAATCAAAACTAGTTAGCAACAGCTTAGACAGAAACAGTGCTTAAATATAACTGGCCATTCTCTATTCTACACCAGAGAATGCGAAGTCAACTTAGCCTTTTGGCCACGCGCAGACTGTTGAATTTGCTACAGATTTGCACTGGCTATTATTGTGAAACTGCAATCATAGGCGGTAGAATTTGCTTAAGTTTTTAGTTTTTACTAAAGCTATCTCTAGTAAACGCATTGCTAAAACTCTAACAGAAGCTTAATTATTACTTACCCCCTTTCAATTTTTTGTCATGAAGATGGCAAGTATTTTAAATAAATGCTTTCAATTGTGCTGTAAGAAAGCTGGAAACAAAGTTTGTCAATGTTACTCATTTATATTTTAGTATTATAAAGTTTTACTGCACAACGTAACGTTTGGGAGCCTTACTTATATACAAACAAGCAACGTTTCAAACACGAACTATACCTATGCATAATTCTTTGCAATTTTGGATAATAACCACGTCTAGGTCAGCACTGCTCGCGTCTATTGGAATCGCCTTACTCGCGAGAGGGCAACTCAAATAACTGGTTTTTTTTTGACACAGTTCAACCACTTCAAGTACTCAATCCACTTGCTTGTTGTTACATTTAGCCCTTGAACAATCTCCTGTATTGGCTTCCATTGGACGGGGTGTGAGACAGAGTCCATTCGGACATCCTCAGGTTGTGAACAGCTACAATATGTCTACTACAATGAGAAGTGGAGATAAACCTCCTAACTATGTCAACATGCGGCAGTCTCAAGATCAGCCCTACTATGTGGAATCCCCTGAGACAAGCCACCAGAGTTTAATATCTTCGCAAGGTAAGTGATAATTGCACCATTTCAATGAATTTAAGGAACTATCTTTGAAAATTTATGTGGAAAAGTGAAAAATGACAAAAAGCCAATGATGTTTCTTGTGATATAAAGTGTTGAATTGTACACGGTTTCCAAACCAGTTTGTCTGTACCTGATAGGGATCTTACCAATTGCTGGATCAAAAGCGGATCAGTTTCTACCCAATGACAAAGATTTCATTAATCATCAAATTAATCTGTCTGTATTTAACAGCAATCATCTTTTTGTCATTTGGTTAAAATCAAATGGAATAACGTATTTCTGCAGGACTGGTTGATGGGTCTCCCCTGGATATTACAGCACTGGAGAGGGAAAGTAGCCTCTACCAAACCCCCTCACCTGGTTAGTATCAATTATATCTTGGTTTTGTATCATTGGTAATGATTTGTCAAATTATTAACCTTGCAATCCATGTATTCAAGTTTATTGATTCATTTTTCTGTAAAGTGTGCAAACTTGACATGGCACTTTGACTCACATAAAACCACATGTAAGTCTGTCTGAATCTAAGAACTCCATCTTTATTACTTGTAGGTACTCCTGCAGAATGGTATCAGCAGCCTGGAGAAGGCCTGCCATACAACTAGTTTGGTGTTTTACCTAAAGTCTAACCAATGGACAAGCTACCATGCCTTCGGACTAGTCAATGTATCGTTCGTTCCAAAATGAATCAATTCACTTCATTTCATTTCTTTACCCCACTAGTTACTATGTTTAATCATAAAAAAATTGTTCTGTTCTCAATAAACTGTTTGTTTCTGTTAAACGGACCAGGTTTTTGTGTTTTGGGAGTTAAACAAAGGAATAACACAAAAGGATAAAGCGCTGTGAAATTTTACCATAACTTTGATGCAAGGAACTACTTCTATACAATGTAATTGCTTTACACAGCGAGCCAAACTAGAACCATGTTTTGTGAATGGCTTGAAAGTTACAACAAAAATCAAAACCAAAAATGCACATTGAATACTTGACTGTTTTGCTCATCAATCGAGTTAATTCTAAGCAGTTGAATTAGTCTAAAAAAATAAGAAGATTTCAGGAGTTACAATTTCATTTGAGATTTAAAAAGTTGCTCACCAATTTTCTTTTTACTTTAGTAGACAGCGAATTAATTTCATACTTTTATAACACTTTATCAGTTCTAACCCGTGCCAATCGACTTGATAGAATAAAGTTTTGCTTCATGGACAGAATTTTCGCAAGAAAACTAACTTTTGTGGTGAAAACTAGTTAATTTCACTTTTAGAAAATATTTTCTGCGCAAAAACTTCAGGTCAGTCAAGGCGGTCAGATAAACGTTACCGCAAGAGCATCAAAATAACACATAGCACTGTTTGGAGGGAACCGTTTCAATAGTTAGCTCAGCTTTGCTAGCGAAGACTATCTGAAGTGAGTTTTTATAGCAACACATGTGAGCGCTTGGCTACAAACTGTTCTGGCATCACTTCTATAGCCATTGGATGGCCAGAACACAAGTATTACTTTATGCAGGAATGACTGACCCTGCATAGGTAAGATACTGACCATGCATCAGTCAAGTACTAACCCCGTATGAGTTACTATTTACTTATGAGAGCCATTCCGGGCCGGCAGGAAGTCAGCTGCTGTAGCCTGGGAACTAGAAATAGCCTCAGAGAAGTCAGAGACCCTGTTCTGGGAGATATCTAGCTGTGCTTTCCAAAATGTTGAGGATTACAGCCTAGAAACATAGAAATGCAACAACCAGAAGTAAGACTGCCTATGATTGGCCAGTGAGTCGATGGCTCCGCCCACCACTTCTTGGACCGTCAATCAGTCACTCTTAAATACCTTATCTCATGTGCCAGTGCTAATCTCCGCATGCATATTTGTTGTATAATATTCCACTTCTGTATTATTAGTAGTCTCACTGGCTAACTTCTTGTGCTCCGCCTTTTTCAATTGATTGGCGTTTCCTATCTTGCCTAAATGAGGTTAAGTGGTTGTTATATCTGGTTCTTAATGTGTCGGCGGTTAATCCAATATATGTGTTGGTTGGCATTCCTGTTGTCTTTACTCTGGCTCGGTAGATTATTGAAGGGGTTTGGCACTTACCTTCAAGTGGGTATGTCTGTTGGATGCAATTGCCGCACAAATTTTGTATTATCTATCATATGGTGATTTTCGGGTGAGAAAAAATCTTTTTAGTTCCGTAAGTATACTGATATACTACAATGTGTTTTTTGAGCTAAAATTTTTTTTCCCAGCTCAAAAGGTTTTATATATTATGTTGTAATTTTTGGGCAGGAAAAAATTTCTTGGTTAGGTGAAATTTTTCATCTTCCAGCATCTTTTTTGCGTAAATAAAGTTTCTTCCCTCACGCAAAAGTTATTCACAATATGACGTGCTTTCGCACACAAAATGATCTTTTGGCCACGTGAGTCTTCTTTATAAATTATAAATGTGTTTCTCATCCAAACTTGTTTATTTGATTGCACAAGTTTCCTATCTATTACGGTGAGTTTTTCAAATGGAAAAAAGTAGTTTGGTTGCTCGAACTTTCATATATATAATGATGCTTTTTGCGCAGAATACTGCATTTTTCAGTAGCATGAACACGATTTCTTGTGTCATGTCTCAAATATCGCTTAAAGTGCATGTAACTTTAGTCGTCATTGAACACCAGTTTTGTGCTTGCCACCGAGCTAATTTGTAACATAATTAGTTAATGTAGAGATAAAAATGCAACTATTTGAATTCCACACTGAGCTGTTTGAATAACTAACAACTTCATGCACAACAGCACGTTCTGCTACCAAAATATGCAAGTGTCTTTAAGTTACTAGTCGACTCTACGGTGCCAAGTGAAGCTAATGTTGGAGAGAGTTTGTCTTATGTTTGCAGGCTTTTGAAGAAGAGTGTCATCACAGAAATGGTCGTACTCACCAGATGGTAATTATAAGCGAAAACTAACTATAAACGCCCAATGTTTTAATTGACTTGATTACAGAGTACAGACTTGGTTTGTAATAATATAAATAATTATCGAGGGCAGCACAACTTTTTAACACTACTTCCAGGAAATGTTTTGGTACCGACATGCAGAACCAGACTTGGTGATCTCAATGGAGTGAAAACTATCGGTATATATGATTTTTTAAATGCTTGAATTGATATTTTCATAAAAAAATAGTTGAAAGTTTTAAAATTATGAATATTTTGCAAAAAAGACTAAATGTCATAGTTACTTGACTAAAAAATTGGGGATTTGGTGATGGCGCCTGCAACTACTGAATCTTTTTTTGAGCTATGTGTTCGCACATTTATAGTCAGCTCACAAATCTTTAGCAAGCTTGGGAAACAGATTCAACCAATTAGAAATATTGAAATGAAATGAGAAACAGTATGTCAGTGAGTAAGTACGACAATGGTGTTTCATTTGAAATTGTCAAAAGCTCGTAAAGTGTTTCGAGGACAGTGCATAGTTACGCAAAAGTCAAGTAACTTCTGTAATTAGTTACTAGTGGGGATGGCACATTTTAGAAGTCTGTTGAGAAAAAATCAGACGCACCAATCGATTGGGTGTTTGGAGAACAAAATTGTTTTTTATTGACGAATTGGTTGCGAACTAACTATGAAAACCGTGTCTGTATTTTGAAACCTGCATGCAAGGAAGGCTCATATATGAAACCATTTACCGTGTCACATGATAATTATTGGTTGACTTGCGCTGGATAAAGTAATGTCTCACCGCAATAAATTAGAGCTCCTGTCAAAGTATTTTGTTGTTGTTACTAATTTGTACATTTTTAGCTAGGCAACAGTGACAATGTCTATTGTAAAGCACAAGTGTTCATCTTTGTACTCCTTGGTCTGTTGCAGCAGAGGATTCACAAAATGGGAAGTCTAAACACAAAATACCTGCATGACAAACAATCTATTGATCACATGACACAAATACAAGCCTGCACCGCATGTCACAAGTGACGTAGTAAGAGATCCTGTAAAGCATCCACTCAATCCACGGAATATGGTAATTGTTAGGCAAGCAGTATTTGGGGAGACCTGCTTCCACTTTTTCCTTGACCTAAATTCCCCCTACACCCCTACAGCTATCCACTAGAAACCGTTTTAAGTGGACCCGGGATCCTCCCTTTATAGTATAGAAGAGCTATCCCAGGTAAGTATACCGATCCTGGATCACCCTGGCCAGTATACCAACCTACCAAACAGATATGGCTGAAAAGTATAGCCCAGGGTCAAGAGAGAAGATTGCCTAAGTATTTAGTGAAATAGATGATAAACCTGCCATTTTGACCGTATCAGCCTTTTCAAAGTTGTCAAACTGAGCAAAGTACACTTTCAATTGTCGGCTCAAAACTTGGCTTTTAACATTATGCTGAATGCAGTCTATACCATTGCTTTACTGTTGTCTTTATGATGTAGTGGAAGGTGCCGGTGGGGCTTCTACTACTGTCAACTAACAACTAGTCGTGGAACAGCGAAACAACACGTGTCTCCAAGAGGTAATGCAGGGTCAATCACAGCTGCAGGATACAATGGAGAAGATGATCACAACTTCACAACTACGAGTCATCGGCTCAAACACACTGGGTATAATTTAACTAACAAACACATCTATTCGTCCACATATCCATGTTCTATGAAGGCAATCACCTAGAGTAGTTAACAGCAGTAGCAGTAAGTGATGAAGGGCAGAGGGCATACAAAGCCTGGTTCACATACATATTGTAGATGCTTGCTCGCAAGTGATCGCATATCCTCATTTGACGATCCGCAATGTATGTGAACTTGGTTTTGCATAGGCTTGTATGACGTCGCACTCTGTCGCAGAGGCTCGTGGAAAAGATCAGCTGAACAAACTTTCCTGTGATGTCATACGATAGGGCGTACAATTTTATTACTTTCTTTCTCAAAAACCACCGTTAGGTCAAGGTTACTCGTGTAAACATGACTGTCATCCAAAATTATAATAAATAAAAAACTCAATTATAACTATTTAATTATTAAAAAATAAACAATGATGCTATATTTAGTTTAATTGATAACTAGATCAAATTGTATTCACAAGTGAAGACAAGAGTATTTTAGAGACTAAAAATTCAAAAATGATGCTATATGAACTTGAACACCTGCACTGGATGTGTTGAATATTGCACGACACCAGCTACGCCATCAATTTCTCACTGAAACAACACAAACTTAACACCTCATTCTTCTTAAAGATTATGTTTAGCAGTAAAGTTGTACTTGCAAAGACTTTTTATTTGAAAAGAATTTTCACCACTGGGAGTCGTACTTGGACTCTTTAAACAGCAGGCAACCACCTTAGACATCAAGCTATAGAGATATGTTGCTGGTGCGTAATCTGATTTAGTACATGGTGACAACTGTTTTGCGATAGCTTCGTTTCGGTAAAAAGCAGCTTTTTCAAGTGCAAAGATGTTTTTTTTTGTTCTGGGTCCACACAAGCACACGCTTCACAACTGCCAACACAACTTGCACTCCTGTTACTACATGAAATCATGCTGACTTAGCTCCTCCCTTCTGACAATAATTGTTTTTATGCGAAAAAGAAATCCGTACCTGGGAACCGAATCTGAACCCTGTCAACAGCAGGTCACAATGTTAACCATTAGCCATCTAACAATGTTGAATGTGGACCACAAACAGCTTGAGATAAAAAGAAGGTGGTACGGCCTACATACAAAAAAATATTTTGGGTTCGGATATCGCCAAATACTTATCAAATATTTCCATTTTTTTCCAGATTTGTTCAATTTTCACTGGAATACTACTTGCGCTAAAGTTTTGAGGGAGAAAACATTTTCCAATCATACCTTTGTACCATTTTCGTCTGGTTCCAATCTTACAGTTGTACCATTTCCGTTTGGTCCACATCATACCTTTGCACCATTTCCGTCTGGTTCCAGTCGTACGTTTGTACCATTTCCGTCTGGTTCCAATCTTACCTTTGTACTATTTTCGTCTGGTTCCAATCATACCTTTGTACCATTTCCGTCTGGTTCCAATCATACCTTTGTACCATTTCCGTCTGGTTCCAATCATATGTTTGTACCATTTCCGTCTGGTTCCAATCATACCTTTGTACCATTTCCGTCTGGTTCCAATCATACGTTTGTACCATTTCCGTCTGGTCCCCATCATACCTTTGTACCATTTCCGTCTGGTTCCAATCATATGTTTGTACCATTTCTGTCTGGTTCCAATCATACCTCTGTACCATATCCGTCTGGTTCCAATCATACCCTTTCACCACTCCCATCTGGTATCCATCAAACCATTGCACCATTCCCATTGGGTTTCCTTCATGTGGTATGGATGGCACGGGGTGGAGGCCAACATTACCAACACTACTGGTTCCCAGCGTCTCTCGAGCAAAGTTGCATAGGCAACACGATTTCATCTCGTGTTCACCTTTCTTGTTCATGGTCGAAGTTGGATCATTTCTGTTAAATTACATTTTCACGTCATTTTAATACTTTTAAAACCAAATTTATATTCATCATCAGTTACTGTTCAATGTTTATTTGGTTCACATAGATAATAGTCTAGTCATTTTAATTGTTCGATTTACCAAATTTTAGATTTGCAACAAGAATATAACATTTCAAGTCTTTAGTTTTAAACTGTGGCAGTGAACAACTGGTTTATGCTAATTGCAAGACGATAAGAAATCGTAAAAGGTTTCAGTTGTTTTAGAGTATAGACTTTGTGTTGACATCACACTACTTAAAGTTCTCTTTGACAGGTCCTCCTCAGACTTCTCCTGATTAAGTTCTTTAGAGCTCGTTATGGCACATTTCGCTTGTGTACCCGATGGCTTTCACCTTCCATATCTTGCCAAGCTCTTTTGACGATGATTTCTTGGCCATAATACTTTGCAAATAACCAAAGCCTTTGACATTGTCCTTCTTTCCATGTACATGTTAGCACAGGTTGAATGTATTGGCTTTTCTACCTTCACACGGTACATATCATTTCTGCAATTTATTTAATCACGTAAGTTGCTTTTACATTCAATACGGTGTTATAATTTTAATAAAAAAAAACTGATTGAATAAACTATGGTGTTTGTTTGAGTAAAAGCGGTTGTTTTTTTTTATACATCAACTTGCATTAATCATCAGGAATAAAACGAAAACACCTAAAAGAAGGTTTTTGTTTCTGTTAGTATATTCTCAGCAACCTTTAGGTTTTGCAAGTGTCTAATGAAGAGCTCGCTATAATAACTTGCGTTTTACAGTGCACTATAGTTTCTGCGGTTTACGCCATTTTTCTCACATGAACTTTTGTTATTCTAGCCTGCTTTGAATGCTTCGCTATATCTTCCAACAGGTTAGCAAATTCTGCTTCCACATTCGGATAATTGGTGGTTTATAAATGTTGCTAGGGTGGAAATCCTCATATCCTCTTAATACTGGATAAAGTAGAAATTCTAGCTGACTCATGGTTTGATGTGGTATATCTTGTTTTTTAGTGAAATCAGAGACCAAATGAACTGGTTTGATGTTCTCATTTTGTAGATCTGGCTCCTCCAGTGGGCATCTTTCTAATGTCATTTCCAGATACACCAATGCAGTGTATGCTATCAACTCCAGGCTAAAAAGCGCAGGGTTTACAGGTATCATATCAATTATTGTTTCCAATGTAAGGTTTTCTGGCTTTATCACAAACAGTATAAAAAAACATTACAAGGCTATCAAAATTTAGAATTTATTTTATGCGCTCGCCAACTACATCAGGAGCAAGAACGCTGATTTCCTGTTATACATTGTACTTTTACAATGATCAATTTGCCGCATGTTACACTAAAAAAAAACACATTAATTCTGGATTTCAATTGAAACGGTTTATTGAAGAAAAAATGCAAAGCACTAAACAATGACCTATTAACCTTGTTTAAACATTTTCCTTCGATTATGCAACTTAAATAGTTGTGATCAACGAATTAACAGAAAAGTTTTAGTCATCTAATTATTTTGTGATAAAAACAATTAATTCTGGAAAATAAAAATAAAATCCTGGTTAGGTAAATAATAATAACTCATACGCAACTGATGGCACAAACTTACTAACGTATAATAGTCTGCAACACACAATACTACTGGCGGTGGCTCATCTCCAATATATGATGGGGTGTTACATAGAATTGTGGTATAGAAGACCTGGTTGTATACTGTACCGTACACCATTTCTGCTTCCTTCATAACTATCCTGAAGTATTTTGCCCTCTCCAGCTCAGGCTGCAACAAACAGTAGCAGCTTATTAGCAATTCAAAACATTCCAGGATATCAGCTGCAAGTGGAAAAATTTGTGTTACTCCGTTTAAAAGATTTGTCTAGGTATATGAACATTCTAACCTTTCTAGCAACACAAAGCCCTCATTTTTTATGTTTATAAAGATAGCAAAAGAGATATACAAACCAAAAAAAATCATGGATGTCAGCTCTTATTGGTCAACAAAACGTCTGCAATTAAATTCTTGAAAACCTGTGTCAGTGCTGCAGTTTTTTACCAGAGTCTACAGAAACTGAACTAACTAAACATTACGCGCTTGGTTCACAGACATAGTTACTGATGATGGAGAAGGTAATAGGTAGATAGATGAAGGATGCACATAAGTGCATGTGCAGGGTGCTATCATATTATGTCCCAGAGACAAAATAATTTCACATCTGCGGACACCATGTTTTTATAAACTGGTTACCTTGATAGCTAAAATACTATTGTTTAATCTGTTTTACTAGGTGACATTAAAGTCATATTCAAGTTTTAAAAAGAACAATCAGCATGTTGATTTTCTCTTAAAATTATCAACCCAATGGGAAACTACGATCTGTTTTAGATTTATTTTGACAAAGCCTTTATCTAAAAAGTGTTACTGGAAGCTACCAGGCTTCAAAAACTATACAGCATAGCAAAATAATCCTACAACATGAGCTAGATTATGAACCGTATCCATCGCTCCACCACACGAGACGGTACATCAGGGATGGATAAAACTATTAATTAATAAGTTAAAGATATGGATGTTATAAATCATAACGAATCAATACTTAATAGTAACAATTTACTAGTTGCCTGACCAATACTCATAAACCTTCCAATAAATGAAAGGTTCTAATAAACATAAATATTATAGAATTAATGAGACACAAGAAACCATGTGGAAAGCACAAAATATTAATCCTAATATTGTCGGCAGGTTCTCATTAACAACTTCAAAGTGTAGAGTGTGAACTTTGATGTGTGACATTAAGTTTTACCTCTCCTATACTCTTGATGTTGGTCCTGTTACAACCGTATAGTTTGGTCATGGTGGGTTTGTTCTTAGCTCGTAGTACTCTAAGAGTTTGTAGCTTGACGCAGTGAGCTTCAGCCCCTGTGTCAACCTTGAACTCCACCTCCTTGGACACCTTTCAACAGTCTACCTCCATTGGTAAAACGCAGCAAGGTCACCCTTCGGCAGATACAGCATCCATGACACCTATAAACAGGCTGTTCATCAGTAGTAATATATGAGCAGATCTCCCTACCAAGTGTTTTTTTGTGGATCTGACCTTGGAGTTTAGGCAATGGGTTACGACGTTGGATGAATTCGCCGAGTTTATATTGTATTTTACTTGAGGGGTACTTGAGTGGCATTTGAGTGGCATTTGAGTTTTGATTAGTTTTTTACTTAATTTGAACTTATATGGCATATAGATTTTGAATGTATGGCATTCAAGTTTTGATAACTTTTTTACATAACTCGAACTCATATGGTATCTTGAGAGAGAGGGGGGAGGAGAGAGGAGAGATGGGAGATGAGAGAGGAGAGAGAGGAGAGAGTTTTTTAGTTTTCTATACATTCATGTATATATGGTTAGTTATGTACATATTTATGGCTATATTTATATCTACATAGAGAGAGGAGATATATCTACATTGAACAAATGTATTGATCAAAAATGAAAATTATATGTTTATATACCTGATTACATAATAAGTAGGGAAAATCTTCTGGAGAGAGGGGAGAGGAGATGTGAGAGAGGAGAGAAGAGAGAGGAGAGAGAGGAGAGATTTTTTTTTAGTTTTTTATACATTTATGTATATATGGATAATTATGTACATATTTATGGATATATTTACATTTACATTGAATAATATACATTTATTACATAATAAGTATATTAAATGCTATAAAATATGTTGGAAAATTACCAAATTAGACCTCTAGATGGTTAAAATCTACAGTATTTGGGAAATAACTGCAAGAGAGGAGAGAGGAGTATTTGGTAGAGGAGAGAGTATGTTGAGAGAGAGGAGAGATAAAAAGAGGAGAGAGGAGAGAGGAGATATATCTACATTGAATAAATACAGTGATTAAAAATGAAACAATATGTGAATATATACATTTATTGTGTAATAAGTAGGGAAAAAATTTAAAATAATTACATGAAATTGAATTATAGCTTTAGTTACATTGGATAGTTTACATTATATAGAAAAGGGAAATAGCTCACCAAGTCACATTGTCCAACTTGTTTTTTGAATTAGAGACTATCCATCGCTAAAACACTCATCATTTTTTTTCAGCAACATATCCTGTCTCAAAATCATCAAAGTCTCCACATAGAAAATCTTCAAGTTCATCATCATCATCATCAATTTCTAATATTGTTTTGTTGTGCTTTGCTCGATCACAATATTGTTTCCAATACATTTGACCGAGACGGTATGGAGAGCAAAATGAAAGATCGTATTCTGTCTTAAATTTTCCGTGGGTTGTTTTTCCTCTGTAGATCATCACACCTGGAGTATATTTGTTAGCTTCTGAAGCATATTTGTCTGGTATGGCGAGCGTCTTCAACAGCGTTTCTCCACATTGTTCAATGCTATAACGGATACAAATTACATTCGACTGACCTCCTTTAAATCGATGAGAAACGAATCTATCAACAACATCTTGGTAAGGAAAAATAGCACCGGGTTGAAAACTATTGAGGGTGTTGATGTTCAAGAAGCGTTTGAGCTGACATTTAGTCAATGTACTAAAATATAGTGATTCCTCTTCAGTTTTCTTTTTGCTTAGAGGATGTCTGCTAACACGTCTGACATCATACCAAAGAACGTTTTTATTTTTTGGTTTTCCCTTTCTACCCAAATATACAACGTTAAACGGAGGGGGGTAATTATCACAGTTGAAGTTTTTAGCTATTTCAACTGGACAGAGGAGTATTTTGGGTTCGAGTTCATTTATATCTGAAGGATCATGGTAGTGTACTTGAGAATATCTACACTTCTCCTTACTTGATGGATGTATCACACCAGTCACTCGCATAATGCTTGGGATAGGAAGATCTTCAAATGTTTTGCAAATCGGAACTTTTGGTGAGTCAATCACTTGAGAACCTTTAGACTTTTCTAATTTCCTAGCTCTCCTTTCGTTGAGACATTCAACTGTTAAATGAGTTATAGCTGCACTCTCCATTGTTTGCTTATCAACGGAAGTAGTTTGTTTTCTCACTGTTTGTTTTCGTTTCCTTACTATTCGCTTTTTTGGAGCAGTTTTCCTTCTCTTAGGAGTTGTTTTGCCGTTTTTCATTTTATTTTCTGTTGGATATGGATCTGTGCTAAGGAGCTCTTCAGAAAGAGCATCCATAACATTCTAAAAATAAAAGGGTAATATTTGCATGAGTGGCTAAGAGTGTATTTATTACTTAGAGTGTCTTATATATATATATATATATATATATATATATATATATATATATATATATATATATGTATTTATGCCAAAAGCAGTTAAGATCATAGAGTTATGGTAGATTGAGAATGTGCTTATTAAACTATTGGGATGTGGAGACAGACAACAAAGGATGCATTCAAATATATATATATGTATTTACTTAATATCATACCGATTTTAACATCTAAATTGGTAAGAAATAAAATATAATAGTTTGAACAAAATAAAAATATTGTAAAATAATAAAAAACAACTAAAAATTTTTCATAAATATGTATGAAACGCTTCCAACATTAATTCTAAAATACCTACAGAAGAGGATAGAGCTTTATCTATTTGGACATAATTATAAATATGCTTTCTGAATTTATAAAAAGTTTTTTTGTTCCATGTCATGTTGTATAATTTTTTGAAAACTATTTGATTCCAAGCACTTCTTTCAATTTCTTTTAAAAAATTATTAATATTAACGACTTCCACCATTGACAAAACGATTTCGAAACCGTTTTTTATAATGTCATCAAAACGTTCTGTAGATATATCACGTTTCTTACAACACATCCCCATACTCATCATGTGTTGAGTTATACAGAATATTATAACTTGAAATGTCAAACGTTCTACAGCTTTTTTTTCAACAACATCGTTATTTATCACATAGTTATGATACATTTCTGGAAGGAAGTCCTTTAAGTAGATTGGTTTTGTTGTTGCATTGTTCTAAAATACAAGCGATAATTAGATAACTAAAATAATTAAAGGTGTTCAACAGGTGTTAAATAGTATTTTTTATTAATTCTTACCTTTTCATCAGGCTGAGATTCCGACTTTAGATACAATGGTTGACTTTCTACGACTTGAGTATTCATTCTGAAAAAAACAGAAAAAATTGGTTCAATTCTTTATAACCAATTTAAAGATAGATATGTCATAAAGCCTTCAGATAGTTGTGTTAGCTAGCGGAAATATTTGAGTTTAAGTTTTACCTTTATGAAGAGAGAACTCTTAGTAGTTGCAATGGAAGATGTAGTAGATAGATGTTGCTCCTTTGCTCACTGTTGTTGAACTGGATGCTTTCTGTCTGAAACCGTTGTCTCTTATATAGGTGAATGTGTGAAAATAAATCTTTCATTCCCGCGAAAGCATTGGTTTGTATTCGCGTGAAAATAAATTGTTTATTCCCGCGAAAGCAATGGGTTCCATTCGCGTGAAAATAAAATGTTTATTCCCGCGAAAGCATTGGTTTGTATTCGCGTGAAAATAAAGTATTCATTCCCGCGAAAGCAACAGTTTCCATTCGCGTGAAAATTAAATGTTTATTCCCGCGAAAGCATTGGTTTGTATTCGCGTGAAAATAAAGTATTCATTCCCGCGAAAGCAACAGTTTCCATTCGCGTGAAAATAAAATGTTTATTCCCGCGAAAGCATTGGTTTGTATTCGCGTGAAAATAAAGTATTCATTCCCGCGAAAGCAACAGTTTCCATTCGCGTGAAAATTAAATGTTTATTCCCGCGAAAGCATTGGTTTGTATTCGCGTGAAAATAAAGTATTCATTCCCGCGAAAGCAACAGTTTCCATTCGCGTGAAAATAAAATGTTTATTCCCGCGAAAGCATTGGTTTGTATTCGCGTGAAAATAAAGTATTCATTCCCGCGAAAGCAACAGTTTCCATTCGCGTGAAAATTAAATGTTTATTCCCGCGAAAGCATTGGTTTGTATTCGCGTGAAAATAAAGTATTCATTCCCGCGAAAACAACAGTTTCCATTCGCGTGAAAATAAAATGTTTATTCCCGCGAAAGCATTGGTTTGTATTCGCGTGAAAACAAAGTATTCATTCCCGCGAAAGCAACAGTTTCCATTCGCGTGAAAATTAAATGTTTATTCCCGCGAAAGCATTGGTTTGTATTCGCGTGAAAATAAAGTATTCATTCCCGCGAAAGAAACAGTTTCCATTCGCGTGAAAATTAAATGTTTATTCCCGCGAAAGCATTGGTTTGTATTCGCGTGAAAATAAAGTATTCATTCCCGCGAAAGCAACAGTTTCCATTCGCGTGAAAATAAAATGTTTATTCCCGCGAAAGCATTGGTTTGTATTCGCGGGAAAATAAAGTATTCATTCCCGCGAAAGCAACAGTTTCCATTCGTGTGAAAATTAAATGTTTATTCCCGCGAAAGCATTGGTTTGTATTCGCGTGAAAATAAAGTATTCATTCCCGTGAAAGCAACAGTTTCCATTCGCGTGAAAATAAAATGTTTATTCCCGCGAAAGCATTGGTTTGTATTCGCGTGAAAATAAAGTATTCATTCCCGCGAAAGCAACAGTTTCCATTCGCGTGAAAATTAAATGTTTATTCCCGCGAAAGCATTGGTTTGTATTCGCGTGAAAATAAAGTATTCATTCCCGCGAAAGCAACAGTTTCCATTCGCGTGAAAATTAAATGTTTATTCCCGCGAAAGCATTGGTTTGTATTCGCGTGAAAATAAAGTATTCATTCCCGCGAAAGCAACAGTTTCCATTCGCGTGAAAATAAAATGTTTATTCCCGCGAAAGCATTGGTTTGTATTCGCGTGAAAATAAATTATTTATTCCCGCGAAAGCATTGGTGTTCTTCCGTAGAAACAATGTTTCATTAATTTAACCTTATGATAAATGGCATGAATTCAGCTATATAAGAAGCACTGTTTTTACACAGAAAGCAGTCACTTCGACATTAGCAACTGAAGGAGCAAGATCTACTACAACATCATCTACTACAACTGCTAGAAGGACTTTTCTGTTTGGAGGTAAGTCAACTTGATTGAGTATAAATTTAATTTTTATCGATTTAGATACTAACAGTGGTATGATATTGAGTAAATATATATATATGTATATATATATCTTCAAATTGGTTTGAAAAAGAAATCATAACATGGATTTTTACTTTATCTTTTAGAATGTCGACACAAATCATATCAAAACAACTGAAGAATAAAGAACCAAAACCTTCACAAGATAAGGTGATTGATGACAATGTACTTCTTCAACGCACTATGATCCCCTTTCAAAGCGCCAGTTTGAATACTCTGGCAACTCTCATCATCAAAAGCGCCTCTCTGTTAAGTACTCTATCTCCGGCTTCCAGAAGAAACATTGAAAACATAGTCAAAGTTGAAGATTTACCAATACCTACAGTTATGCAGGTGTTAACCGTTGAGCTCCATGATGAAACGAACTGTACCATCATATACAACTATAAAAAGGATGGAAAGGTAGTTAGAGTGAAGAGCACTATTCCATTAGCGGGGGGATTACTTGTCAATGAAGCTTCGCAAATAAGACCACTGGTTTTGATCTACATGGGTGTTGAAAAGACTGGAAAAGCAATTTTTCGTGCTGCTACAGAAACAGGAACTACTTTGAGGTGTAAGAATGTGTTTGATGTATTACCAGAAAAAAGTATGCGACAAATCAATGCTTATTTCGAGGTAGCTAATCTTCAGGATTTCCCAACAGATAGTGTCATATGTTTCCAAAACCCTGAAGTTATAACAAAGTCTGACAGACGATGGAATGGAAATGAAGAGACTCTTCTAGTTCAATACAGAAGCGTTGTAGATGAAGAATTACTGATCGGAGATATGCGCATTCCTCATCAAATAGCTTCTGCTGTGACATCGGAGAGATTTGGAGTGATTTTGTTCAAGGGTCTGAGTCGAAACGCAGACAATTCAATTTTCTACAACATCAGTGTACTCGCAGCTCATCAAGCCTTCGTCCAAGCCTCGGAACTGGCTGATAATCCAAAATCTGAGGATTTTCTCAACCACTTTGATGATGCTGAAAAAGAAGGCTGTGGAGAACAAACTCTCGAGAAGCTAATCTATAACTCAAGGGATTCATATCACTATAGGTAAGTTTTATTAATTTTTACCATAATTTTAAAAAGTTGATTTGTGAAAATTTTGTGTATTCTTACAATGAAAAACCTAATCAGTGTATTTTTTTACATAAAAGTTTAAAAAATAACAAAAGGTTATAATTATTTTGCAAAAATGTTTAGTCTTTCACATAAATGATAAATTCATAAACATTTTTTGTAAAACATTTTTAAATTATATATATTTCGGATTAAAAAAAGGACTTTTTTGTGCAATCAGTGTATTTTTTTTACATAAAAGTTTAAAAAATAACAAAAGGTTATAATTATTTTACAAAAATGTTTAGTTTTTCACATAAATGATCAATTGATAAACATTTTTTGTAAAACATTTTTAAATTATATATATTTCGGATTAAAAAAAGGACTTTTTGTGCAATCAGTGTGCTTTTTTGTGCAATCAGTGTACTTTTTGTGCAATCAGTGTATTTTTTTTACATAAAAGTTTAAAAAATAACAAAAGGTTATAATTATTTTACAAAAATGTTTAGTTTTTCACATAAATGATCAATTGATAAACATTTTTTGTAAAACATTTTTAAATTATATATATTTCGAATTAAAAAAAGGTTTTTTTTGTGTAATCAGTGTATTTTTTTTCGCTAGAAGTTGAAAAAATGTGTAATCAGTGTATTTCTTTTACATAGAAGTTGAAAAAATAACAAAAGTTTATATTTATTTTACATTAATTTTAATCATACTATACTAATACATCATTTTTTATTTTAGTCCATTATATCGTAAAAAGAAAACAGAGTAAAGAACTTTCCCTAAGAAATATTGAGCTGAATGATGTAACTCAGTGAGTTATTTTCCTGTTATATATAATGTAAATGTAAACTATCTAATGTAGCTAAGAGTAAAATTTAAATTCGGTAAAATTTATTTATATAATGATTAACTTTTGTATTTTAGTCAATTATTGGATCACAGAGAATACGGAATACAAGAGTTCCTCCCTGGGTCTAATAATATACCAGAAGAACATCAAAGAAGACATTGTTCAAGAAAAGCACTTTGTAACCATTGATATCGTAAGCTATAGTAGTTTTTATTACAGAAAATTTACTATAACGCAGTTTTATGAATGTAAAAACTAGATATGGTATTTTCTATTACAATTATTTACTTGTAAATTTTATTCATCTAGAGAGGTAATTTGGTGATGTTTTGACAGTTTTTAAAAAAGTTAAGAAGTACAAAAAAAATCAAAAAATATCGAAAACTATATATTTCAATGATTATTTTTTAAAAAGTAAATTTTATTCATCTAGAGAGGTAATTTGGTGATTTTTTGACAGTTTTTAAAAAAGTTAAAAAGTACAAAAAAATCAAAAAAATATCGAAAACTATATATTTCAATGATTATTTTTTAAAAAGTTCAAAAAAATGTAATAAAGCTCTGTTTTGAAACATAAAAAATTTAAAAGGATTGTGTAGGATAAAATTCTCACTCAAAAAATTATTGAAAATTGAATGAAATAAAAAAATATTTTCCCAAATACCAAAGGTTTGTAAATATAAAGTGAAAAACTCTATATATATATACATTGTTTTTAAAATAATATCGAAAACTATATATTTCAATGATTATTTTTTAAAAAAAATAAAAAAATTTAAAAAGAAAGGTGTAGGATAAAATCCTCACTCAAAAAATTATTGAAAATTGAATGGAATAAAAGAATATAAAGTGAAAATCTCTATATATATTTATTTTTTTAAAAAAAAATATCGAAAACTATATATTATAATGATTATTTTTTTAAAAAGTTGAAAAAACAAAAAAACTTTGTAATAAAACCCTGTTTTAAAACATAAAAAATTAAAAAGGAATGTAATAAAAAAATATTTTACCAAAATACCTCATTTTTCTTGTAAATATCTAGTAAAAATTTCTGAAATATTGTTGGTGAAATTTACTGGAAAATGGTTTCAAGTGTGTCAAAGACTAAATATGATGTTTTCATTGAAATGTTTATTTCAAAAGATCCAAATAATAACATTGAATCAATTAGTTAAATTTAACAGTCAAATTCTTTTTTATCAAGTAGGCTTAATGTTTCTATTGTGATTAATTCTCAAATATTTTAAACTTGAACTATCTATAGGAGTAATTTGTCGATTTTGATGTGTTTTTTTAAAAAATTATCATGTAATACCACATACTTCAGTTCTAATTCGTTTTGAACAATTTCATGGGAGACAAAGAATAAAAAAGTTACATTGATTTAGTTTTTAGAATTAAAGTTGCTATCAAAAATGGATTGTTCTTCTTTAAAAAAAATGATTACGTAATACTACATGCTTCAGTTCTAATTCGTTTTTAGAATTGAAGTCGCCATCGAAAATGGTTTGTTCTTGAATGGGTAAATCCATAGCCTCCTCCTCCTCATCATGACAAAAGCTTTCTGATGATTGCATTTTGAAAAACAAATTGCATTGTTTTAGTTTTCCGAATTGAAATTGCCATCGAAAATGGTTTGTTCTTAAACGGGAAAATCCATAGCCTTCTCATCATCATGTCTAAGTTTTCTACCCCAATATCTCCAACCTCTCAGAGATAGGGATTGTTCTGTTTAAAAAAATAATGGAAATTGTATATATAAATGATTGTTTTTTGAAAAAAATGGTAAATTTTTGAAAAAAATTCAAAAGGAAAATGCAGGATAAAACCCTCACTCAAGAAACTAATTTTGTATGATAGGTTGCTCACCTAATAATAAGAAAATAATGAATAATTTATATTTAAGCAATTATTGAAAGAATTAATGAAAATTGAATAGAATAAAGGAAATATTTTACCAAATAGTCTGTTTTTTTGTAAAGATATACAAACAGATAAAATTTAACCATTTAAAGGATGATTTCTTTTTTGCAAAAAAAATAATGAAGATTTAATGAAATGAAAGAATATTTTACCAAATACCTTGTTTTTTTTTGTAAATTTGTACAATTAGAATAAGAAAATAGTGAATAATGTATATTTAAGCAATTATTGAAAAAATTAATGAAAATTGATAAGAATAAAGGAAATATTTTACCAAATACCCTGTTTTTTTGTAAAGATATACAAACAGATAAAATTTAACCATTTAAAGGGTGATTTCTTTTTTTGCAAAAAAATAATGAACATTTAATGAAATGAAAGAATATTTTACCAAATACCCTGTTTTTTTGTAAATTTGTACAATTAGATGAAATTTAGCCATTTAGAGCATGATTTGTTTTTTGTAAAAAATTAATGAAAATGGAATAAATCGAAAAAATATTTCACCAAATACCTCTTTTTTGTAGATGTAAACAAATAGATGAATATCTAACTTTATCCATTTTTTTTCCATTTGGAATCATGTTTTGAAGGTTTTCAAGATAGTTTTTAGTAAAAGCTTATGCATTGATTGTCATTACAAGTTGTAGTGTTTGGCATTATTTAATATTTACTGACTCTAGCTATATTATATGAAATTTTCCCTACTTATTGCACAATAAATGTATATATTCACATATTGCTTCATTTTTAATTACTGTATTTATTCAATGTAGATATAATGAGTCGAGTACTTTGTATTACACAAAATTTACTGTAAATTTTAATCATCTAGAGAGCTAATGCTACCCTTTCTCCTCTCTCCTCTTTCCCTCTCTCCTCTCTCTCAAGATATCATATGAGTCAAAATTACCAAATACTGTAGATTTTAACCATCTAGAGATCTAATTTGGCGATTTTCCAACATATATACCCTATGAGTTTGAATTATGTATATAATTATGTAAAAAAATTATCAAAAACTTGAATGCCATACATTCAAAATTTAGCTGCCATATGAGTTCAAATTAAGTAAAAGAATAATCAAAACTCAAATGCCACTTAAATGCCACTCAAATGCCACTCAAGTACCCCTCAAATGAAATACAATATAAACTCGGCGAATTCACCCAACGTCGTAACTCATTGCATAACCCCCAAGACCAGATCCACAAAAAAACACTTGGTAGGGAGATCTGCTCATATATTACTACTTTCATCTGCTTCTGTGGAGCCTCACTTTTGTCAGTTGTCACTTTAGAGCTACAACACACTCTTTTAAACTGGTTCTTAGCTCCACATTTGTTACAAGTCTCACCATACGCAGTACACCAGCCCTTGATGCATGGGTAACCACAATATTTACACTCAAACTTTTCCTTGTATCCAGAACTCTTGGGTGATGACTGTGAGCTACTTATTTTAGGGAAAGTTCACATAAACTCACTCTGTACAGCCTCCACCATTGATCTGTCACCATCTGCCATCTTTGACATCTGCTGCCTGGTTATCTCAGCTACCTTTGTATCAGCTAAAGCCCTTGGTAGGTCTATGTTACGGTCTCTTAGCAGTCGCTCTTTGAGCTTGACATCAGAAAATCTAAAGAAACCTCAACAAAAAAGCATCTGATCCTTCGAAGTTCCAAAATCACATTTGGTCGCTTGGGTAGAGATTCACTTGACAATAGAGTCAATAGGCTCTCCATATTTTTCCTTACGGGACCAAAACACGTGCCATTCATACAGCATATTACAATGAGAATTTCCGTATTTCCAAAATTTTTCCAATACATTAGCAACTACATGTTCACTCTTCCCCTCAGCAAAATCAAATTGCCCATGAGTCTCACTGGCTTTTTGACCAGTGTGATTCAGCAGCACAGCAACCTGACAACTATGTACACAAGTATTCTCTGTGGAACCTGCGACAACAGGTTTTAGGACCAAATCACTAGCTAGCAAATAACTTTCCAAAGACCATCTCCATCAACTCCAATTACCTGAAATATTGCCTTCAAAAGCAATCTATTCACTGTCTCTCGAGCCATCTATGGTGGACAGTTAGTATCCTACAGAAATCGATTCATTCACCAAAGAAGCAGCAGGTCAGCAAACCGCTGCCACCATGTAATAGTATGTGTTATATTATTAGTACACCTGTAATACCTGTAGTTGTCCGTACAAAGGACACTGCATACAATGGAAGCCTAGGGGCATACTGTACAAGGATCTGACCAGCCAGGTGAGGGGTGGGGTGGGGTTAGTAATAATTATGTGCAAATCCCTGAACCACGAGATCACACTGAGAACAAAAGTACATAATAATATGACATTTTTGGTCATAGAAAGTCTAACCTTAAGCTAAAGGTTCCTACAAGTCCTAAAGCAATCTACCTGTTGTTGTTACAGAGCCAAATGTAAACAGAAATGTCCAAGCATGAAAAATCTGCATCGTAATGAATCCATTGATCACACGACCCCAGTACAGGTCTTCACTGCATGGTATGGGTGATAGAATAGACATACAAAGTACCTGGTAGGTGAACACCTGACTTTTTACTATCAGTTAACGGTTACAACTAAGCATCAAGTGAATGAGTTGTTTTAATGCATATAGTTGAACCTTCTTATGATCAATTAAATGGTTTTCATTATTTTCAGTTTACAAATGCTATAAAAGTACAAAGCCCAAGTCTACCCCCCTTTACCGATGCATGGAAAGCTCACACTTGATTTTTCATTGCATTCTGCATATATGATCTTTTAAATGCTTGAATTGACATTTTCATAAAAAGTAGTAGAAAATTTTAAAACTATGAATATTTTGCAAAGAAATACCAAATTTTATAGTTATTTGACCAAAACTTTGGGGATTTGGTGATGGCGCTTGCAAATACTAAATTCTTTTTTTGAGCCATGTTGTCGCTTATTTATAGTCAGCTCACAAACCTTTAGTAAGCTTGGGAAAAAAATTCAATCAATTAGAAATACGGAAATAAAATGAGAAACAGTATGTCAGTGAGTAAGTACAACAATGGTGTTTCATTTGAAACTGTCAAAAGCTCGTAAAGTGTTTCGAGGACATTGCATAGTTACGCAAAAGTCAAGTAACTTCTATAATTAGTTACTAGTGGGGATGGCACATTTTAGAAGTCTGTTGAGAAACAATCAGATGCACAAATAGATAGGGTGTTTGGAGAACAAAGTTGTTTTTTATTGACGATTTGGTTGCAAACTAACTATGAAAACCGTGTCTGTATTTTGAAACCTGCATGCAAGGAAGGCTCGTATATGAAACCATTTACCGTGTCACATGATAATTATTGGTTGAATTGTGCTGAATAAAGTAATGTCTCACCGCAATAAATTAAAGCTCCTGTGAAAGTATTTTGTTGTTGTTACTAATTTGGATAATTTTAGCTAGACAACAGTGACAATGTCTATTGTAAAGCACAAATGTTCATCTTTGTACTCATTGGTTTGTTGCAGCAGGAGATTCACAAAAAATGGGAAGTCTAAGCACAAAATACCTGCATGACAAACAATCTATTGATCACATGACACCAATACAAGCCTGCACTGCATGTCACAAGTGACGTAATAAGAGATGTTGTAAAGCATCCACTCAATCCACGGATTATGGTAATTATTAGCCAAGCAATAATGGGAAGATTTTTCTGACAAAAGCTCATCGAGACCTGCCTCCACTTTTTCTTTGCCCTAGATTCCCCCTACACCCCTACAGCTATCCTCTAGAAACTGTTTTAAGTGGACCCGGGATCCTCCCTTTATAGTATAGAAGAGCTATCCCGGGTAAGTATACCGATCCTGGATCACCCTGGCCAGTGTACCAACCCGCCAAACAGATATGGCTGAAAAGTATAGCTCAGGGTGAAGAGAGATGATTGCCTAAGTATTTAAATGAAATAGTTGATAAACCTGCCATTTTGACTGTATCATCCTTTTCAAAGTTGTCAAACTGAGCAAAATACACTTTCGTTTGCCGGCTCAAAACTTGGTTTTTAACATTATGCTGAATGCAGTCTATACCATTGCTTTACTGTTGTCTTTATGTTGTAGTGGAAGGTGCCTGTAGGGCTTCCACTACTGTCAACTAACAACTAGTCGTGGAACAGCGAAACAACACCTGTCTCTAAGAGGTAATGCAGGGTCAATCACAGCTGCATGATACAATGGAGAAGATGATCACAATTTCACAACTACGAGTCATCGGCTCAGACAAACTGGGTATAATTTAACTAACAAACACATCTATTCGTCCACATATCCATGCTCTATAAAGGCAATCACCTAGAGTAGTTAACAGCAGTAGCAGTACGTGATAAGTGGCAGAGGGCATATAAAACCTGGTTCACATACATATTGTAGACGCTCGCAAGTGATCGCATAACCTCATTTGACGATCTGCAATGTATGTGAACTTGGTTTTGCATAGGCTTGTATGACGTCGCACTCTGTCGCAGAGGCTCGTGGAAAAGATCAGCTGAACAAACTTTCCTGTGATGTCATACGATATGGCGTACAATTTTATTACTTTCTTTCACAAAAACCACCGTTAGGTCAAGGTTACTCGTGTAAACATGACTGTCATCCAAAATTATAATAAATAAAAAACTCAATTATAACTATTTAATCATTAAAAAATAAAAAATGATGCTATATTTAATTTAATTGATAACTAGATCAAATTGTATTCACAAGTGAAGACAAGAGTATTTTAGAGACTAAAAATTAAAAAATGATGCTATATGAACTTGAACACCTGCACTGGATGTGTTGAATATTGCACGACACCAGCTACGCCATCAATTTCTCACTGAAACAACTCAAATTTAACACCTCATTATTCTTAAAGATTATGTTTAGCAGTAAAGTTGTACTTGCAAAGACTTTTATTTGAAAAGAATTTCCACCACTGGGAGTCGTACCTGGACCTTTGAAACAGCAGGCAACCACCTTAGACATCAAGCTATAGAGATACGTTGCTGGTGCATAATCTGATTTAGTACATTGTGACAACTGTTTTGCGATAGCTTCGTTTCTGTAAAAAGCAGCTTTTTCAATGCAAAGATGTTTTTTTTGTTCTGGGGCCACACAAGCACACGTTGCACTCCTGTTACTACATATACTCATGCTGACTTAGCTCCTCCCATCTGACAATAATTGTTTTTATGCGAAAAAGAAATCCGTACCTGGGAACCGAATCTGAACCCTGTCAACAGCAGGTCACAATGTTAACCATTTAGCCATCTAACAATGTTGAATGTGGACCATAAACAGCTTGAGATAAAAAAAAGGTGATACGGCCTACATACAAAAAAATATTTTGGGTTCGGATATTGCTAAATACTTATCAAATATTTTCATTTTTTCCAGATTTGTTCAGTTGTTCACTGGAATACTACTTGCGCTAAAGTTTTGAGGGAGAAAAATTTTTCCAATCATACCTTTGTACCATTTCCGTCTGGTTCCAATCATATGTTTGTACCATTTCCGTCTGGTTCCAATCATACCTTTGTACCATTTCCGTTTGGTCCACATCATACCTTTGCACCATTTCTGTCTGGTTCCAATCATACGTTTGTACCATTTCCGTCTGGTCCCCATCATACCTTTGTACCAGTTCCGTCTGGTTCCAATCATATGTTTGTACCATTTCCGTCTGGTTCCAATCATATGTTTGTACCATTTCCGTCTGGTTCCAATCATACCTTTGTACCATTTCCGTCTGGTTCCAATCATACCTTTGTACCATTTCTGTCTGGTTCCAATCATACCTCTGTACCATATCCGTCTGGTTCCAATCATACCCTTTCACCACTCCCATCTGGTATCCATCAAGCCATTGCACCATTCCCATTGGGTTTCCTTCATGTGGTATGGATGGCACGGGGTGGAGGCCAACATTACCAACACTACTGGTTCCTAGCGTCTCTCGAGCAAAGTTTCATAGG
This sequence comes from Cryptosula pallasiana, assembly GCA_945261195.1. Lineage (NCBI taxonomy): Eukaryota > Metazoa > Bryozoa > Gymnolaemata > Cheilostomatida > Cryptosulidae > Cryptosula > Cryptosula pallasiana. Next base: position 6,884,411 of record OX183137.1, read on the forward strand.
CAACACGGTTTCATCTCTTGTTCACCTCTCTTGTTCATGGTCGAGGTTGGATCATTTCTGTTAAATCACATTTTCACATCATTTTAATACTTTTAAAACCAAATTTATATTCATCATCAGTTACTGTTCAATGTTTATTTGGTTCTCATAGATAATAGTCTAGTCATTTTTATTGTTCAATATACCAAATTTTAGATTTGCAACAAGAATATAACATTTCAAGTCTTTAGTTTTAAACTGTGGCAGTGAACAACTGGTTTATGCTAATTGCAAGACGATAAGAAATCGTAAAAGGTTTCAGTTGTTTTAGAGTATAGACTCTGTGTTGCCATCACACTACTTAAAGTTCTCTTTGACAGGTCCTCCTCAGACTTCTCCTGATTAAGTTCTTTAGAGCTCGTTATGGCACATTTCGCTTGTGTAACCGATGGCTTTCACCTTCCATATCTTGCCGAGCTCTTTTGACGATGATTTCTTGGCCATAATACTTTGCAAATAACCAAAGCCTTTGACATTGTCCTTTCCATGTACATGTTGGCACAGGTTGAATGTATTGGCTTTTCTACCTTCACACGGTACATATCATTTCTGCAATTTATTTAATCACGTAAGTTGCTTTTACAGTCAATACGGTGTTATAATTTTATTGAACAAAAGTGATTGAATAAACTATGGTGTTGGTTTGAGTAAAAGCGGTTGTTTTTCTTTATACATCAACCTGCATTAATCATCAGGAATAAAAGGAAAACACCTAAAAGAAGGTTTTTGTTTCTGTTAGTATATTCTCAGCAACCTTTAGGTTTTGCAAGTGTCTAATGAAGAGCTCGCTATAATAACTTGCGATTTACAGTGCACTATAGTTTCTGCGGTTTACGCCATTTTTTGTCACATGAACTTTTGTTATTCTAGCCTGCTTCAAATGCTTTGCTATATTTTCCAACAGGTTCGCAAATTCTGCTTCCACATTCGGATAATTGGTGGTTTATAAATGTTGCTAGGGTGGAAATCCTCATATCCTCTTAATACTGGATAAAGTAGAAATTCTTGCTGATTCATGCTTTGATGTGGTATATCTTGTTTTTTAGTGAAATCAGAGACCAAATGAACTGGTTTGATGTTCTCATTTTGTAGATCTGGCTCCTCCAGTGGGCATCTTTCTAATGTCATTTCCAGATACACCAATGCAGTGTATGCTATCAACTCCAGGCTAAAAAGCGCAGGGTTTACAGGTATCATATCAATTATTGTTTTCAATGTAAGGTTTTCTGGCTTCATCACAAACAGTATAAAAAAACAGTACTAGGCTTTCAAAATTTAGAATTTATTTTACACTAAAAAAAACACATTAATTCTGGATTTCAAGTGAAAAGGTTTATTGAAGAAAAAATGCAAAGCACTAAACAATGACCTATTAACCTTGTTTGAACATTTTCCTTTGATTATGCAACTTAAATAGTTGTGATCAACGAATTAACAGAAAAGTTTTAGGCATCAAATTATTTTGTGGTAAAGACAATTAAGTGTGGAAAATAAAAATAAAATCCTGGCTAGGTAAATAATAATAACTCATACCCAACTGATGGCACAAACTTACTAACGTATAATAGTCTGCAACAAACAATACTACTGATGGTGGCTCATCTCCAATATATGATGGGGATTTACATAGAATTGTGGTATAGAAGACCTGGTTGTATACTGTTTCGTACACCATTTCTGGTTCCTTCATAACTATCCTGAAGTTTCTTGCCCTCTCCAGCTTAAACTGCAACAAACAGTAGCAGCTTTTTAGCAATTCAAAACATTCCAGAATATCAGCTGCAAGTGGAAAAACTTGTGTTAAAATGTTTAAAAGATTTGTCTAGGTATATGAACATTCTAACCTCTCTAGCAACACAAAGCCCTCATTTTTTATGTTTATAAAGATAGCAAAAGAGATATACAAACCGAAAAAAATCATGGATGTCAGCTCTTATTGGTCAACAAAACGTCTGCAATTAAATTCTTGAAAACCTGTGTCAGTGCTGCAGTTTTTTACCAGAGTCTACAGAAACTGAACTAACTAAACATTACGCGCTTGGTTCACAGACATCGTTACTGATGATAGAGAAGGTAATAGGTAGATAGATGAAGGATGCACATAAGTGCATGTGCAGGGTGCTATCATACTATGCCCCAGAAACAAAATAATTTCACATCTGCGGCCACCATGTTTTTATAAATTGGTTTCCTTGATAGCTAAAATACTATTGTTTAATCAGTTTTACTAAGTGACATTAAAGTCATATTCAAGTTTTACAAAGAACAATCAGCATGTTGATTTTCTCTTAAAATTATCGACCCAATGGAAAACTACGATCTGTTTTAGATTTATTTTGACAAAGCCTTTATCTAAAAAGTGTTACTGGAAGCTACCACGCTTCAAAAACTATACAGCATAGCAAAATAATCCTACAACATGAGCTAGATTATGAACCGTATCCATCGCTCCACCACACGAGACGGTACATCAGGGACGGATAAAACTATTAATTAATAAGTTAAAGATATGGATGTTATAAACCATACTGAATCAATACTTAATAGTAACAATTTACTAGTTGCCTAACCAATACTCATAAACCTTCCAATAAATGAAAGGTTCTAATAAACATAAATATTATAGAATTAATGAGACACAAGAAACCATGTGGAAAGCACAAAATATTAATCCTAATATTGTCGGCAGATTCTCATTAACAACTTCAAAGTGTAGAGTGTGAGCCTTGTCTTGATGGGTGACGTTAAGTATTACCTGCCCTATGTTTTTGATGTTTGTCCTGTTGTAGCCACATAGTTTGGTCATGGTGGGTTTGATCTTAGCACGTAGTACTCTAACAGTTTGTAGCTTGATGCAGTAAGCTTCAGCTCGTGTGTAAATCTTGAAATCCACCTCCTTGGACACCTTTGAAGAGTCTACCTTCATTGGTAAAATCAAGAATGGTCACCTTTCGACAGATACAACATCCATGACACCTATAAACAGGCTGTTCATCTGCTTCTGTGGAGCCTCGCTTTTGACAGTTAGCACTTTAGAGCTACAACTACTCTTTCGAACTGGTTCTTAGCTCCACATTTGTTACAAGTCTCACCATAAGCAGTAAACCAGCCCTTGACACGTGGGTAACCACAATATTTACACCCAAACTTTTCCTTGTATCCAGAACTCTTGGATGATGACTGTGAGTTACTTATTTTAGGAAAAGCTCACATAGACTCACTCTGTACAGCCTCCACCATTAATTTTTCACCATCTGCCATCTTTGACATCTGCTGCCTGGTTATTTCAGCTACCTTTGTATCAGCTAAAGCCCTTGGCAGGTCTATGTTACGGTCTCTTAGCAGTCGCTCTTTGAGCTTGACATCGGAAAGTCTAAAGAAACCTCGACACAAAAGCATTTGATCCTTCGAAGTTCCAAAGTCACATTTGGTCGCTTGGGTAGAGACTCACTTGATAATAAAGTCAATAGGCTCTCCATATTTTTGCCTACGGGACCAAAACACGTGCCATTCATACAGCATATTACAATGAAAATTTCAGTATTCCCAAAACTTTTCCAAAACATCAGCAACTACATGTTCACTCTTCCCCTCAGCAAAATTAAATTGCCCATGAGTTTCACTGGCTTTTTGACCAGTGTGATTCAGCAGCACAGCAACCTGACAACTATGTACACAAGTATTCTCTGTGGAATCTGCGACAACAGGTTCTAGGACCAAATCACTAGCTGGCAAATAACTTTCCAAAGACCATCTCCATCAACTCCAATTACCTGAAATATTGCCTTCAAAAGCAATCTATTCACTGTCTCTTGAGCCATATATGGTGGACAGTTAGTATCCTACAGAAATCGATTCATTCACCAAAGAAGCAGCAGGTCAGCAAACCGCTGCCACCATGTAATAGTATGTGCTATATTATTAGTACACCTGTAATACCCGTAGTTGTCCGTACCAAGGACAATGCATACAATGGAAGCCTAGGGGCATACTGTACAAGGATCTGACCAGCCAGGTGAGGGGTGGGGTGGGGTTAGTAACAATTATGTGCAAATCCCGGAACCACGAGATCACACTGAGAACAAAAGTTCATAATAATATGAAATTTTTGGTCATAGAAAGTCTAACCTTAAGCTAAAGGTTCCTACAAGTCCTAAAGCAATCTACCTGTTGTTGTTACAGAGCCAAATGTAAACAGAAATGTCCAAGCATGAAAAATCTGCATTGTAATGAATTCATTGATCACATGACCCCAGTACAAATCCTCACTGCATGATATGGATGATAGAATGGACATACAGAAGTACCTGGTAGGTGAACACTTGAGTTTTTACTATCAGTAAACAGTTACAACTAAGCATCAGGTGAATGAGTTGTTTTAATGCATATAGTTGAACCTTCTTATGATCAATTAAATGGTTTTCATTATTTTCAGTTTACAAATGCTATAAAAGTACAAAGCCCAAGTCTACCCCCTTTACCGATGCATGGAAAGCTCACACTTGAATTTTCATCGCATTCTGCATATATGATCTTTTAAATGCTTGAATTGACATTTTCATAAAAAGTAGTAGAAAATTTTAAAACTATGAATATTTTGCAAAGAAATACCAAATTTTATAGTTATTTGACCAAAACTTTGGGGATTTGGTGATGGCGCTTGCAAATACGAAATTCTTTTTTTGAGCCATGTTGTCGCTTATTTATAGTCAGCTCACAAATCTTTAGTAAGCTTGGGAAAAAAATTCAATCAATTAGAAATATGGAAATAAAATGGTAAAACAGTATGTCAGTGAGTAAGTACGACAATGGTGTTTCATTTGAAATTGTCAAAAGCTCGTAAAGTGTTTCGAGGACAGTGCATAGTTACGCAAAAGTCAAGTAACTTCTGTAATTAGTTACTAGTGGGGATGGCACATTTTAGAAGTCTGTTGAGAAACAATCAGATGCACAAATAGATAGAGTGTTTGGAGAACAAAGTTGTTTTTTATTGACGATTTGGTGGCAAACTAACTATGAAAACCGTGTCTGTATTTTGTAACCTGCATGCAAGGAAGGCTCGTATATGAAACCATTTACCGTGTCACATGATAATTAATGGCTGACTTGCGCTGGATAAAGTAATGTCTCACCGCAATAAATTAAAGCTCCTGTGAAAGTATTTTGTTGTTGTTACTACTTTGTACATTGTTAGCTAGACAACAGTGACAATGTCTATTGTAAAGCACAAATGTTCATCTTTGTACTCATTGGTCTGTTGCAGCAGGAGATTCACAAAAAATGGGAAGTCTAAACACAAAATACCTGCATGACAAACAATCTATTGATCACATGACACCAATACAAGCCTGCACTGCATGTCACAAGTGGTGTAATAAGAGATCCTGTAAAGCATCCACTTAATCCACGGAATATGGTAATTATTAGTCAAGCAATATTGGGGGAGATTTTTGTGACAAAAGCTCATCGAGACCTGCCTCCACTTTTTCTTTGCCCTAGATTCCCCCTACACCCCTACACCTGTCCTCTAGAAATCGTTTTAAGTGGACCCGGGATCCTCCCTTTATAGTATAGAAGAGCTGTCCCGGGTAAGTATACCGATCCTGGATCACCCTGGCCAGTATACCAACCTACCAAACAGATATGGCTGAAAAGTATAGCCCAGGGTGAAGAGAGATGATTGCCTAAGTATTTAAATGAAATAGTTGATAAACCTGCCATTTTGACTGTATCAAGCTTTTCGAAGTTGTCAAACTGAGCAAAATACACTTTCGTTTGTCAGCTCAAAACTTGGTTTTTAACATTATGCTGAATGCAGTCTATACCATTGCTATACTGTTGTCTTTATGTTGTAGTGGAAGGTGCCGGTAGGGCTTCCACTACTGTCAACTAACAACTAGTCGAGGAACAGCAAAACAATACCTGTCTCCAAGAGGTAATGCAGGATCAATTACAGCTGCAGGGTACAATGGAGAAGATGATCACAACTTCACAACTACTGAGTCCTTGGCTCAGACAAACTGGGTATAGTTTAACCAACAAACACATCTATCCGTCCGCACATCTATGCTCTATAAAAACAATCACCTAGAGTAGTTAACAGCAGTAGCAGTAAGTGATAAGTGGCAGAGGGCATATAAAACCTGGTTCACATACATATTGTAGACGCTCGCAAGTGATCGCATAACCTCATTTGACGATCTGCAATGTATGTGAACTTGGTTTTGCATAGGCTCGTATGACGTCGCACTCTGTCGCAGAGGCTCGTGGAAAAGATCAGCTGAACAAACTTTCCTGTGATGTCATACGATAGGGCGTACAATTTTATTACTTTCTTTCTCAAAAACCACCGTTAGGTCAAGGTTACTCGTGTAAACATGACTGTCATCCAAAACTATAATAAATAAAAAACTCAATTATAACTATTTAATCATTAAAAAATAAACAATGATGCTATATTTAGTTTAATTGATAACTAGATCAAATTGTATTCACAAGTGAAGACAAGAGTATTTTAGAGACTAAAAATTCAAAAATGATGCTATATGAACTTGAGCACCTGCACTGGATGTGTTGAATATTGCACGACACCAGCTACGCCATCAATTTCTCACTGAAACAACACAAATTTAACACCTCATTATGATTATGTTTAGCAGTAAAGTTGTACTTGCAAAGACTTTTTATTTGAAAAGAATTTTCACCACTGGGAGTCATACTTGGACCCTTGAAACAGCAGGCAACCACCTTAGACATCAAGCTATAGAGATATGTTGCTGGTGCTTAATCTGATTTAGTACATTGTGACAACTGTTTTGCGATAGCTTCGTTTCGGTAAAAAGCAGCTTTTTCAAGTGCAAAGATGTTTTTTTTGTTCTTGGGCCACACAAGCACACGCTTCACAACTGCCAACACAACTTGCACTCCTGTTACTACATGAAATCATGCTGACTTAGCTCCTCCCTTCTGACAATAATTGTTTTTATGCGAAAAAGAAATCCGTACCTGGGAACTGAATCTGAACCCTGTCAACAGCAGGTCACAATGTTAACCATTTAGCCATCTAACAATGTTGAATGTGGACCATAAACAGCTTGAGATAAAAAGAAGGTGGTACGGCCTACATACAAAAAAATATTTTGGGTTCGGATATCGCCAAATACTTATCAAATATTTCCATTTTTTTCCAGATTTGTTCAATTTTCACTGGAATACTACTTGCGCTAAAGTTTTGAGGGAGAAAACATTTTCCAATCATACCTTTGTACCATTTTCGTCTGGTTCCAATCTTACAATTGTACCATTTCCGTTTGGTCCACATCATACCTTTGCACCATTTCCGTTTGGTCCACATCATACCTTTGCACCATTTCCGTCTGGTTCCAATCATACCTTTGTACTATTTTCGTCTGGTTCCAATCATATGTTTGTATCCATTTCCGTCTGGTCCCCATCATACCTTTGTACCATTTCCGTCTGGTTCCAATCATACCTTTGTACCATTTCTGTCTGGTTCCAATCATACCTTTGTACCATATCCGTCTGGTTCCAATCATACCCTTTCACCACTCCCATCTGGTATCCATCAAACCATTGCACCATTCCCATTGGGTTTCCTTCATGTGGTATGGATGGCACGGGGTGGAGGCCAACATTACCAACACTACTGGTTCCCAGCGTCTCTCGAGCAAAGTTTCATAGGCAACACTATTTAATCTCGTGTTCACCTTTCTTGTTCATGGTCGAGGTTGGATCATTTCTGTTAAATTACATTTTCACGTCATTTTAATACTTTTAAAACCAAATTTATGTTCATCATCAGTTACTGTTCAATGTTTATTTGGTTCACATAGATAATAGTCTAGTCATTTTAATTGTTCAGTATACAAAGTTTTAGATTTGCAACAAGAATATAACATTTCAAGTCTTTAGTTTTAAACTGTGGCAGTGAACAACTGGTTTATGCTAATTGCAAGACGATAAGAAATCCTAAAAGGTTTCAGTTGTTTTAGAGTATAGACTCTGTGTTGACATCACACTACTTAAAGTTCTCTTTGACAGGTCCTCCTCAGACTTCTCCTGATTAAGTTCTTTAGAGCTCGTTATGGCACATTTCGCTTGTGTAACCGATGGCTTTCACCTTCCATATCTTGCCAAGCTCTTTTGACGATGATTTCTTGGCCATAATACTTTGCAAATAACCAAAGCCTTTGACATTGTCCTTCTTTCCATGTACATGTTAGCACAGGTTGAATGTATTGGCTTTTCTACCTTCACACGGTACATATCATTTCTGCAATTTATTTAATCACGTAAGTTGCTTTTACATTCAATACGGTGTTATAATTTTAATAAAAAAAAACTGATTGAATAAACTATGGTGTTTGTTTGAGTAAAAGCGGTTGTTTTTCTTTATACATCAACTTGCATTAATCATCAGGAATGAAACGAAAACACCTAAAAGAAGGTTTTTGTTTCTGTTAGTATATTCTCAGCAACCTTTAGGTTTTGCAAGTGTCTAATGAAGAGCTCGCTATAATAACTTGCGTTTTACAGTGCACTATAGTTTCTGCGGTTTACGCCATTTTTCTCACATGAACTGTTGTTATTCTAGCCTGCTTTGAATGCTTCGCTATATCTTCCAACAGCTTAGCAAATTCTGCTTCCACATTCGGATAATTGGTGGTTTATAAATGTTGCTAGGGTGGAAATCCTCATATCTTCTTAATACTGGATAAAGTAGAAATTCTTGCTGACTCATGGTTTGATGTGGTATATCTTGTTTTTTAGTGAAATCAGAGACCAAATGAACTGGTTTGATGTTCTCATTTTGTAGATCTGGCTCCTCCAGTGGGCATCTTTCTAATGTCATTTCCAGATACACCAATGCAGTGTATGCTATCAACTCCAGGCTAAAAAGCGCAGGGTTTACAGGTATCATATCAATTATTGTTTTCAATGTAAGGGTTTCTGGCTTCATCACAAACAGTATAAAAAAACATTACAAGGCTTTCAAAATTTAGAATTTATTTTATGCGCTCGCCAACTACATCAGGAGCAAGAACGCTGATTTCCTGTTATACATTGTACGTTTACAATGATCAATTTGCCGCATGTTACACTAAAAAAAAACACATTAATTCTGGATTTCAATTGAAACGGTTTATTGAAGAAAAAATGAAAAGCACTAAACAATGACCTATTAACCTTGTTTAAACATTTTCCTTCGATTATGCAACTTAAATAGTTGTGATCAACGAATTAACAGAAAAGTTTTAGTCATCTAATTTTTTTGTGATAAAAACAATTAATTCTGGAAAATAAAAATAAAATCCTGGTTAGGTAAATAATAATAACTCATACGCAACTGATGGCACAAACTTACTAACGTATAATAGTCTGCAACACACAATACTAATGGCGGTGGCTCATCTCCAATATATGATGGGGTGTTACATAGAATTGTGGTATAGAAGACCTGGTTGTATACTGTACCGTACACAATTTCTGCTTCCTTCATAACTATCCTGAAGTTTCTTGCCCTCTCCAGCTCAGGCTGCAACAAACAGTAGCAGCTTATTAGCACTTCAAAACATTCCAGGATATCAGCTGCAAGTGGAAAAATTTGTGTTACTCTGTTTAAAAGATTTGTCTAGGTATATGAACATTCTAACCTCTCTAGCAACACAAAGCCCTCATTTTCTATGTTTATAAAGATAGCAAAAGAGATATATAAACCAAAAAAAAATCATGGATGTCAGCTCTTATTGGTCAACAAAACGTCTGCAATTAAATTCTTGAAAACCTGTGTCAGTGCTGCAGTTTTTTACCAGAGTCAACAGAAACTGAACTAACTAAACATTACACGCTTGGTTCAAAGACATAGTTACTGATGATAGAAAAGTTAATAGGTAAATAGATGAAGGATGCACATAAGTGCATGTGCAGGGTGTTATCATATTATGTCCCAGAGATAAAATAATTTCACATCTGCGTTCACCGTGTTTTTATAAACTGGTTTCCTTGATAGCTAAAATACTATTGTTTAATCAGTTTTACTAAGTGACATTAAAGTCATATTCAAGTTTTACAAAGAAAAATCAGCATGTTGATTTTCTCTTACATTTATCGACCCAATGGAAAACTAAAATCTGTTTCAGAGTTATTTTGACAAAGCCTTTATCTAAAAAGTGTTACTGGAAGCTACCACGCTTCAAAAACTATACAGCAGAGCAAAATAATCCTACAACATGAGCTAGATTATGAACCGTATCCATCGCTCTACCACACGAGACGGTACATCAGGGACGGATAAAACTAATAATTAATAAGTTAAAGATATGGATGTTATAAATCATAACGAATCAATACTTAATAGTAACAATTTACTAGTTACCTAACCAATACTCATAAACATTCATATAAATGAAAGGTTCGAATAAACATAAATATTATAGAATTAATGAGACACAAGAAACCATGTGAAAAGCACAAAATATTAATCATAATATTGTTTGCAGGTTCTCATTAACAACTTCAAAGTGTAGCGTGTGAACTTTGATGTGTGACATTAAGTTTTACCTCTCCTATACTCTTGATGTTGGTCCTGTTACAACCGTATAGTTTTGGTCATGGTGGGTTTGTTCTTAGCTCGTAGTACTCTAAGAGTTTGTAGCTTGACGCAGTGAGCTTCAGCTCCTGTGTCAACCTTGAACTCCACCTCCTTGGACACCTTTCAACAGTCTACCTCCATTGGTAAAACGCAGGATGGTCACCCTTCGGCAGATACAGCATCCATGACACCTATAAACAGGCTGTTCATCTGCTTCTGTGGAGCCTCACTTTTGTCAGTTGTCACTTTAGAGCTACAACTACTCTTTCGAACTGGTTCTTGGCTCCACATTTGTTACAAGTCTCACCATACGCAGTACACCAGCCCTTGACACGTGGGTAACCACAATATTTACACTCAAACTTTTCCTTGTATCCAGAACTCTTGGGTGATGACTGTGAGCTACTTATTTTAGGGAAAGCTCACATAGACTCACTCTGTACAGCCTCCACCATTGATCTGTCACCATCTGCCATCTTTGACATCTGCTGCCTGGTTATCTCAGCTACCTTTGTATCAGCTAAAGCCCTTGGCAGGTCTATGTTACGGTCTCTTAGCAGTCGCTCATTGAGCTTGACATCGGAAAATCTAAAGAAACCTCAACAAAAAAGCATCTGATCCTTCGAAGTTCCAAAATCACATTTGGTCGCTTGGGTAGAGATTCACTTGACAATAGAGTCAATAGGCTCTCCATATTTTTCCTTACGGGACCAAAACACGTGCCATTCATACAGCATATTACAATGAGAATTTCCGTATTTCCAAAATTTTTCCAAAACATTAGCAACTACATGTTCACTCTTCCCCTCAGCAAAGTCAAATTGCCCATGAGTCTCACTGGCTTTTTGACCAGTGTGATTCAGCAGCACAGCAACCTGACAACTATGTACACAAGTATTCTCTGTGGAACCTGCGACAACAGGTTTTAGGACCAAATCACTAGCTAGCAAATAACTTTCCAAAGACCATCTCCATCAACTCCAATTACCTGAAATATTGCCTTCAAAAGCAATCTATTCACTGTCTCTCGAGCCATCTATGGTGGACAGTTAGTACCCTACAGAAATCGATTCATTCACCAAAGAAGCAGCAGGTCAGCAAACCGCTGCCACCATGTAATAGTATGTGTTATATTATTAGTACACCTGTAATACCTGTAGTTGTCCGTAAAAAGGACACTGCATACAATGGAAGCCTAGGGGCATACTGTACAAGGATCTGACCAGCCAGGTGAGGGGTGGAGTGGGGTTAGTAACAATTATGTGCAAATCCCGGAACCACGAGATCACACTGAGAACAAAAGTACATAATAATATGACATTTTTGGTCGTAGAAAGTCTAACCTTGAGCTGAAGGTTCCTACAAGTCCTAAAGCAATCTACCTGTTGTTGTTACAGAGCAAAATGTAAACAGAAATGTCCAAGCATGAAAAATCTGCATTGTAATGAATTCATTGATCACATGACCCCAGTACAAGTCTTCACTGCATGATTGGATGAAAGAATTGACATACAGAAGTACCTGGTAGGTAAACACCTGACTTTTTATTATCAGTTAACGGTTACAACTAAGCATGAAGTGAATGAGTTGTTTTAATGCACATAGTTGAACCTTCTTATGATCAATTAAATGGTTTTCATTATTTTCAGTTTACAAATGCTATAAAAGTACAAAGCCCAAGTCTACCCCCTTTACCGATGCATGGAAAGCACACAGTTGATTTTTCATTGCATTATGCATGATGTCTAGTTCATTTGGATACAAAGTTCTGGCGGGCCACTGACATATCTTCTCTACAATATAATGTTGGCACAAGGATTGAGCCTGTTGTTCACACTCAGTCCTAGAGACCGATGATGTGACAATACCGCTCACGGCATCAACTGTCTGCGCTTGCTATAATAACTTATATTTCACAGCTCGTTATTGTCTTTTCGATTCAGTACATTTTGCTTCCTTCAACTTCCGCTACCATAGCCTGTTGAACTACTTTGCTCTTATCACTTATAATGAGCTCCTTCGGAGTGCATACTTCTTATGTAGTTTCCCCATACAACTATGGAGTGTATGCTATCAATTCCAGGCTCAAAAGTGCAGCGATAACAGGTATTATGTACCATTTCTCCTTCCATCATAACTACGCTGAAGTTTCTTGCCCTCTCCAGCTCAGGCTACAACAAACAGTAGCAGCTTTTTAGCAATTCAACACATTTCACTTGTTTTATTTAAATTAGTTCAAAGCTTTATTTCCTGGCATTTGCTTTATAGATTTTTGTACTATTGCATAAATGAATTGAGGGTCGAAACAAACAGCTACAAGTGGAAAAATTTGTGTAATTCTGTTTAAAAGATTTGTTTGGGTATGTTAACATTCTATTCTCTCTAGCAACACCGAACGCTCATTTTTGATGTTTATAAGGATAGCAAACGAGCTGTGTGAACTAACGAAAGTTCCAGGATGTCAGCTCGTTCAAAAGCTCTGATTGGTCACCAAAACTTCCCCCATTAAAGTCTTGTAAAAATCTGTCAATGCTGCAGATTTGTACCGGAGTCAACAGAAATCGAAAATCACTGCAAAAAGTGGAGAATAGATTTGATTTTTAATTATTTTGGTTAATCTTATAATTAATGGCAAAGCTAATATCTAACTGAACATTACGCGCTTGGTTCAAGTACATAGTTACTGATGATAGAGAAGGTAATAGGTAGATAGATGAAGGATGCACGTAAGTGCATGTGCAGGGTGCTATCATGCTATGCCCCAGAGGTAAAATAATTTCACATCTGCGGCCACCATGTTTTTATAAATTGGTTTCCTTGATAGCTAAAATATACTACTGTTTAATCTGTTTTACTATGTGACATTAAAGCCATATTCAAGTTTTACAAAGAAAAATCAGCATGTTGAGTTTCTCTTAAATTTATCGACTTAATGGACAACTATAATCTGTTTCAGATTTATTTTGACAAAGCCTATATCTGAAAAGTGTTGCTGAAAGTTATCAGCTTGTTTTAACTTCAAAACCAGAGAGAGCATCTCGTTAAACAGAGATAGTTTACGGAGAACTAGACGGTATTTTCAAGGATCAAATAGATAATCAGTGATGTTCTGGAATGAAGTAAAGTGATTTGAATCTTATGCGAATATTCAAAAAATATGACTAGTGAAGAGTCATTTTTAATTGTCCATTAGGCGACCTTCAGCCATTATCACAAACTGGTTATTGGAAAATCTTCTCTAGTTTGCTGGTACCACTCAGCAGGTGTACCTGCACACAATGATAAATGTTTTATATTCAGTCAAAGTGTCACGTTATTGAGAATAGGTACTTTTAACTTTACTATGATTTGTTATCGTGCTTTGCTGGTAGAATTCATTACTATCATTCTGCAAGATTATAATATTTGATTGACAAGAAAAAAAAACAACATTCCAGAAACACCCATGGTACTTGAATCTGTATTTTTGTGACTTTTAAATGACATTGCAAATGACACTATGATTATAAAGAGAACAACGGCTAACGGAAAACAATTAATGTAGCATAATTGATGTGAAAATGTAAATTAACCACTCACTGCTTAAGAAATGACTGACAAATTTAGTTAATTCACAGACAAGGGATCACCATAAATCTTTACTTTGTGCAGTTTTGAAGTAAATACAATGTCATTTGTGAAGTCATTGCGCAGTAATGCAACACCATGGATTAGGTCGTACTATGCAGCTGCGGAGTTTTGTAGAGACTAACTGATAATTAATTTTCCTTGCGGTTTTGCGTGTTCTCACTTTTGGCTAGTTGATATTGTTGTGTCATGCTCGGGTTACCTGTGGCATGTTGGCATGCTGTGTCAGGTGGCTTGTTGTCATGCTGTGTCAGGTGGCAAGTGTCAGTTGGCGTTTATGACACATGAACACCGGGCACCAATGGCATCCGCCCTTGACTTGTGCGGCCAGCAGGCAACTTCACACGGCAGGAACTTACTAGCTCTGTTTACAGTTGAACCTTGTGCCCACAAGGCTGTGACAGGAGTAAAACTTTGTGCTGGGGTTGTTTATATTGGGGCTTGTATCATGGTTTGGACTGTTGGACTAATGTAGCCTTTGTATAGAGAGCTATTGTATTTGTTTTATCACGGGTGATCTGCTTATGAAATAAAGACATAAAGTTATGGTAGATGTTTTACTACTTATTTGCAAACATTGAGTGATTTGTGGTTTGAAAGCACACCAGTAATTTTCTTTCCATTCATGTTGCGTTAAGTCTTTTAAATAGGATTTATCCCCTGTGGACTTTTTTTATTTTTTAAGTAGCTGCTAAAGTCTAAGATGTTTGACATATGTAAGATAATATATAAGTTGACAGCAGATGTCTCTGATAATAAATCCATTGCATCATCTCATTGACACATAGTCCTGGTGTACTGAAGAGGAGATATATCATCATATAGTTGAGCCATATTCAGCATGTATTGTGTAGCGCAACAAATAATGGCTTGAAAGGTGGCCAGCTTGATTTATTGGCTAGGTACTATCATGCTCTCTTAGACAAGTATGTAATACGCATGAAGAATAAAGTCCTTCAGATGAAGGGTTGTTGATGTTGTGGAAGTCACATTGATCTGAAATGGAATTAAAAGAATTACTATTAAATGATAATTATCAAGGCAAAATGGTGATAATAATTAATTTACAGAGTTTTTCTAACCCAATTATGAATAGTATCAACTCTCGGATAAACTTGCATTTATCAATGACAAAGACCACAGAGTCTCAAGAAGCAAGTGACTAGATTCAATGAGTACACTTTATCCACAGCTCTAGCTATCAGAACCCACCTGTTAGCTCTGCCAAAAAAAGACACTTTTTGTGCTACAAAAACTTTATAGTCTTGTGAGTACACTGACTAGTCTCTAGGAAGGAATACACCTTCACAGCGCAACATGTTCGAAGGCTCACATGTACGATTTTCTACCGGGAAGTGTGATAAGTTACTTAAATGCAACATTGCTGAAAAAGTCTGATCATTGATTGAGCTTGACTGGCGAGAACCTGGTAGCTCAGTACATATGCTTGACGGATGGGAAGTTACCATGGATGAAATATAACAGGATTGCCAGAAACCCAATTTTGGCCAATGGGAAGTCATCCATGGCGCCCATATTGAACTGGTTGTTCGGAGCGGAAACATAAACTACTATAGCAGCTCGGAAAAATAATCGTAAATATTTGTATTAACGCGATGTTCTGACTCTCTAGTTTCGGAGCGGAAGCTGCATAAAGTTTGCCACATACCAAAGATTGCATATCTGTTATCGTTGGCATATACAATTTTGTTCTCGGAGCGGATATGGTATTGTAAGTAAAAATAGTTGAATCGTCAAATTAGCGCAGTACGCCCATGACGTGAACTTGACGTGTAAAAACTGATAAAAAAACGATATTTATTACGAGTTCCAAGTGGTCTTGAAAATTTCGGAGCAGTATGGCGGTTCCCACAAACAGCTACATTTGGCTCGTCACAAAATTTCTATTACGCGGCCGCAGCTGGCAATCCTGTTATATTTCATCCATGGAAGTTACTGACCTTGACACTCCATTTCAAATAGCTATGGCTGCTGTCTTGCAAAAATATGAAATTAAACCAACTGGATTGAATGAAACTCACAACTTCATATGACGTTATTCTGCTCACACACCTCCGCTAACCTTTTCTTCCAGCCATCAATTTGAAAATTCCTCTCCTACTTCAGCGATACAAAAAAGAGCTGTGCAAGGAACAAAAGCTTGAAGGATGAAGACGAAGGGATGCAATCCAACACATCTGATGTTAAACTTTATTCGTATTAGGGTAAAATCAAAATTAATTCATAACCTAGCGTATGTGATTTATTGTGTGTAGATCAAACTACAGAATGATTTCTGAGAAAGAACTTGTTTTGCACCCTTTAAGCGATGAGCTCACCATTAACAATGAGCATTACAGTTTAGCTACATAAATATTGGTTCTTACAGGACTCTGGTTATTATATCTATTAGGTTTCTAGGAGTTACAAACACTGTGTTACTTTGTACTTTATAAAAAGATAAATACATAATATTTATCAAACAAGACCACTACATAATAGTTTACTTTAGCAATCTACTTAGCAAAGTGGTTTCTTGTAAGCGTATCCAATCTAATCTTTCTAGTGTACCATTGATGGCAGTGTGCCAAAGCTATCAATGGGTGTACTAATACAGCCCTATTTTATGCTTTAGCATATACCAAAGTTGCAACTTGCGTGTCGAATTTCCTTCGTTGGACATTGGAAATGGTTTACGAGTTATCTTTCCCTTAACATAACTTTCTCAGAAAGATAATTTTTCATTTCCTGTTGCGAGTTTCATTACTTCCACTACTGTTCCTTTTGCAATGTGTGTAATTGTTGTTCATTTATGTTGTCTAAACATTGATGCCTCAGATCAGTGCTGTTTTTGGCCATACAAGCTGCATGGCTTTCATGAGTATTGACAGAAGATGGTGTGCAGCTCAGTACATAAAGTTTGTTTTCCCCATAACCCACACCACGCAACTGTCCGTCACGACTACGTATCCAGCATCTATTGTTTCCAAACCTGACAGTGTTACCCTTATTGACTGCTGCACAAACTGAAAACAGATTACATGCAAGAGTTGGCAGCAGGTTTTGGATAGCTAACATTGAACATCATTTGCAAGTGAATAACTCCATATCCCACCACTTCCACTGCTCTTCCATCTCTCAGTTTTATCAATTTTGGCTGCTTGAACTCTGTGTACTTCACCAACAGTTCCATCTGATCAGTCATATGTGACGACACCTCAGAGTCTATTAACCACTGTCTATTGATGTCTAGGATGTGGAATTAGCTGTGAATCACCATTCAGTATTCTCTGGGCTGTCTCGGCTAGTTGTCTCCACTTACGCAGTACCTGCATTGGCTCTATGGTTACTGTTATATTCCACAGTGCGTTGAGAACATTAGAATTTCAGGTGAGACGGAAAGTTGCATACTAAGCATCTACGTTGTCTAACTCCACTGTTCTCACGTTGATACCTCTGTGTGCATAGCCTGTTACTTTGAATTGTTTCTTTGAACTCACAACACCTACAACAATGTAAGCAATATAAAGTATGGAAAGCATATAAAGCCTGTGTGGTGGATTTCAGCGTACACATCCTCTGCGCACTGCATCACTGCAATAGCCATTGGATGGCCAGAATGCCTAGTAACTACTAACCAAGTCGACGGTAACTATATTTATGTCTATACCGACCCTGTGTACACCTATATCGACCCTGTGTACACCTATACCGACCTCACTGGGCCGGCAGAAAGTGAGTCAGTGGAGCCTGAGATCTTAGAAATAGCCTGAGAGGACCTAGGAGCCATCTGCCGGGAGTAACCACCCTTACCCCTTACCAAAGATAATGGATTAAGAGCTGGAAAATCCTAAGACCGAAAAACTAGCTGTGGTTGGTTTATGAGCTTATGACTCCGCCTACTACCGCAGGGCGCTTATTCCTTTTAGCCCTTTACTGCCATCTTATTTGCTATGCATTTATATAATTACTCTCATTAGTGCGTATTGCAATATTGTACTGTAATTGGATGATTATTCTTGTGCGCTGCTTATAAAAGGCAGAACTTTGGCCATAATCATCAGTTGTAATTGGGATTGTTACTAACTCATTTTATTCTGAATGAATAAAAGCATGTGGACTCGACTACTTCGAGATATGCGTCTGAGCCAAGGGCTCACAATTGGTTGTAGAGTGGCAGTACTCTATCTTGTATACATTCAAATCTCACCGACCCTGTTGTTGTAACAGGTTAATCTAACAACTGGTGGCAGCAAGCTACCAACCTCAACTAGTGATTTTATAGCTCCCAAAATCCACTACACCCGGCAATGGCATATAAAGCCTGGCAATAGCATATAAAGCCTGGCAATAGCAGATAAAGCCTGGCAATAGCATATAAAGCCTGGCAATAGCATATAAAGCCTGGCAATAGCATATAAAGCCTGGCAATAGCATATAAAGCCTGGCAATAGCACATAAAGCCTGGCAATAGCACATAAAGCCTGGCAATGGCATATAAAGCCTGGCAATGGCATATAAAGCCTGGCAATAGCATATAAAGCCTGGCAATAGCATATAAAGCCTGGCAATAGCACATAAAGCCTGGCAATAGCATATAAAGCCTGGCAATAGCGTATAAAGCCTGGCAATAACATATAAAGCCTGGAAATGGCATATAAAACTGGCAATAGCATATAATGCCTGGCAATAACATAGTAATTATATGTACTGACAATAGAAACAACAAAATTCCATTCAGCAAAGTCCTTCACAATAAAATCACATAAGGCATACTGAATGTTGAATAATCGAGAGGAGAGCATTCCGTTAAACTAAATGAATATGACAGAGCCGAGTTTCCTGTTTGTTACCAGAGTTTCTCTATTAGCGATAGCCCTAAATATATGGGCTAAATGAACAAAATCAATTTTGGACTGCATCGGATCAAAATTAACCACAGCCACGGCAGTAGTAATATATGAGCAGATCTCCCTACCAAGTGTTTTTTTGTGGATTAGACCTTGGAGGTTATGCAATGGGTTACAACGTTGGATGAATTCGCCGAGTTTATATTGTATTTCATTTGAGGGGTACTTGAGTGGCATTTGAGTGGCATTTAAGTGGCATTTGAGTTTTTGATTATTTTTTTACTTATTTTGAACTTATATGGCATATAGATTTTGCATGTATGGCATTTGATTTTTTTGATATTTTTTACATTGTATAAAAATGGAACGTGATAAGATTGTATGGTTATTGGAAGTTAAGATGTCGACAGAGGATGATGTTGAGATGAGACCGATGAATGAAGTTGATACTATTGATGGTACTGAACGTGATATGATAGATGTTTTACCGAGTATGAACTGTAAAGCGTTGATAATTATGATGATTTTGGTATCTGTCGTAGGATTTTCCACTTTTGGAGGTGTTACTGAGTTTAGTATGTATGAAGAAGCTACGGAAAAAATACAAAAAGCGAGAAACTCTCCTGTTGGAATCATAAATGAAACTACTGTTGGTTGATGAACATCTTTTATGATGAATGGGAAACCTGAAGATTATGACCCGAGGATGCAATCTCCTTTTACAGCAATGATTGCAGGACCAACTGGATCGGGAAAGACGCAAGCGATTTTTCGAATGATTGAAGCTAGTCAGACTATAGCACACCCTCCACCAACAGAGATTCACTACTGTTATGGAGCCTACCAAAAAGCCTTTGATGATGTATCAGGAGTGATTTTTCATGAAGGCATGATAGATATAACAGTGAGTTTTCCCAAAGATGGTAAAAATCGATGGCTGATAATTGATGATCTCATGGATGAAGTTTCTGGTAAAGCCGATGCTAATGCTTTGTATACAAAACATAGTCATCATTTGAACATAAGTGTGTTTTTTATTGTTCAGAATCTGTTTTTAAAAGGAAATCGTACAATTTCCTTGAATAGTCATTATTTTTTTCTTTTTAAAAACCCTAGAGATGCTTCTTCTATTTCCTATTTGGCTCGACACTGTTTTCCATCAAAAATAAAATATGTACAAGAGGCTTTTGAAGATGCGACAAAGAAACCATACTCTTATTTACGAATAGATACGACTCAACAAACGAATGATCAACATAGACTATTGGGAAATTTTACATCAGTTCTCCCTATGATATTATATGTACCCAAGTAAAAGGATATAAATACAATTACTATTCACTTCACCTCAATCATATTTTGTTATTCAACGACGCAACACGAAAGCATTATAATGTCTAAAGCTTTGGAGAAAAAATTAACAAAAAATGCAGCTGTGTTGTTATCGCTCAACAATACAACCTTTGCTATTCAAAAGTCTGTTATAGCCAAAGCCAAAAAGGAGTTTATTATGACTCTAATGGAATGCGCTAAAGCTATTATAAATGGAACGATACCATTGACATCATCTCAGTATAATGAGTTGCAGCGAAACGTGAAGGATATTAGCGCTTTAGTAAGAAAATCAACGTTAGATGATAAGAAAGCTGTATTGCAAAAAGGAGGATTTTTAGGCGCTCTACTAGGGCCTATCATCAGCAATATAGTTCCTGGGTTACTTAAAAGTGTGCTAGGCGGAGGGAGAAGATAAAGATGAAACTCTCAACACGAATGATGCGAAATAGAATGGCGATTTTAGCTCTGGATGATCTGAGTAAGAAAGGAAAAATCGCTATAGTCGAAAAGGCCAACTCAGATTTGTTTCAATCATTGATAGAAAGTGTTAAAAATATTATATTAGGTAATGTTCCTCTTGATTCTGAGCAGTTTATTGAGTTGCAGCGTTACAAGAAGGAGCTACATAAACTTAGTGGTAGAGGGAGAGTTGATGATAAGCGTAAAATTTTGATTCAGAGTGGTAGAGGGAATCTTTTGGATGCTATTATAACACCTATTGTATCTGTTTTATCATCAATAAAAAGATGAATCGTCAGCCTTTAACATTCTCCAGACGTAATTTTATACTCACTGAAGATGAATACTATAGATTAACGGAAAGAAAGGATGATAAAACAGTGGTAAAGGAAGAGAAAACCAGACCTCCATTGTATTATAATCCTATGGAAGCTATAACAGTGAGAAATATGAAGCGAAAGCGAAATGATCTACTGGAAACGGCTTATGATTCTGACTTATCCTCATACGAAAAGTTAGATGAAAATGTTGAAAACCTACGTAGGTATTTGTCTGATGTCAAAAAGATTAAAAATAACCAAAACCAGACACAAAAGGATAGTTGGAATCTCATTAAGAAAAAAAAGACAGAGTCTACTTTTCCTTTGGCCAATAGCACGGTTATTGATAATAAACCTAATGTCTTTTCACCAAATGTTGATAAAGACAATGAGTTAGAATCAGTGAAAGTGGTTGATGATGATGATATTGGGATGGAATTAATAAAAGGAAGGTTGTTTGATACTGAAGACTCAACCCTACTTGGAAATACATTTCTTACTGATGGAGAAGATGAGCATGATAGTGAAAGCGAAAATTTAAAAGAGTTTGAAAAAAAAGCAGCTGATTTAACAACAAAAAAGAGTGATCAAACGATCGCTGTCAGAATGTTGAATAATCTGAGTAAAATTGGTAGATTCGACTCGGAGAAGAATAGACTGAAAATTGGAGAACATTGGTTGAATCCTAAGACTTCCAATACTTTACTACGAGACGTTCTAACCGAAGGAGGTAAAATACAATCGGGAAAACCAATTACAGTAGATTTAAAAGCTTGCTAACTGATGAAGAAATCACAACTGTCAGAAAATCCCCGCATCAAACACGTAAGAGTCAGAAGAAAAAGTTGGTCGTTCCCGGTACTAATTCATGGACATCGACACGCTAAAAGAGTTGTATTACAATCCTGCATTACATACATCTCTACAAGGAGCTAGAGCTTTACTGAAAGCTCGTATAAAGCGAGAGGGAGAAAAAAGAATCCGTGAATGGTTGAGTGGTGAGGATGCCTACACGTTACATAAAAGAGTTGTAACTAAGTTTAAACGCCGTCCTACAATTGTAGCTGGAATAGGGGAACAGTTACAGGTAGATTTGATGGATGTTCGATCTCGAAAAGAAGAAAATAATAATACAGAATTTTTACTGACTGCTGTTGATTCTTTATCTAGAAAAGGATGGGCTGTGCCGCTCATCTCCAAATCAGGACCGGTTGTAGCCAGAGGATTGAGAAGAATACTAGAAGGGGAAAACTATAAAGCTTTACAATCTGATAAAGGTAAAGAGTTTGACAACGTCAATGTCAAGACTCTGCTGGCGGAAAAAAAGATCAAGCGCTTTACAACCGAAAATGAAACGATAAAGGCATCAATGGTGGAGCGTTTTAACAGAACTTTAAGAGAGAAGATATATAGATATTTGACATATAAAGATGACGATAGATACATTGATGTTTTACCAGAAATGGTTAATGCATACAACAACACAATTCATGGTGCTATAGGTATGAGACCAAATGATGTGAATTTTCAAAATCAAGAACTTGTATGGAATCGTGTGTATGAAGGAGGTGAACATAGTTTAACTCAAGAAGCAAAACTAAAGGTTGGGGATTATGTGAGAATAAGTAAGGCAAGAGGAGTGTTTGAAAGAGGATACACCCCGAATTGGACAATTGAGATTTTTATAATCACTGATGTACTTATTGATGAAAAACCTGTTGTATATAGGGTGAAAGATTTAGCTGAGGAGATGATTGATGGTACCTTTTACGAAAAAGAGTTGCAAAAAGTAAAAAAACCCACGATTTTCAGAATTGAAAAGATACTGGGAAGAAGAATGAGAAGAGGTAAAAGACAGATTCTGGTTAAGTGGTTAGGTTATGGAGAAAAGTTCAATGAGTGGGTAGATGAATAGTTTATAAGGAAACAACGCTTGATATAATCATCATACGTTGGAAAAATGTCGATGCTGATAACTTTACCCTCAAACTCTAGTGGTGAAGAGTTTCCTGATAATAACAATTCCGAATTTACAGTGAGACTGTATAAATATTTGGTTATCAATGGCGGTAAATGGGAGGTAGCTCTGCTAGATATGACTTATTCTAATAATTGGAAAAATGTTACCGAAGGGAAAATATATCTAGAAAAGACTAATGTCTCTGGTAAAAGCGAAAAGTCCTTCATCCTAATCGGTAATGGAAGATATGATAGTATGGAGGAGTTGGAGGAGATTATACGAAAGAGAATGAATGAAATGGATTTAGACAAGAAATTCGCCATCTCCTACAACAAGATCACCAACACCGCTTTACTAACTAACAGTGATCCTGATACTGCCATAAGCTTTTCCAAAGATATAGCATATATTTTTGGATTTGAATCAAAAACTACATACCCTCGTGGTAGATACAATAATATCACACCTCCTGATATAAATTCCGGTTTAACATCCCTGTATGTTTATTCCAACATTGTTGATAATAGAATGGTAGGAGATACGAATGTACCTTTATTGAGAGTAGTTCCAGTTCAAGGAAAGAAGAATAGCGTTGTGTATCAAGAATTTAAAAATCCTCACTATGTTGATGCTTCATCACTAAATAGTGATATGATTAAAGTACTTATAACGAGTGACGACGGTCAACGAATACCATTTGATGGTGGAAAGGTTGTGTTGACGGTTCACTATAGAGAGAAAGAATTATAATGAGTTTGGTACGATACACCCCTGAGGATTCAAAAGATTTTTTTGATGAGTACTACAAGATGCAAGCTGGAAATGGAATTGGAGTGTATAGTGGACGACGAGTGATGCCTAATATGAGAGGAAATGGACTTGGTAGTATTTTTTCAAGTTTACTTAAATCTGCAGCACCAATGCTGAAAAGAGGAGCAATTAGTTTGGGGAAAAGAGCATTGTCTGTAGGTGGAAATGTAGCGCGTGATGTCATCGATGGTCAAAGTTTTGCAGCGTCAGCAAAGAAGAGGAGATTGGCAGAGTTGAATGATCTGGGGGGAGATGTGCTCAATGCAGTCCGACCAGATAGAATGAAAAGGAGAAAAACAAGAGGTGGAAAGAAGAGGAGAGGTGTTGGTAATCGTGGTATATTTTAATAGCAGTAGAATCCGGTATAAAGACAGATGAGCTTGATATCTATATTCATTAAGCGGTAACGCTTCAAGCATTCATCACTCGCAAAAGATGGCTAGCCTAAATGGAACAACAGGTAATAAGTTGGAAGGTTCTTCCTACAACATAAATCCAACGTTGGATGTATTTGCTACGGAACCAACAAACATATCGGTAGAAAGATCGGAATATGTTGTCATCAGACCTGATAGGTTAGATCCTTATGGTAGTATTGAGTTAACCTTGTCAGGGAGCACTGAACATTACACAGATCTCTACAACTCGTTTCTGCAAGTTGAAGCCACGGTTGTTCAAGATGATGGAAAAGATATGGAGGGTAATGATGATGATGCAGTTGTGTGGATGGGGGATTCAATGCATACATTATTCAGCGAGTTGAAAATGTCGATAGAAGGAACCACTGTTGAATACGCTAACAACTACGGTTTACGCTCCTACTTTTCACAACTACTCGAAAACAGTGCAGAAAGAAAGAAATATCAAGGTAAGATGGAAGGATGGCTGTATGATGATTCAACTAGCAAAGACGCTGCTGATCACAAAACCGCGGATAAGAAAAAGAGGAGAGCTCTAATCATAGGTGGAAAGACAATAGAATTAACTGGAAAACCTCATCTCGCATTATTTCAGCAGAAAAAACTAATAATTCCAGGTCCTAGTATGCAGCTGGAGTTTGAGCGTGCCTCCAGCAAACTAGCTTTGTTTGCTGCAAATGAGATACCTGCAGGAGGAGCAAAGATTAGAATTGATAAATTTGAACTTCATCTTTGTAAAGTTAAGGTGAATCCTACAATACAAAACTCCCAACTCAGTTTGGCGTTGGAAGGTCACAACTACATTTATCCAGTTGATCGAAAACGGATAAAACTATACGGAATTCGTGCTGGGGTTGCGCAGATTGATATCACTTTGGAAGAAAACAAACAAAAACCTAAACAGATCTATTTAGGTTTAGTTGATCACAACGCAATGAACGGACGTTTCGCCTTAAATCCATATAGAATGCAGCATGCTAGTGTTGATAGTATTGTATTGAGAGTTGGTGATTGTCCAATTGGGAGAAGATTTGAGCCAAATTATGCTAGAGGAATTTTTGGAAGAGAATATCATCAGTTTCTACACGCTACCGGAACTTTGCTTGAAGGCGATAGTCTTGGTATTACGAAAGAACAATACCTTGATGGTACTACACTTTATGGATTTGATTTGACTGGTGATTTTCTTAAAGAAGGCTTTCACTCTATGAAAAATGTCACAACAAGTGTGGAAATTCGTTTTGGCACTAACACGACTGATGGATTATCCTTGGTAGCATACTTTGTAAAAGACGGTGTGTTGGAGATGGATAGCATTCTTCAATTAACTATCGGGGGAGACGCAGTGCTTTAAACAGAAAGTTAGAGATGAATACCATGCAAATTCGTTCGATCTTATCTTCAGACGTTTTATGTCAAAGCGTAGGGATTCATGTTGGAGCTAGAGAACAGTTTTGGAAGCAAATTTGCAATTTTCCAAGAGGATGTTTCGTATTCAACACCCATTATTCTCACCAACCCGGAGAGCATTGGTTGGCTGTGTACGCTAATGATTCAGAGGTGGATTTTTTTGACTCATTTGGGCGTTCTGTTTCCTTTTATCCGGATGTAAATGAAATACTAAGTATTCATGGAGGATATGAAACAATACGAAGTAATGAAACACAACTACAAAATTTTTTGTCAACTGTATGTGGCGATTATTGTGTATACTTTTGTTTACTGAGAAGTAGAGGGTGGAGTATGGATGAAATTGTTAGAAGTTTACGAGACATAGGAGATAGTGAGATGAGAGATCACTCAATACGGAGATTTATCATACAGACCTATCCTAACTTCGAGTTCATAGAAGATAATACAGTAGAAGGAATAGATGGTGTACATATACAAGGAACTAATTTACTAAGTAAATTGTTAAAATAGATTATTATACTTGATTTTTATTTGTTATAATAAATAAAATGAATAAAATACAACTTATCTCATTATTTTGCGCTAAACACTACAGAACCTATAAAAACTATTATTTTGTAATGTTTCAAGCAAGAAATAAATAAGTTCTTCTCATTTTCTTCCTCAGGAGCGCTCTTTAGCTATATCTAAAAGACATAGTAACTAATGACTCTATCATACATAGTTATATGAATTAATTTCACAAAAAAATACTTCGGTGCTTTTTTTTAAAATAGATATAAAACTTACCATCATCGAAGACGAGTCACATCCTTTGTGTTATCGATTAAGACTTCGATGTACTGTTCTGGACAATTCTCTTTTTCATTTTCATCAAAGTAGGAGAGACAGCTGTGTTGCAGCGAAGTATCAAACAGTTCTGAGGTTTGAATGAAAGCTTGAAGAGTCGAGAGTAGAATGATATCATAGGAAATCATGTTGTTCGTATTTTGTCTTAGTCCTTTGAATACGATTACACCGCTTTTTTCAGCCACCACAGATGAAGCTATTTGAGCAGGGATGCTAAGATCTCCAATCAATAGCTCTCCATTCACCATACATCTGTAATTAGCCACTATAATATCGGCAGTCTTGTTCCAACGAGTATCACATTTTCTTAGCATTCCAGGATTCTCATAAGCTATAACACTTCCTGTAGGAAAATCGTGTAGGTGAGCGACAGTGAAATAAGCCTGTATTTGTCTCAAACTCTTGCCGTACAATGAGTTGAATGGATCGTTGATCTTTCGATTACATCCTTGAGATTCAGCGGTACGAAAAATCGCATCTCCTGTCTTTCCTTCTCCCATATAAATTAAAACAATTGGACGTGTTTGCTTAGCTTTATTAACAAGCAGTCCTATTTCGGTTGAAACATCACTCTTCACCCGAGTTCTCTTTTTATCCTTTCGGTAGTTGTAAATGATGACACACTTTGATTCATCACGGAATTCAACAGACAACACCTCCATAACTGTTGGTACTGGTAGTTCGCAGATTTCCATGGATTCTTCAAGTTTTTCTAGACTATCTGGAAAGAGAGAGTTTATTAACCCGGCGCTCTTGTAGGTGAGAGTGGTTAGTTCATTACTTCCAGCATCTTGAAAGGGTATTCTGGTGTGACGAAAAAGCGTTTCGTCTCCAACATCCGTCAAAACTAGTTTTTTGCACTTCGAGCCAGTTTCATTATCATCTTTTGTCAAATCAATAAAAGATCGTTTCCTTATTGATGTTCTTTTTGAAGGTAGGTTGTTAGTAGGAGATGTGAATGAAGTAAAGTCTTGTTGGGATTCTGGTTCATCAACCACCAATTGACTTTCTGGCATATCAAAGATAGGAGAAGGTGATGGGGAAAAGGTTTGCTGGGGTCCTGCTTCTTCATTCATCGGTTGACTTCCTTCGTCTTGAGTATTCATTCTAAAAAAAACAAAACATTTTGTTTAATTTTTCGTAATTAATTTTACAAGATCATAAAGATCATAAACCTTCAGCTAGTTGTGTTAGCTAACAGAAAATAAATATTTTTACTCGTACCTTTATAAAGAAGGTGAGCTCCTAGTAGTTGCAATAGAAGGTTTAGTAGATGTTGCTTCTCCGCTAGCCGTTGTAGAACTGGATGCTTTCTGTGTGAAAACAGTGGCTCTTAAATAGGTAAAGTTGCACTGATTAAATCCTATGAATACCAACCTTCTTTATAATATAACTATGAATCAGCATTTTGTCCACGCGAAAGCCAATGCTTTCGCGGGAATAAACAATTTATTTTCACGCGAATGGAAACCGTTGCTTTCGCGAGAATAAAAATTTTATTTTCACGCGAATAAAAACCAATACTTTCGCGGGAATAAATATTTTATTTTCACGCGAATGGAAACCATTGCTTTCGCGGGAATAAAAAATTTAATTTCACGCGAAAACAAACCAATGCTTTCGCGGGAATAAATACTTTGTTTTCACGCGAATGGAAAAGGTTGCTTTCGCGGGAATAAACAATTGATTTTCACTCGAATACAAACCAATGCTTTCGCGGGATAAACTAATTTATTTTCACGCGAATGAAGACCGTTGCTTTCGCGGGAATAAACAATTTATTTTCACGCGAATGGAAACCGTTGCTTTCGCGGGAATAAACATTTTATTTTCACCAAAATAGAAACAAATCTTTTCGCAGGAATAAATAATTTAATTTCACGCGAATGGAAACCGTTGCTTTCGCGGGAATAAACATTTTATTTTCACGCGAATACAAACCAATGTTTTCGCGGGAGCAAATAATTTCTTTTCACGCAAATAGAAACTGTTGCTTTCGCGGGAATAACTAATTTATTTTCACGCGAATGGAAACCGTTGCTTTCGCGGGAATAAACATTTCATTTTCACGCGAATACAAACCAATGCTTTCACGGGAATAAATAATTTATTTTCACGCGAATGGAAACCGTTGCTTTCGCGGGAATAAACATTTTATTTTCACGCGAATACAAACCAATGTTTTCGCGGGAATAAATAATTTATTTTCACGCGAATAGAAACCGTTGCTTTCGCGGGAATAGCTAATTTATTTTCACGCGAATGGAAACCGTTGCTTTTGCGGGAATAAACATTTCATTTTCACGCGAATACAAACCAATGCTTTCGCGGGAATAAATATTTTATTTTCACGCAAATACAAACTAATGCTTCCGCGGGAATAAATACTTTATTTTCACGCGAATGGAAACCGTTGCTTTCGCGGGAATAAAAAAATTATTTTCACGCGAATGAAACAGGAATATTTCACGCGAATAACACTATTCTGATAGAGTTTTCGCGTGAGTGTTTTTAATGGTTATAAGTTAAATGAGTAGGAGTGTCTTATAGTATATAAGAACAGCTCTCTCTACATAGAAATCATTCTCTTCAGCAATAACCTCAGGCGCATCAACTACTACAATAACCTCAGGAGCATCAACTACTACAGCTGATTTTCTTGGTGATAAGGTAAGAACTAATAGAAAAACTATTTTAATCGAAGCTAAAATGTAATTATTTTACAACACTGTTTAATCATCCTATACTAACACATAACTTTTTTATTTTAGTTCATTATGAGTTCAAAGCCATATACAATAACAGACTTCCTCCCAGAGATTTATCACAAGTATATCAAAGAAAATGTAGCCGTGCAGGGAAATGCGAAATATCCATTAACATTGCAAGCTGCGTTATTCTGTATAACGCAGCATTTGCTAACTTTAGCATCTTTATACGGAGAGCTACCCATACAGTACCAACCACATTCATTACACCAGAATGCTGACAATCAGGAAACATTATTAAAACTAACAATTCAAAACAATTTTGAGACAGTTTTGAAAATGTCTAAAATCGTGAATATTAACCATTTTTTAAAAAAAATTAAGAGAAAGGTATGGGACCAAGATCTCACACAAAGATTAGTTAAAGCCCAATGGACCGAAGAATTAATCTTGAGTTTAAGCCTAATATTTTACGTTATATTCAAACAGATGAATGTTTATATACATCTATTACTTCGTTTGAAGTTATGTTATGGCTTTTTCAAGAATATAAACTTTAATATATACAATCATACAATATTTAATTTCTATTCAATGTACATAAATATATATATATATATAGCTATCGAAAAAATTATCGAAACTTAAATGCCATACATTCAAAATTTAGATGTCATATAAGCTCAAATTAAGTTCGAGTTATGTAAAAAAATTATCAAAACTTGAATGCCATACATTCAAAATCTATATGCCATATAAGTTCAAATCAAGTAAAAAAATAATCAAAACTCAAATGCCACTTAAATGCCACTCAAATGCCACTCAAATACCCCTCAAATAAAATACAATATAAACTCGGGGAATCCATCCAACGTCGTAACCCATTGCCTCAACTCCAAGATCTAATCCACAAAAAAACACTTGGTAGGGAGATCTGCTCATATATTACTAGTCTTGTAATACCAGTAACCGTATTCCTCTTATAACACGGGGAAAACCGTTACGATATGCATTAATATATTAATAATTGAGAAAAGTATTGAGCAAAAAGCGTTCAAGAACAAAAAAAGAGAACAGTAAGTTGATAATGTTAAGCAGGTTCTAATTCACCCAATTTTATAAAAACCGTATTCTGTTCAGAGGGAAGTGATCATAGTTAGAATCATATGGAGTATAAAGAGTTAGTGGTGACTTATTACAACATTTATAGCGATATCAATGTTACCTCTAGTCAGCTAGCAATCTGTCATATGGTATGCTACATTTAGCAATGACACTTACACACTTGCATTCCATTTACACCTTGAGATCCACAGCGATGATGCATCATCTCTGTTTCCTACAATACAAGATTGAAGGTTAAACTGGACCGTTTCCAAGCAGATTTTGGTCGCACACACGAATGGTTAGACTTGTTTTTCAGAATGGTTTTGGCAATCACCAACAATCATAATTCATGAAAAAATTATGCAGTCAAACAGTAAAACCTCTTCAAAGTAGATGAAACTTACCACATATTTATTGGTACACCAGGCCACGAAAGACCCTTACCTCATCATTTGATATAGTGAGAGGTGTGGGTGTCCTCAATTCTGAAGCAAAAACTAGGGTTTGTTTTTATCAATATTTTTTGAACAGTAGAAAGACCAACCAGTGCACCCATTACTGCCATGCAGGCAATCGCTATTAGAACCAACATGCTTATTCTGAAGCCAAGACCGTTTTCTCAAAAATTATAGCCGCAATAGTATAGCATAGCATAGAAATACAGTCTTTCTTGGTTGGATAATGCAACTATGGTGTTAATGTCCATTCATTTTTTTTCGTAAAATAGGTATCATGTTATCTTGGAGAACGCACTTCAGGATGAACAACTTCCACCCACATGGCACAACTTCTTATCACATCTCACAGTTGCGAATTATCAAGCTTACATGTGGACGCCTGGATGCATGTCTGTATTATCCCACATTCGTGGGTCAACATGGCTGGAAGATAACTCCGACAACCTGCTCAATTATAAACGGTGATAAAGATCTAGTTTCACAGAACTTGACCTCTCTGGTGGCCATTAAATGTCACAGCAGCCGATTCAGACCAAATGCCTGCACATGCCGAAAAAGAAATTGTGTGCATTGATTTGTGCCGATGTTCCCAATAGCAGAGTTGTAAATGGTGGAAATATCGATGACAGTGACATTGTCACAGAGCCTGATGAAGATTAGCAGACACTGTTTGGCATCTCACTGACAACATAATCTATTCTATGCAAGCCAATTTCAACAGTGGTTTAATTTGGTTAATGCCAAAGGACTTGTTTAAATGACATATAGTTAAAAAATAATGTATATTCTTGATTGACTTTCGGTAATAAACTACATAAAATAAAAAAACTGGTTTGGCATGTTACCCGGTTATGTAATTTTCATGAAATTATATTTCAATGGAAGCTCACATCAGGACTTCACTTTCGATACGTTCAAAATTATATTTGGTACAGAACACAAGGTTTGATATGATTTTGAGACAAAAAATTAGTTTTCTCCTTGGCCGCCCTCATATTTGAACCTTGTACAACCAACCTTTACATGATCCGTGTCGCAGGACAGTCCATTAAAATATATAGTACAGATTTTATGAACAAAAAAATTAGAACTCCTCCAAAAATGGCTTTTGTGAATAATCTATCTATTATATACCCTAGTACTATTACGAATGTTATCTATTTTACCTATTATACACGCTAATGTATATTATAACATTATTAATTGAGAATAAATTATTGTATTTAAATCATGATACAAACCATCACACATACAAAACAATTAACTCATCAAAAAAGCCACTTAAGTTTCTTCAGCAGTATACACCACCAAAAACACCCCATCAACTCAAAAACACACTCATAAAAACCCACTGTTCTCAGGATCAATCAAAATGGATATTAAACACCCAAAATCAATTATGCATACACATCACAAGTTTCAACGAGCTACAGAACGAATTAATTCACCTAGCTCATAGAAATTTGTTATAAAAGTTCCCAAAAGATTTCGGACAGGTCTGCAAAATATCATTAATGATTAGCACATCAAATTACACAAACATTATTTAACAAGTTTGAAAATAATAAACATGGTTGGCAGGTCTGTTTTTACTTGATATCTGCTCCTATTACACTGCTTATTTGAATAATGGTCACTGATAATTATGAAAAAGAATCCCTAGAGATAAATTTGGGATGATTTATCATAGAATTAACTCTAAAAGGTTGGTTAAAAATGATCATCATCGCTACAAAAAAAAACTAACGGACCTGTGTTTCAATTATTGGCATTGGTAAAGGAACCAAAGGCAAAATAATTATTATTACACCCTGAAAGCTTATAACTTCATAACCAAAATCAGGAAGGCGTATAATAGCACTCTTGTTGTATGATTGGCTACCTCAATTTCAGTTTACTAATGGATATATTGTCCGGTGTAGTCACTGGCACATCATAGGAATCCATTGTGTAGGTAGTTCAGTGAGAAAGCATAAACTCAATTCTGTCAAGTCTTTACAAATGCATGATTAAACTTTATCGGAAAGAGTGTGCTGACTTAGACACTTTGTCTTCTCTACTTCTCTACTTCATGATGTTCATCACTGTATAATACAGACTGTAGATAATTTTCCACTTCCTGCAAGCATAAGCGTGGGTGCCAAAATTAATTTTGACAAAGCATGGCTTGTTATTTCATGAACATTGAATAGAAATTTAAACTGCGCAATCACCAGAGGTTTTGTTTTTTTCTTCTTCCATATTCCTTCCTTGGCTTTCCCATGAACTTCTTTTTTCACTGATCCATTTGTGGGTGGCAGTTTGATAATTATCCCTTGCAAGGTCTTCAGCTATTTTATCTTTGCCATTCTTCATATTTAAAAGCGGAAGACAATGCTCTTTGCCAAGATTCTCAAGCATGAGCTCAATAATCTCAGTTTTGCCTCCTGATGCCAGCGTGTGAAGCACTGCCTGGCCGTTTTCATTCTTTTCTTTCAGTATTTCATATCTCTCAGGATCTGAAAGCTTTGACAGGTGCGATAAAACCTGTCTAAGGGTACCATCATTTTGGCTGATGACTGCACAATGAACTGTTGTAAATTTTTGGTTATCCAACTTTTTAAGCAAATGTAATATTTCATCATCACTCAAGCCATTCATGACAGTTTTCAGAATGTTGGTATCGCTCCCGGACAGAATTAATCGGTGCAAAAGAGTCTGCTTATCTTTATCAGTTTTCTGGAGGAATTGAAAACTTTGGTTGGGATAGAGCGGTTGGAACATGAGGGGAAGAAGATGGTAGTGACCATGGGCTGCTGCTAAACCTAAAACTGTCTGTCCATCGACATTTTCCACTTTAAGCAACTCACTTGCATCATTACCAGCATGATTGAGAATAAGTTTTGTTAAATCATCAAGTCCTCTGATCACTGATAAGTGTAAGGGAGTATTGCCATCTGCGTTTTTCCCAGAAATCAAAATCATCCATTGCTGATGGCCGAGAAACTTTGTTATTTGCTCAAGGAGTTTTTCTTCAGGTTTAGCTGTTTCTGCGATCCAGCAACTGATCAGATCATTTTGTTCTCTGCTTCTATACAATAGCAGACTAGCATCCTCCCTTTCCGCATAGTCGAGCATGGAGGACAAAGAATTAGGCAAGTTTCTGAGCACTGCAAGCTGAGCTGCGGTGTGGTTTTGACTGTCTCGATAAAACAACACTTCCAGCCTTTGTTCTTCATTGATCAAATTCAGAATTATGTCGATTGATCGGTGGGCATCATTAGTGACTAGGCAATGAAGTATGGTTTGATTAGAGTTGTCTTGGAGTAATAGCGAATCCCGTTTTTGTTCATAGTCTAGTGTGAGCAGTAGACTGACAATCAGGCTTTCATCACTTGCATCAGCAGCAAAATGAAGTGCTGTTTTACCATCAGTACTTGTGGTACACTTGATTGCAATATAGATTTGCATGGAATTGAGCCGGTAAAGGGTTTCAGACAATTCATTTTCAGCAATCTGAAGCACTCCCTCGTTTTCTACATAATCAGAGATGAGACTTTTGAACTGCTTTTCTGTTGTTGTAATTGAAGTGTCTACAATGAATATTTTAATATGTTAATGATATATGATGCACAATACCCTGGAAAACACAAAACTCAGCAATAACTCCTGTTTTATTTTACAACACAATAAAACTTCTATTGATTCATGATCCTGTACTCTGGTGCTAGGAAAAGCAGCTCTATTCTCAAGCCAGTTTTAATTGATCATCGAACTGAAATATATGATACGACGCTTTAATTGGTGGACCATTTGTGAGCAATGCCATTAAGTAGCTATGCCATAAAGTTGGCTTGGAGGCATGCGCTCTGTCAACCTAAACTAGGCATTATTGCTCCAAAGTGTTTTGAGAGGATACAACATAAGTATAGTCAGACAAACGACTAAAGTATCATCTGCATTTACTAGGTTTCCATATCATGACAAATTGGAGATACTGTCGGTGATAAAAGAAAATTCCTGCTGGAAATACCATTGTCAAATAATTTGCCGTGCGAGTTGTCGAAAAATATTTGTCGTTCTCTGAATTCTAAAAACTGATGATAAGTAAGCCACATGCCAAATGTTTATTGCTATTTGGAAAGGGTAATGTAGCCAAAGGCAATAAAACCAGTAAGCCACAAATTGTCCAATGTAACCAAAATGGCATGGTTAGCTTGTGTGTTTATATTTAAATAACAATGCTTGTGTGTGGTTTAATACAGATTTATTTATGAAATAATACATATGATTTGAAATGAACAAATCTTAGCTGCTGATAATTAATTATTGCAGCAATGAAAAACAAATGGGAGTATTTTTTTAAACAAAAATACACTTGATTATTTTTATTACTTATTACTAACCAATAATAAAAAATATCATTTATTGAATGATACCCAATGTACTGTAGTGGATTTTGGGGGCGACAAAACCCCTAGCTGTGTGCGGTAGCTTGCTGCCACCAGTTGTTAGATTAACCTGTTACAACAACAGGGTCGGTGAGTTACCGAATGTATACTAGACAGAGTGTTGCCACTCTGCAACCAAAAGCGAGCCCTCGGCTCAAACACATGTCTCAAAGTAGTTGAGCATACATGACTTTATTCAACCAGAATAAAACGAGTTAGTAAACAATTTCAATTCCCACTTTACAACTGACTGTTATGGCAAGTGTTCTGCCTTTTATAGGCAGGGCAAAAGGACAGTCATCCAATTAACAGGCAATGCTACGCAATAAACCAATGATATAATATATATAAATAGACAACAAATAGGCATACAATAATAGGCGCCCTAGGGTAATGGGCGGAGTTATAATATCTGTGTCCAATCACGTCCAGTCTCTGCACCAAGAGCTGAGAGGACTGAGCTCCCAGCTTCTTCGGTGAGGGGTAAGGGTGGTTACTTCCGTTAGATGGTACTTGGATTCTCCCAGGCTACTTTCGGGACCGCAGGCTCTGCTGACTCACTTCCTGCCGGCCCAGTGAGATCGGTATGTGTGCATACAGGGTTGGTATAGGTTAGGTGGTATGCAGGGTCGGTATAGGTGTACCCAGGGTCGGCATGGTAATAATTATAATTGTTATTCCATTTAGTAGTAACTACTAGGTATCCTGGCTGTCCAATGGCTATCGTAGTGAAGCCAGGATGTAGTAATAGTTGTGCGCAGAGGATGTGTACACTAAAATCCACTACAGTACTACTAAAGTCCCTAGTAACCACACAGCTTCCCTAGCCAGCCAACCACTCTGAGATATTTTTTTCATTTATTTATTTTTACACAACATAAGAAAATAGTAATAAAAACAGCTCGCAACAGCCTGTAACGCTAGTCGGCTAAACAGTACTTAACAGCACACTGACTGCAACTGTCTCTGTTGGCGTGGTTTAACCAATGGCGATAAACTCTAAGTCATGGAAATATATGCTGTTGTCGCCAATTATTTGTGATAGCAAACCACAGTGAATGGGCAATAATGTGTCATGATATGGAAACACAGCAATTATTCAATAAGTAACTGTGAATCTTGATGCGATCAAATATGCAGTTCAACAAAGTTATGCAGTAGCTTCAGAATTTTATTTGACACCAGATTGCCAGACACTCCACACCACAACTAGACTTGTTTGCCTTAATATGAAAAAACATAATGAGAAATAAAGGTTGACCCAAGTGAACTAAAGTTGATCCTAGTGAGGAAACCTGGAATATATACTGACAACGCGACAAAGAATATTTTAAAGTTCACGTCAGGAAGTTTTGACACTTGTGTATACGATTTCACTCCCGTCTTTTACCATCCGGACTTATGTCAACCCTGGGTGCTGTCAACTGATCAGTGTGATATTAATAATCAAGTGTTACTACTATAAGAAAAAAAGTATCCTGTGTGTGAGAATTCAGTTTTAAAACTTGTTCTAACAATAGAAAGATGATAGGCCAGACTAATAACAAAGCAGCACAGTTGAATAAAGTATGCATTTTCGTATACACGGCTAGAGTTAACAATATTATTGTGCTAAGTACAACTATGCAGCTACTCAAACCACAAAGCTATGGCTACACATGCACACTTAACTGAAAGCCCAACTACTAACCCGAAACAAGATCTGACAGTAATAGTAATGCAAGGCATTTGTATAGAAGTATAGATATTTTTATTAGCATTTCAAATAATCCTTAGTCGTTGGTGATAAACAGGCAATACCATTGCGGCCTAGCATAAGCGTACATTTAAATCAATAACAAGGTTGCAGTATTTTTGGTATGTCATGTAAACGACACATTCCAATAAGCAACTTTGCTAATTATAGGCCGACGTGAGCTGATGCACCCCTGTCTATGAGTAATTGGGGAAACTCTCTTCCGCCTAAAGCTGTGCTGTTAATAATCAGAAGTGTTTTATGTGCTAAACAGCCAGTGATACTCAGTGGCAGCACACTTGGCCACACACACATAGGACAAACTCTGGGTCAGTCTCGTTTAGTCCTGTGGTTAGTTTAGAAGAGCACATTTATGTTCAAACCCATCACATTGGTTCTCGGCAGCCAATGAATTATATTTTTGGTTTTGTCCATGGGGTTGCGCAGTTTAAATAAGGCAGAACACATTGACACTGAAATAATGAAAAATTGATTGTGCATTTTTTACAATAAAGCAAAATTCGATTTATTTCTCAGTGTCTCATGACAACCCACTCAATTACTGCTCTAGTTATATAGTAGTGGGGATGGCACAGTTGCAGAGTGCATGACCAATGAGGCAGACGTTAGAGGCTGGAGTCCCCTTCTGGGCAACTCTTTTTTTATTTTGGTAGACGCACTGCATGTAAATCCGTTACATAGGCAGATTTTACTTGTGATGCTACCCATGTCTCTGATTAAAAACTAAATGAATCGTGTGTTGGAAACAGGCATAGATTAAGAGTTATTTAAACACTGGTCAAGACAAGAATAAGGATCAATTCCACTAGGAAACTGGGTACTACTTTCGACCTCTGCGACTGTCAGAAGTTACACATAAAACCTTGTGGCAGAGGAGCTAATGCATACAACCAGTATGACTGACTCAGGGTTAAATGTAAAACGACATGACTAATGGGCAGAGAGGGGAATGAGTGCACTTGAAACAATGTGACTAATGAAGAAGAGGCTGCGCACATAACCATTTGACTGACAGAACGGTACACAAAGATAGTGCGACCATCTAATGAGTACGCACAAACCGTATGAATGATGAGGGAAAAAGGTGGAAACAGCTTGAACTGTCATGGAGGAGGTAGGGAAGCAGGAGCAGGGACAGGGAACACCGTACTGATTGTGTGCGGCACAGGTGGGACGACAAATTTTTACTTGGAAGCTGCTCCACTTTTCCCAGCTACTGCATATTAATACTAACTACAATATCAGATAGTCTGAAAATGGCTGCTTGGGGTGAGGTGACCAAAGCTAAGCTCTTACTCGGTTCTGGACCATTCTGAGTCAAGAATTTTGGCAAGTGGATGTGGCAGCAAAGGGTTTTTGAATGTTTTGACTAGAGGTTAGAGTGTCTGTAGGCAGAGATATAACACTGCTGGAGGAAGGGTGTGAAGAGAGAAGGGGAAGCTCTGCAAGAAGCCACTGAGGGGTTTAGCTTGGTTTTGGTGACCACTGTACTTAGCACATATATTGTATTGTTCTTGTAGGCACCTCATGATATGGTGAATCGCCATAAAGCAGGGCAGGATTTACATTTTAACTTGGTCATTGCGTCGCTGGTCTAGGGTGCTGGGTCTCATTCGGTGCGAGCTGAGGTACAGGGGAAGCAAGAAGAAGTGATAACTCCCATGCATCTCTGCCTCTGTCAGCTGAATCACTGAGCTGACCGGTTTGAGGGCACCAGGTAGGAATGGCTGGCATCCCAGGCCTCTTTATCATGGGCCACTCAATAAAAGGCACATTTTCAGGAGAGGGAGATAGAAAGTCGGAGCAGGGGTTGGGTGGTTTGGGTGGGGGGGTGGTACTGGTGGAACCCTGTCTAGGAGAATCATTTTACTACCAACATTAATTGAATTTTTTCCACTTTATCCATATTTTCAGTCTCAACTACATGGAATAACGTATGGGTAGGCTCACCCTCCTTAGTAGCAGTTGAACAACTGGAGTGGGCAATTGGATCCAAATCTGAAGAGGAAGAGAGGATCTCTCAACAGCAGTGGAAGATAATCGTAGCATTTCTGACTCTCACCATTGAACCGCTGGTCACATTTGCCTCAAGTTTTCAGGGGAGGACAGGGGAGTGGTTAGTCACTGTATCACGGCCGCTCTATAATTGGTGCACTTTCTTAGGGCGTGATGGGGTCGGTCAGCACAGAGGATAGGCAGTATTGCACTACTGCTAGCTCTGGTGTTCGAATTTCTGGGTACACTGCATTGGGCTGTTGGAGCTGACCCTTCCAGAGTGGCTGCAATTTCTGACAGGGTTTGGGCTGTGAAAAGGAGCGTAAGAAGGTGCTCTAATACACATGAAAGAACCATGAGAGAGTACCCAGGTATGGGGGGGGGGGGGGGTTGCCTATATGGTTTAGTTAAAACTCCTTTTACTTCAACTTCTTCTATTTTTAATCCTGCACAGCCATTGAAGACCTTTTTATTGGTGAAGACAACTCTCAATTTGGCTTGACATGGTAGGAAAAAATCTGTCTCACAGTACAGTTCACTGGTATGAGGGATTGGGGAATTACTCTCCAGTGGTCTATCATACTGGTCTGTACATTGCAGCATCTGTACATTTACCACTATGGTAAACCTGTGGAGCTGCATGTGGCAATTATGCACCAAGAGAAAAATCATACCGAGGATAGCTTCCTTGCTAATCTAGCTGATCACAAACACCATCATGACAGTTGGAGAGTCGTGCTGATTGTGCCATAAAATGGGATACAGGTGCCAGCAGCCGTTACCCTGTTGCTATCACCGGTCTGCAGCAGCTTCCTGATCATCCTGGGCAACTAGTGCAACACTTGTTTACTCCGTTAGTTATTGGAACACCCATTGCTTACTAATAGAGTTATAAGTCTTCATTCTAACTTTCCAGGCATGAAATAACTTGTATTACACAAAGTCTTTTTGGGGACAAGACTTGGACAGGTCTTGGGACTGGCCATGCCATTTTGGAGCAAAGGGTTCGAGAGCACTCTAGTTTGTCTACCGATACGTTATCTCTCTTTCCTGTATGCTCAACTTTTGAACTCTTGGTTGTTGGACGAGAGGGAAATCCAGCAAAGAAGACAGGAGCAGGGGGCCTGAGTTTGATGCACTACGTATCTCTCTTCTGCAGTGATGCAAACCAGTTACCTGCAGGATACAGCTGTGAGGCCTTTGCAAAACATGTACAGGCTTTGAAGGACATGCCCTGAAATAGTGGCAAGCCTGTATACAACTGCCATGCTGAGGTGGAGGCCTCTGTGGCATTGGAGCAGATTGCATCATGTGGGGGGTTCTTCACCACTGCAGGAACTCTTAAATCATTCAGATGAGCAATGTAGAATTGTAACATGATGCCTGAACCCCACTGACGAGCCAGTACAGTTACAGGCAGGAAAAAAAGTCTGGATGAACCTGGAGGTCGCACCAGAGGAGTGTGTGGAAAAACATCTACACGCCAACAGATTACCCTCATATGACACAGCAATACTCACCAACCCAGTACCAGAAAATTTGCAAAAAATTCTATGATGCAGCCCAGCCAAACTGCAAGGATTGGTGAGAGTCCAAACAGCTAGTTCAGTTGCTAGGACAGTACCAAACGGTTTTCAGCAGAGGAGAGCAAGACATATGCTTCTCTGACCTCATAATTCACAGAATCCCCTTACTAGCTACTAAGCCCATAAGACAGCTCCACGACATCTGGGGCCTCAACAAGAGGGGCAGCTCAACAGCAGGTAGTACAGTTGCTGAAAGGAGGGTTGATGGAACCAGCATCAAAGAGCTTGGAACTCGCTATTGGTGCTGGTAAACAAAAAAGTATGAAAACTAGCAATTCTGTATCAATTACAGAAAGTTGAATGCAGGATCCCACGTAGATGGATCCACTGCCTCAGATCAATGAGAGTTTAGATACTCTTTCAGGCAGTAAATATTTCACTACACTGGATCTGGTCAGTGGCTACTGGCAGTTGCCACTGGATGAAGATTTTAGAGATAAGTTCTCTTTTTGCACCAGAACAGGACTGTGGTGATGGAAGGTGCTGGCTCCTTTGGATTAACCTCATCACCTGCCACATTCAACCTTATTAAAAAGGTGCTGCACAGACTCAATTGGCAAATGTTTTTTCTCTGCCTCGATGACAGTATTGTCATTGCTCCAGATTTTTAGACCAATTTACACCCACTGGCAGAGGTGCTGAAAAAAACTCCGAAATACTGCCTTGAAACTCAAGCCAAAAAAATTGTGAGCTGTTACAGTTACAGGTCAAATAACTTTGCCTACGGTCAGTGATAAAGGGGTAGCCATTGACCTTATTAAGGTGGAAGCATTTAAAGGTCGGAGACCCCTGAAAGGGCTAAAAAGCTTTCAAGCATTCCTTAAAACTATAGGCTATTGCAGACAGTTCATTTACGACTTTGCTACTGTTGCAAAACCACTAACCAAATTAACCAGGGCAGAAGCTGGTTGGGAGTGGGACACTGATCAACAGAAAGCGTTCAACCAACTCAAACATAGCCTGATTACAGCACCTATTCTGGGTTACCAAGAAGACAAGGTAACCTACACCTTAGACACTGATGCCAGCCAAGATGGTCTGGGAACATGTTTATCGCAATAACAAGAAGGACCAGAGAAAGTTATCTGGTACTACAGCAAAACCTTAGGTCCGACCAAATGTAATTATTGCGTCACTAGGAAAAGAACTGCTTGTTGTAAAAACTGTTAAGCACAACTGCCATACATGTATGGCCAGAAATTTAAACTACGTGTATATACAGACCATGCCTCCATCATGTGGCTGAGTCAGAAAAAAGAGCAGGCCAGCCAGGTGACCCGCTGGCTAGAGATATTGTCAACATTCGCGTACACTCTGGAGCACAGGAGGGGATTGCAACACGTTAATGCAGACCACCTCAACAGAAGCTGTGTTACTGATTGTTGACAGTGCACCAACATCCGACCTAGGATGGGGAACCTACTAAAGCAGAAGTAGCTGAGGATGCTGGGATCAATTTTCCATCAACAGAAATCTCCTGTCCATCACCACCTCTGACAAACCCCATGTTGCAGTTGTGAGCAAAAGAAATGCTGCACCACCTGACAAAGACTTGGCCAAAGCACAAAAAGAGGGCAACTGTTCCATAGCCATTACCTATGCAGTAGTAGAGAATGGAACTTCGTTGACTAAAGGAGAATTGGAGTTGGGTTGCTGGGCGCTCAGGCAGTTGAACACGCGCCAGCCGTTACTTCAGATAGGGACTGATGGTGTGCTAGAAGTACACATGGTGGAGTAGTTGTCAATAGAGCCTGTTGGTGTGCCATATGCCCGCACAGCCTTTAAAGAATCGTGTTGTGGCCGATCCGCTCAATAGCCCATGCGGGAATCAAAAAGACCACCCAAATGACTTCAGTTGAGCTGGTACTGGCCTGGAATGAATGCAGATGTGCATCACCTGGCTGCAATTTGTGAAGTTTGCGTGAAGGCCAACCCAGTCAGGCAATAAACTTATGCTAGCCAGCCGGCACAAAAACTGGCTATGGATCTTGTGGGGCATCTGCTTAAAACTGACAAAGAAACATGTGGATAATAGTTCTCACAGACCACTTTACCAGGTGGCAGGAAAAACTATATATTGTGGTAGGTTTTGGTGGAAGTTGCTAGTAAACAGGTTGTTTACTATCTACCCTTGTTAGACAATGCGCTAGACTTCAACCCCATGTGTTCGGTCAACAGCTGTTTGGGTGAAAAGTCTTACTGTGCCGATGGCATAGTGTGCAGGGCCGGTATTGACCCCTTACCAACTTGGTATAGCTATTACGGGGCCGCCACAAGATGGCCAACATAGCAGAGGATCCTCAAAACCATCTAGGAACTTAGTCAAGGCCAGGAACCGGAACTACCCTTTCTTGGATTACCGACTTAGCGGACCATATTCTATCAACAGCCTGGAAGCCCTGCAGGACCGCTGATTTGACAGTAGCAGATAGGACTCCGCCCTTAGCCACTTGGCGCCTTTATCATTTAACTTATCTGCATTGTATGATTGGCTTACTATTTATATATTTGATTGCATTGGACTGATTACTTCATGTGCTCTTATTGTCATAGAGAATATGCTAATTAGTTTCTGTGAGTTCTCCTATAAAAGGGGGAAGTTTTTTATTTTCTTTGCATTCATTCTCATATCTTGCCACAAACACCCTAGAGGAATAATTACCCTCTAGAACTTTGTCTTGAGAATATAGCCACTTACACAAGCACTACGCTGTATTGTTTGTCGGAGCCATGGACTCTTGCTATAACAGGTAATTTGGTTGCCTGAACACAGTTGTCACTGTCAATCAGCACAATGTCCCTTCTCGAGGGAGGCATAATACTTGAGCTTAGTGGATGTCCGTGGTAAACAGACCGGAA
Organism: Cryptosula pallasiana; assembly: GCA_945261195.1. NCBI lineage: Eukaryota > Metazoa > Bryozoa > Gymnolaemata > Cheilostomatida > Cryptosulidae > Cryptosula > Cryptosula pallasiana. Next base: position 6,928,003 of record OX183137.1, read on the forward strand.
TCCATTAAAACATTCTTGATGCTACTACTCCGGTAATGGCTGCAGCTCTCAATGAGAGAATGCTCGACTAACTTGGCATCCCTGATTAAATCCACATAGACCAGGGTAAAATTTTTGAGTCAGGTCTGATGAGGGAGCTGTGCAACCTGTGGAGTGTTGAAATGACTAGAACAACACCCTACCACCCACAAGCCAAAGGAGTAGTCGAAAGAAATAACCGGTCGCTCCACGACTCATTGTGTTTTTTTGTTACTTGAAGAATGGGATTTGGTTCTACCCCCAACTCATGAGAGCATTCAAAGCAGACCACCATTCGTTGATAGAGGAAACACCCAACTACTTAATGTTAGGGAAAGAACTCAGACCCCTTGATCAAGTTGATAACCACCCCCCACTGACTGACCACCTGCCAGTGAATCAATATGCACAAACTTCAAAAAAGCATCTGGAATTAGCACATGACCGTAAGGGAGACACAGAGGCAAGTCAGGAACGAATATGAGCTAACTCTACGTGCTGTAAGAGACCAGGTTCAGCCCAAAAACCAAAAGAAATGTAGAGGCAAAAATACCAAGCTACGGGAAAAGTTGGTGGGCTCATTTGTGGTGGGTGAAGCATACTCTCATCACTCGCACTGGATCACATACCATCAGCAGTCATCAAAACAGTATGGATCCTGCTTAAAGCCATACAAGAGTTGTCCTGAACACAGAGAACAGGTGCCTGCTGCCATAATGCCAAACAGATGTCCCTACATAAGGGGAATAGTGACCTGGCACCCCAGAGCAGCCCCTTAAGATAAACTAGCAAAACCTACCCCTCCTGCTGAACTGGTTGTATCACCACGTCATCTAGCAGAACAAATAGTGATAAAATCATCCCTTACAGCATGAGGAGGTCATCATTAACCTTTCCTGTGAACAATATGAAAATAGGCCAAGAACTCCTCCAGTTGTAGTCAAAAACAATGCAGCTGGTAATACACCCCAGTTGGCTGCCCCATTACAGGGTCAAGGGTATTCCCCTATGGAGGAGAAAAATAAATTACCCAGAAGAAGCACAGGGCCACCCATAGAATATAATCAAGTCGTTTTCATCAAGCTGTAAAACACTCTCATGAAAATGATGCAAAGTCACAATGGCAGATCATGAGAAGTACACGTTACAAAAAAAAAAGATCTAAAGTTGCAAGATAACCACTGGAACGAACTCAGCCATTTTTAAGTGTCAAATAGATCCCCAGAAGCCACTCATCCACTCTACGTCTAACTCGACACCAAAAACAAAACTCACTTTAACCTTTAAAAATTTGAAAATGCGTCCAGTAGGTCATGGTAGACAGACGATGAGTCAACAATTTGCAGACTGGTGTGAAGGAGTGAGCAAGTTCACTTGTACACAGCAGCCCGGAGTGACTACACCTGATTCAGCTGCTCCATCCACTGTTATCAGCGTAGCTAAAAACCACAGAAACGACGATAAAATCTTATCAAAAGTTGATGAATAGGCACTCCTGCAAGAGATCTGAACGGCTTTAAAACCATCTTACGAGAGGAGGAGGAAGCCTTATTGGCTACATCTACAAAGAAGATACCTTAGCGGAAATGGTCAGAAAGTACCAACAAAAACAGCCATCTAATGCTGAAGAGATCAACCCTGAATTCCAAAACAACAAAAAAACCGATAGTGGTGAGGTCAACTATTATAATGACTGGGTAATGAAAAATAAGGGTAGAGGCGATATACCGGCTGTTAAGGGCAGGGTGCCATCACCCACACAGCCTAAGGATTTTCCTCTGCTCCCCAAAAAGAGAGTTTCAGCAGACAATGGTGCCAAAAATTCTGTTGGAACTAAAAATTGCATAGCCTATGCCACTTTCTTTTTGACCCCCCTCCCCTCTAGATCAGGCATAAGTTGCCCTGGGTTAGGCAGAAGTTTCCCTTTGCCGAGCAGGAATTGCCTGGGCCAGGGACGTACAGAGAGCTCAGCTACTCAGTATTAATCTAACCAAAACCTCCCAGAGTGTTTAGAATCCATATCATTGATGTATCGACAAAACCACTGGGGTGAGGGCAGTACAATCTTCATTCTGTTACACAACCTCTCTGATTGGTGCAGACCCTATGCCAGTATGGGACAGAAAACACCAGCCATTAGGTTGAGCTGTTGCAGACAGGCGATCCTGTATAGATTATATGTTACTAGAGAGAGAAAGACAGAACTGTCTAAAGGTGACAACTCCCATATGGTTGATAAGAGATAACGAAGAAAGACCTAGGGAGAGAGAGCCTCCAGATCAACCCCCAAAATAGCGCTTGATTATCAGTGATGTTCCTATATGCTGGATGCAATCAGGAGCCAGTTAAATGGGGCCTCTTCAAATTAATCAGTAGAGAAACCGAACAACAAATCTCATTTTTATTTTCCGCAATAAAGCTCAAACTTCAAGACTAGTCTTGTTGTTACACTGAAAAGGGAGCTACAAATAAAAATCAGACAAAGAGAGTAACATTTGTGACCAATTAGCTGCAACTTGCACTACACATGTACGTATATATGGCATGGACAGTTCTGTTAGTTTTACACTACAAACCAAATTACTGTTTGTGAAGTACACTAGAAACAAAAACTGCAATGCTATTAAAAAATTCTAGGTTATTGATGACTGGTCTAAAAAACATTAAAAAAAAGCAAAAACTAATGAACAATTGTAAACCATAACTACACAATTCTGCTACTGCCACATACATACGTATGTATATACGTACGCACGCCGCACGTAAATACATACATACACACATACAATGTGAATTGTCGTTCACTACCAGTAGCCATGGTCTCACTGCACATTTTTTTACCCTCCTATGGGTACCGTATTGATACCCAATAAGCTGCAGAAGTGTCCTAAGCAGTTGAAAGCTTTTAACTAGCCTTGGTAGCTGTGGGTTACTTTTGATGTATGGATATGGATATAAATATGAGCACCAAAATTTAGAGGCTAAACTTTGTTATAGCAGAGTTCAAAAGTTATCTGGCCAAATAATATCGTAGCCTACCTGGCTCACCAAAGTGCTCTTTCTGCTGGCCTTTTAGTTGTTGTATCTTGACATTGTTTTCTGCAATTTTATCCCTTAGTTCGACAATTTTCCTCTCCATATTGGATATTTGAGTTTCGTACTTATTCCTAACTTCATCTTTCTGTGACTTGAACCTCTGTAGCATTTGTCTCAATTGCTTAATCTGGCTGCTAAGCTTTAATTCATCTTCCTTCAACTTTTGATTGATGGAGATAAGTTCTGCATAAAAGAAAGGAAGTTAAGTAATCACATACAAGATAGCCATCAGCTGATGTGAAAAATGCAGAGTTTGGCATAGGCGATACATTTCACTATCTTGCGAAATATTAGCCATGTGATGTCTAAAGTTCGTAGCACAATGCTGAGCAGCAAAAAATGGTAGGTTAACAAGTAGTATAATAGGAGCAGATCTACACTCAGGGGTCAAGGGCAAGATGATTCTCTTGGGTGCAAGCGACTTTTTACTTGCACCAGGGTGTGTGGTAAAAATTGTATAGTACCTTTTTGTGTGCACCATGTGTTGATATTCCAAGTTTTTATTGTTGTGTAGTGTGATATAGTATTGCAATATGATTACGATTTATTTTTTATGTATCTATTGTGCTGTGGTTGTTTATATTGGGGTTTGTATCACTATTTTAATATTTGTTTGACAGATTTATGTTGGAACAAACTGATGATAGTTGAGATTAAATATGCTTCATCATTAGCTCACTTTTTTATCAGTTTTCTGCTTTGTTTATTATAATGAATAGTTCACTAAATGAAAACTTGTATTTACGAAGCATTAGGTTTATTATGATAACATAAAATAAGCCATTCTAGTGAGCCCACAGCTGTTCTTGTTTGACTATTCTTATACAAAGACCTTATGACTTGAGATTCGATAACACACCAATATTTAGATGTCCATATATATCGAGTTAATACATTTAAATTTTTTTTATCCCAAACTGGTTTTCTAAGCTTTTCTAGGCAGCTCTTAGCACACAATCTTTGTCATATGTATGTAACACATTAACAAACTTGTCAGCCAATGTTTCTGCTTCTGATATCCAATTTAGAATGATATTTTAGCTCAATCATATACCTGTGTTGCGCAAAACAGGATAGCTGGAAAAGTAACTAGCTTTATCTAATAGATCGGTACTAAAATGTTGTTTACAATAAATCTGTGATGAGTAAAGTCCTTTAGATAATGTATTTTTTTGTGTTGAGGTCATGTTGTTCTCAAATAAGCGAACATTAGTAAATGATAAAAAATATCAAAGCAAAAACTGGTGAAAATAATTAATTATAGTTCTGTGGTAGATTTTGGTTAAAGTCAGTGGTAAAATGGTTGTTTATCACTCAAACATTCAAATCAGTGCGCTGGGATTCCACCCACAGCCACCGTAAAGATGCTGTATTGGTGGAATGCCTTACTGTGCAGGTGGTGAAGCATGCAGGGCCGATGTGGACCCCTGCAGGGTTTGGTATTGACCCCTTACTGACCTGGTATGGTGATACAGGGCTGGTACAAGATGGCCGCCATAGTAGAGGAACCGCAAACTACTTAGGAACTCACTCTAGTACAGGAACCGAAAATACCCTTCCTCAAAATGGCAGATATGATGACCACAAGCTAGATATAGCCTTGGAGCCCTGAAGAGCTTAGGATTGGACAATAGAAATAGGACTCCCTCCTTTAGCCACTTGGCACCATTTACCTTTAACCCTTATTCATTGCATGATTTGTTTACTATTTATATACTTGTTTTTATAGTTAATTTATTTCCTGTCCATTTAATCTTATATGTGTCACAGTAGTATGCATACAGTTATGCAAACCATGCAGCTTATATAAAAGTGAATTTGAAGTCCTAAATATATCAGCTACTATGGAGAAATTTTGTAGAGCCTACTAAAGATTTATCTGAAGAAACTGGCATGGCTTTTGAGATTTTAGTGATTGCGAAATATTCAAGAATACCTCTAAAGCTACAAAAGCATACAAATTTTATGTTTCTATTGGTAGCCTAAGAAAAGATAATCAAAGGGTCAATTTTTCATAAAACTTCACATTTTTGGTGCAAAAGACCTCTATAAGTTGAAATAATTTTGTTGAAAAATTTGTCAACAAATTCTCCATTAAAATACCACCCCAGAGATCTTGCTGGCTAGTAACAGGAAATAATTTTTTAAAATAATAGGACAGCCAAACACCCATTATTCATATTGTTCATGCTCAAAATGGCAATTAGTCCTGTTCAAAGTAGTTAATTTTCTGTATTAGCTACCAAAAGTTATCATTGGCTATTGTGTGTGTTAAATAGGCTTTTCAGGACATACTTTTGTAAAAGAGTGCAAGATATGACAGGTATCTGTAAGGTAAAACAACGTTTTTTTCATACCACATCAACAATTTTTAATGATAAGTTATATGATTGGCAGTAATTGTTAGGAACTTAGTTCTTTGGTAACCACTTCCGTTCGCGCAACTGTCTGTATACGATTGTGATATGTATTATGCAAATAGTTTCCTGTCAGCCTGGCAATAAAAGGGCTCATTCTGTTTACACACAGTGCATTCATTCACTGTATCTTGTGGATAGCCACCCTAGGACTTTAGCTTCTAATGAATAAAGCCACTATTCAAACAGCACTCTGTGTAGTTTGTCTGAGCCATGAGCTCTGTGCTTGCCAACTGATCTGGCAGTAACTACCTAAGTTGTCACTGTCATACCGGCACAGTGTCCCCTCTGGAGAGAGGTAAAATACTCGAGATTGGTGGAGTTTTGTGGTAACTGGACTGATATCCATTACAGATTCTAGCTGTCCTAATTGCTAGTAATCATAAATAATAAAGAAAATCTATTATAATCTCAGATAAACTTATTTATTGATGTCAAAGACCACACAGACTCCACAGCAAACTGAATAGATTCAAGGAGAATTGCCAGTCTCCAGCGTGAGTTACATAACTATGACTAAGAATAAATAAGTAGAATCTAGTTTGATCTCAGATAAATCATTCCGTATTTATCAATTCCAAAGATTTTGCAGTCTTTTAAGCTCTATGCAAAGCATCTTTCTCCAGTGCAACTAGTTGAGTTCTTCAACTAGTGTAAATGGTCATTATTTCATAGTTTATACCTGAGAGTCCTAGTAGATCCAGTAGTTGTTAATCCCACAGTCACTGTTGCTGCAATGTATGCTTTTTGTTTGAAAAAAGTGGTTCTTAGATAATCAAATTTGTACCAATTGATCTATTCCTATAGGCAAAGAAAATCCCCAAGCAGATATCCCTATAAAACAGTCAAGTTTCTTGTGCTACAAAGCTTTTTTACTGGGCAAAAACTAGTGTTGCACGATAACCCGGTATACGATAGTCTTCTGCAATAAGTTGTCTCCTCGATACCGATGTTGTTGGGAGTTTTCATATATCGACCTATCGGATCGCATGCTAATATCGGCTTGATAGTTCATGCTCGATATAGTTTCTGTAGAATAGCTCTTTTCTGCAGTTCTCTTATTCTATTTCTAGTAATCAGTAAGTCACCGCACATGTTTTCAAACCACTAACTCACTGCATGCATCTTGTTTTATTTTTTTAGAGCTTCACTCATCAATTTAGTTACACCCACGCCACAATAAACAACATCATCATCGATGGTGAATAATAATTAGAAAATGAGAGAAGCACTGACTGATGATAATATTAACATATGATGAATAAAATATTAATAAAATAAACAACATGATGATGATGATGACGATGACGACGACGACGACGACGACGACGACGACGACGACGACGACGACGACGACGACGACGATGATGATGATGATGATTGTAATAATAATAATTGTAATAACAATAATAAATAAATTATTATTATTTAGAAATAACTTTTTCATATGTTGTTATTATAAAATGATTATTAATTCATTATCAAATCCATTGTTGTTTTTTTTTGATTATTTTTCATTTTTCTTAATAAATAATAATAATTATTATTATTTATTTATTTATTTACTTGTTAAATAATAACCTTCTTCTTCTTGCTTGTTGCTATTTTTTTATTTCATATTTTTTATCATAAGAAGATGATTATCATTATTGTGATGATTATTATTATATATATAATAATTGTTGTTATCAGTCATAATAATCATAATAAAATAATAATCAATGGTTAATTGATGATTATTATTATTGCTTTCTTGTTCGTTATAGTAGTGGGAGATATGATGAATTATAATAAGATTATAAGTTTTCAACATCATTTAGTATTAATAATAACAATATCATAATAATAATGGGGGGTACTTAATAACTAAACTACTACAATTAGGACCTATTACATTACTGTTATTAATTATTTTCATATGCAAAAAGTGAGTGTGCTTTTGTATGGACTGATAGTTTGACAACAACAAAAAAATAGTTTGTAAACAGTTGTAATAATAACTAATAAGTTGTGTTTTTGTATGCAATCATCATTATATAATAAAGTACCGTTAATAATTGAATTACTATTATTTGTAATTAAAACACTGACTGATCACTCAGAGTGATTGATGATGAGCAATATATTATTATATAACAATATGTCAATGACTTTATTAATGGTGGTATATAATTATTGTCATTATTATTGGTTAAAAATGGACATAGGCCTTTTTTATTCTTGTGCAATCTCTTTTCATTATTAATTGATCATAGCTATTCTAATTGTGAACATAAAACCGCAAGATGAATCCATCTACTTGCTTGATTAATGACAATAATATTTTGTTCAATTATTGCAGAATAATTTATTACTTATCAATTATTACCACAGAATATTCATTGTTCAACCATCATTTTACAATATTAGATGTATACGATAATTAGCTTTATTGCAAGCTTTTACCATTGCTCTTCATCAATACTATCCATATCATATGTAAATTCCATATCTATGAAATCACATGACAGGAACAACTTAATTGATTGTGACATAAATTAAATAATAAATATCAATTTCTGCTCCGTTTCATGATTTGTCCGGCATTTAGTCATATAATTGAACTTGAGCTAAGTGCGGCAGAAATGGCCTGAATCTTGAACAGCTTTTCGAAATAATCATTCTCCAGGGTCGAGTTGTTTCAAATTCTATTTGATTTCATCATATCAAGTTTTGGGAGAATCATTGGTTAAATTAATTGTTTTGCAATATAGTAAACACAAAATAGTTATATTTTTGTTTGTGTTTGTAGATGGAATACAACAATTGAATTTCTGGATATTTGGTTTCAGCAGCAGGTGATATAGCACAATATGTGAAAAATATGGAAATTATCTGGCTTCATATGATGAGGAGAGTAGCAAGTCATTACCGTGGTGTAAATGATACCTTTGCTGCAAATGAATGATCTAGTCTAGTGCAGTCGCCAACAGAGCCAGCTCAACAAAAATGTTTCAAGTGTGCAACTGCAGATGTGCTTATGCTAATCGTTTTCTGTAAAACATTAATAACTTTTTTTTAAAGATTACGTGAAATCTGGTTGATATAAGTGACCAGTAGTAAGCAAGCATTACCTTCAGTCACTGTAACTTTTTGTTTATTATATTTGCAATATTTTCTACTCCAATATAACTTGTTGATAATTGCCATTCATTGTGTTTTGTCATCATCACAAGCAGAGTTTGTGTATAACATTTTTTGTGTTTGTGCTATGGATTGAAAATGGCATTGGCTCCGGGTCCACCGCAGCTTCATGAAATTTATGTTTATATTGGAGAGGAGCTTTGATATTATGTTCAAGGTAAGGAGTTTATTTTACACAAGCAACAATGTATTGCAGCAAAATCTTTGGAGTTATCCTCCTTGAGGGTTAGACAACTCCCAATTTTAGGCAAGCAAGTTTTTGCAACGATAGTTCGATATATCAAGGAGACAACTCTCACCATAGATGGTGTGCGGTATAAATATTCTAATGCCATCCCTAGCAAAAACTCCTATAAAATATGGTCAATTTTTTCCGCAAAAAATCTTCAAATGATATAAGCAAGTTTTTGTTCGAAACAAGTTTTTTTTATTGCAATAATAGATGCATATATAATATAGTTTATTTTTCCCATGAAGGAAGGTTTGTGTCTAGTTTCCACCTAAACAAAGCTTTTTCTTTGCAAAACAATCTCTATAAAACATAGTCAGATTTTTGCTTATAGAAAATTGCTTTTGTTCAGCAAAAGTCCCTATATCATGCAGTCAATTGAGCGAAAAATTATTTCTTGTCTGGCGAAAATCCCCATATAACATAGTCGAGTTTTTGTGCCAAGAAAAGTTTTTGCTGCGTAAAAATCCCTATATAATATAGTTGTTTAGCAGCAAAACTTTAGCTATAAAAAGGCTACTGTTTTCAGACAGAAAGCATCCACTCCAGCATTAGTGACTGAAGTCGCAACATGTACTGCAGCTACTAGAACTCTCAGCAATAAGGTAATCATTTTATAAATATTTGTTTTACTCTAGTTGAAGAACACAACTTTTTGTGCTGGAGAACAAGTCTTCTCATGGAGCCTAAGAATTTTGCTCTCTCAAGACTGCAAGTGTCTTTGGCATTGATAAAATTGATTTTATCAGAGAGGCAACCACTAGGTTCTTCTTTTTATATATGTTTGAACTAGACTTTAATTATTTATAGGTAGATAACAATGATTAACCATTCTGCTTGTTATTTTCTCTTTTAGAAGGGATAGCAAAAATATTGAAACTACAACAATAATTGAAGGGCCAAAGGCCAAGGAAGTTTTTTATCCATTGAAGCCACCAACATTATCATTGCCACCGATCAATGAAGTGGAAAGAATCCAGCTCTGACAAAGCCCTACCACCCAACTGCTCGCTATGTGTCTTAGCAGCAAAGCGTCATGCTTAAGACTCAGAAGAACCCAAACAAGATCGACTCGATGTGGTGAACTGTGCTGTCTCATGTTGTAGAAAGTGAAACATGATGAGTTGAGTTGAGGAATTTGTATTAAAGGATTTATTTTAATAATGCAAAGATGCAATTTAAACATTTCAATTCTATTTTTGCTCCTTAGATTGTTGTTTCGTCAGCCACCAACAAAACTATTCTGCTGGGAGTTCTTTCAAACTCCAGTTGCATACTGGGTCCAGGAATAATTTGTTTTGAAGCGGTATTGTCCGGAAAACTCCATGGTACTTCCATGCCTGATCAAAGTTCTACTCTTTTACTTGTTCATGGTGTTGTGTTTATCGGCATCTTTACTAATTAAATCATTGTACATTCAACCCTCCAACTTTCTCTGGTATTTCTTTGCCATAACATTATTATTTTCGAGAAGTTGTGAAAAGTACAACCACTATTCATAAGTTTGGCATACTTGATAAACTTCCCAATATTGACACTTTTACATTCTTAATAATCAATAGAAAGGAGTTACCCTTCCACATTGGTGCCTAATCATCATTGACAGTAATATCAATCCCACTGTCTTGGACCACCATAGCTTTTATTTGCAAGAATGAGTTGCAAAGTTCTGTGTAACACTCGTTGCTACCTGTCATATTCAATTAGTTCCAATGGTAAAGATCCAAGCTGCTTGGTCTGATAATAGCATATTCGGATCTCAATACTGAAACATTTTTAGGTTTCCTCATAAACGTTCAATAGAACAAATATATTTTAGGGAGATCCCTCTATCTTTTCACCCATATCACTGTTTAGACTGGCCATGTTTCGAGTGATGATTGTTTGACTCAATAACGCTTAATGAAGTCGGACGTCATGCATTCGGGTCTTTTCAGGCCTTTCGGGCACTAGAATATCGAACTCCATGTCTACCTAGTCCTCTCTGTCCAAGATTTTATTTTCACCTCTTGATGCGGTCTGGGTGCACTGTGCTAATGAGGTGTCCACTGATATCATTGATCAGTTTCAAACATTGTTTCTTCACCGATGATAACAAGCTGAGTGTATTGATGATATCAGCGATTTGAGGATGGATAAGAAAAAGTTACCGAATCCAGTTCCGTTCATAGCTCGCATAAGTGGGTGGCTGCTTTCTATTCTGATTCAATTCCCAGCTTGCTTTTTGTAGCACTGATCGAAAACTCTTTGCAGTCTTTAGGGTTGTATCGACCATACTCATGGTATTTTCTTTTCTCTAAATTGAACTGTCAAGATAACTTTATCGCCATCAAATGGAAGTTTCTGGCTGTTGTTGCTGATTATAAGCACTTGCACAAGATTAACATTCAATAAAACCAAGTTGATATAGCGCAAGTTTTTAAATACTTGATGCATGACCATATCTCTTCCCCTTGCCCCCTTGCACTGGTATTACTTTTATCAAAGGCACATTCGTATCACTTATCATTCTTTTGTCGACAATGTAGTAGTAGCTGTCTAGAGATGTAAAAACAGTTACTGCTTTGGGCAGTGTTTTGCTGTCATTATCTACCTCAAGGATGTGTAACTTTTTTCACTTGGCTTGAATCCAATGATGTAAGACGGGTCCTTGGAAAAAATTAATGCCGTGTCAGGATCGGTATTTGTTTGTCAATTATTGTTGTTCACTTTATCATAGGAGATGTTGAACTTGTTATTCAAATTCATTTTGCAAAACCACTTTTGTATGATCTTCTTTGGAACTTATTCACTGTCGTATCTTTGATTGTCAGTTGGTATAGAGAGTTTATTGGTTTTGCCAGAGATTCATATTTTCCAGAGAGATTTTACCCTCAGTCAGAATTTTTTTAACTGTTAGAATACGATCTATACAGCAGAGCAACCTCCCATCAGCCATAATTTTCAGATATCTCGATATCTAGAAATTGTGTTTTTTGGAAAGTATCTTCCATTAAACTACGAAGATAAAGTCATGAAGATCGACATGTCAATGGCAGGCATATGGCTGTGTTGGCTAACGTAAGCTCCTTAATAAACTATTCATCAGGCACTCGTCAATTTTGCCCCCATAACCCAACCACTTGGCCAACATCTACTTTTAACCAGTGCTCGTTTTTCTTCTTGATGTTTTTTAGATTCCGTAGATGATTGGCTACTTTTTTTGTAAGTCTTTTCTGTGAAAGGTTTCCTCAATTTTTTATTTGGCGAGATCTTTCATTTTGTATATGATAGGTCTTTTATAGGTCAATACCCTGGTGATTACAAAAAAACCTCAAAAGTCCAATTGGAGTATATATTCTCTAAAAAGCTTCTCTCACTTTGCTAATTCTCACATAATCTCCAACTTTCAATTTCAGTTCTTTATTACAGCTATGTTCACTTTTTTGTACACTCGATTAAACAAAGTTTTCCTGGTTTTAAGGGCTCACGCCTTTTCGTTTCATTTCGATAGCTATGTGAGTAGTTTCATTGTACAAACTGGCCATAAGAGATAAAACATGAATGTATCTTTGGTTGTCCTTGTACATCAAATATCAATAAATCTGTTCTTTCAAATCTGTTTTTAAATGGTTCATCATCGACACTTTCATCATCTTAGTTCCGGTCGTGAAACGCTTGATTTTCTTTTCAGCAACTAGATTTTTTGGCATGCTGATTGCATGGCTCCTGAGTTCATCCGTTTGGACAACTTTATGGTTTTCCACATCCAGAATCTTTCTTGAACAACTACGTATGTCTGGTTTTCTATATGAGTAGATATGATCATCCTTTTCTAGTTAAACAATGGACAGCCGTTAGCGAAATGTGGTGTTATCGTCTTCTTCTTTTCAAGAAAGTACATCCATCAAATCAAGTTGGATTTGCTCTTCTATTCCAGCTACTATAGGTGGTTGGCGTTCAAATTTAATTGTCACCTTTTTGTGTAGCATTTAAGCGTTTTCCTTTTCAACCATTTGTGAATTGTTTGCTTCCTTCTCATTCGCTATAAAATAGCTCAAATTCATCGCAACGGCTTATGTAATGTAGTTCTGCACTACTGGTGCAGAATTCTAACCTGATCACTCAATTACTTTTACTTGATATCATCCCGATACTTTTTTAGTTAAACTCATCAAACAGTTGCATTAGCTTTTTTTTCTGATTCTTTATAACCTTTATCTTTATGAACATTTTTGCCATCTTTTCTTGCTTCTTAGTTTTTGGTGTCGGACACTCTCTTTTTTATCTGCAACTTCTCTATCACATCAAACACGTGACTCAAGGAGAAATAAGAGCTGGCAAAAGGAGTGAAACATTCTCAACTCTATCCGTCCCATTAGCAAAGGGGAGTTTGGTTTTTTAGCAGAAATCCAGCTCTCCAATCGTTGTCAGTTTATTCCAGTGTTTCGCTCACCATTGAAATATTTTTTTTATGTTTTGAACAGGTTTTCTTATCTCTGTGTGCTCAGGAAAATTTCTCTCATTTGTCAATTCCATTAAAGCATTTGCTTTCGCTTCATATCTCTCACTGTTATATCCTCCATCAAATTGTAATAAATTAATGTGGCATTTTTTTCTTCTGTTTGTTTATCATTACCAATTTTATTTTTAATTCTGTGATACTCATTTTATAACACAAAGAAATATCGTTTAGAAAATGTCAAAAGCTGAAGAGTCATTATTTTACTGATGCCAAAACTTTTACAATGGGAGTGATTATAACTTCCAGAAGATTACCTCTAACATTCTGCGTTAAAATCCTATGATGATCAACTATTGTTCATTTGCTGATTAGCTCGTGCAAATTTTTGTTGCAACGGTAACAACTTCATTAACTATTCCAGGTTTAAAGGACCAGTTCCTTCTATGATGTTTTTGTCAGTTTCTGTCAAAGATTGATATGGATGAAATTTGGCATTTTTGACTATGGCAATCTTTTCTCTCCAACTCAGGTAGCTAAAATTTTCTGTCGAAAACTGTTTCTGAACAATAGAAAACACACTTGTGTTCAAGTGGTGACTATGTTTCACATACAAAACATTGGCATCAACTTTACCGGAAACTTCACTCATCGGATCATCAACTATCAGCCATCGGTTTTGGCCATCTCTGAAAAACCTCATCGTTACATTTATTATCCCTCGTGAAAAGCCTTTTGATAGGCATCATCACAGTAACGTATTTTTAGAGGTAGATGATGAGCTAGAGTCTGGCTACCTTCAATCGTTTATAAAATTGCTAGTGTCTTACCTGAACTTGTTGGTTCTGCCATCTTCGCCGTAAACGGCGAATGCATCTTTTTGTCAAACCCTTCAGTAGCACTATCCATAGCAAACTAGATGTTTTTCATCTGCTTATAGTTTCATTTATGAAACACCTTTGTGTTTTGTGTTCTTTTGATAGCGCCTTCATAAACACTAAACTCGGTAACACATGAAAAAATAGAAAAACCTATGAAAATTACCCATACTAGCATAACTATTATTGCTTTTCACTTTGAAGTTAGAAGATCATTAGGCGTGTTCGGTGTGCTCAACGTTTACATTTAATCCTCAACGGCAGTTTTTTGTCGAGGGATTATCAGCCCCTTTGTAGCAAGTTTTTTTTAACGTGCATCAACGCTCATTTTTGCGTTTGTCAACGAGTTTACGGTGCACGTTGGCCAGCGAACTCCTATAAAAGCCAACTCGTTGGTTTTCTAAAGGAGTCATCTTCTCACTAATTATGGCACTGTACCCTTTTGCGGCATTATAACAACAACGTGCTATCAAAAGTTATGATCTTTTTTCTTGTTTTTAATGGATGTATTATTACTTATTATTAATGTGATAGATTATTATTTTTACTACTGTCACTATTATTAATGCTATCACTATTGCCAATAATAATAATAATATAACTTTCATTCATTTTATTCTTATTGTCTTTGTCTGATAAATTATATTATTTTATGACAATAAATAATCAGCACACCATTATTAATTATTATTAATTAATAATACATGTTTTTGCTTGTTGCTGTCATTATTATTCATCATTGTCATTATTATTCTTATCACCATCAATAACAATACAATTTGTACTTGGTGGTTTGCTGAGTTTTAATAACACTTTTTTGTATAATAAATAGCAGATGATGCAGTTGTTGTTAGGGCAACAAAAATCTCGCAATGAACAGCTACTTTTAAACCCAAGAATTTAGGCTAACAAACTTATGATTGCGGGGCTATATTAATCACTGAAGACACAAAAAAAGAGGACAACTCTTGCAAAATTTTGTAAATTGTACGCACTCGCCTACTCTTTTAAGTTATCTTTCGAGGGATAGACGCGTTGATCAAACTTTCTCAAACCAACGCGTTGAGACATCGAACACGCCTATTATCTACAGTTTCATTCCCACTGCATCAACCATATTTTTTTTCTCTCATCGGTCTAATCTCCACATTTTATTTTCCCAATATGTCGTCGCCTGTCAATAGTTCTATAGTAAAAAACTTTTTTTTACGTAATCCCATAAATGAAAAAATAAATTACCTCGAGTACTCACACATCAGTCCGGCAATCCAACCTGTGATGCAAACTTTTAAACGGCCTATGACGCCTAATTTGAAGAGGATTTGGTTTAATTTAAAATTTGAGGTTGAAATGTGTTCATAAAATTATCTGGAGTTACCCTCTCACCAGTAAGACGATTCCCATAGACGCAGTCAGCACTCACCAAGACGGCTTTTCTTGCGAAGACGCACCAAGTTATATAGAGCTATAAAGTGAGTTTTCGAAAATTTGGCTTGTTTGCATAGAAGTAGAGCTTCCTAAATATTAGTTTTGTGCAGAGACTCTTTTGCTTGCAAAAAAATGATATTGCAACGAAATTTAATTTTTTTGGAGCTGTTTTTCTCAAGCCAGCAGTTGGTTTTATCTCTGGTAAGCTCGTTATTATGTGTAAACCGGTGTTCACATGATAGTGTTTGTGATCAAAATCAAAACAATTAATGAAAGTTTTTATCAAAATAATAATTTTGAAGTGAAAAACTAATTAAACAATAACATTGATATAATTTCATAATAATACTAATTGAAAAAAAAAACAGTGCCAAAATTTTATTTCCGGCGTTGTTTTTATTTCAACAACGATAATGATTAATTCTGAACTACTGGCTATTTTTTAAAGAAAAAAATTCAAAAGCACTAAATAATAATAAATATTTTTGAAAAGTAGTTTGAAACTGAAAAGTAACAAAAATGGTACAAACTGCTTACTGGAATATACTATATAATATCATAGTGCAGATAGTCCCTTCTGTCGAACTCGTTGTCATAGACCTCTACACACCTACTGCACTTTTATTGCCACAAGTGAGTTTTCACAATAGTTTTACAATGCTTGATGAGAAAAAAACTCTACACACAAAGTGCGTCTGGAAAATTCCATCCTAAGCCCTTTAAATGAACAACTGCTACACAATAAATACATAAAAAATAATCATGATCATATCGTAGTATTTTTGCACTCTCTACTCAGACGCAACGCGGTCACTCCAAACAACTTATTCAATATAATTCGGATCACTCCGAATCTACTTTAATAACTTTCACAGGGTCCTAGACCCAGACACACAATGACAGAGTTTTACTTCAATAACATTTATTTCATAATCTATTTAGCAAGGTACAAGTGTGTTTAGCAAACTCCTCAAGACTTCTACTCTAAAACACACAGCAATGCTCCTTTTATAGGAGAAATGAAGGAACACTCACCCCCTTATTAGGGTGAGCCAACCGTAGAACGTAAGAGAAAAAGTAATGCAATCATAATACATAATACAAGTTTGTATACAAGCTTGACCAATCATAGTCATGGGCACATGGTACTTCGTGTTGGGCAATTTTTGCCGCTCTTGTCTTAACCGGGTATTTTCCATTCCTTATTAGGGCATGCAGCTTTTGGTTTGTCCTTCAAGCTATCGTATATTGCTCATCTACTTCTTGAGGTGGGCATCTGGCTCTATAGACCCCAGGCTAGCTTTTCCATCTTTTTTTGAACCAGTCCCGGGGTAGCTGACTCGGGGTAGACCCGGGGTAACTCCTATATGTTGTATAGTGCCTATACAGGGTCTAGATCTTTGGTGTTCACTTTGGTGGGTATAGTTTGCGTTTAGGCAGAAGGAGAAGCGGTATGAGGTTAAATTTAGAGGGTCAGTAGACAACAAGGGTTTGGGGGGGTGCGGGGTGGGGGGGGGGGTGCGGGGTGGGGGGGGGGGGGGGGTTCTGTTCCCTTATATAAATCTCTCACAATATCGCTATAGAATATCAAGCTACGCTACAATGTAAACTGAGAATATCAACACCTGGTGCACACCAAAATGATGCGCTGTGGCTTCTATTGAACACCTGGTGCAACAAAAAAGTATTGCCCCTGAGAACGATCTTTTTCTTCGTCCCTTACATGATAATTTGTTCCTATTATCATAATACGCACACAGCTTACAGGTAACTGTGGTTTTTTGAAGTAATTATGAGTGTAATTTAACATTTTTTATTTACTGATTTGATATTGATTGAAAAGCTAAAACAATAGTCTCAAAAGTAAAGACCAATAGCAAAGTGAAGAGAAATTCGTTTTGTCGGTCTCTTACCCTCTTGACTTTTTTTCTCCAATATAGCAAACCTTTGTTGACTTGCAAGTGCTTTCCGGCTTTCCACCATTTCCAGCTGCTCCTCTACAATAATCAAATCTAATAAACTAGTCGTTCAATGCGCGCTTAACCGACTTCTATAAAAATACTAGCTCGTACACAAACTATCAACTTCTAACTGGTAACCCTGCAGGTGTAATGGATTTTCACATAGGTGGCCACTCCTTTGATTGGCACTACTGGCCTAGCAGACCTGTCAACCTGTTCAGAAAAAAATCATTGGAGTATTTTATGGAATCTAGGTGTTACGCGCATGGCAAAACACTTTAAAATTTAATTTTAAAGAAGCTGTATTGAGCCAGCTCCACTGAAAAATACAAGGTCAAGAGAGAAGTAAAAATCCATTTAATGATGCTTTAGGTAGCCAAAAGTATGCAAACAACACATGCGCGGAAAGAAAATACCCCTAGTAATATTATTTTTAGTGCTAAACGATTGTGAAAAAAAATAGGAAACAAACATTTGGACTGCACCTTCCTTACTTTAAAAATGAAAAACCTAAATATTATATCACGCTCAACTAATTTTGGGTTTACTTCTCTCTTTGTCTTTATATGATTTGTACCAAAATATGGACACAAGGTATCCCAAACAAAATCTTTTTTATATATATATATATATATATAAGTAAAAGTATGACTGGGGCACAAGATGTGCACAGGGGCTTAGACTAAATAGAAACAATCAAATAAATAAATAATAAATAATTAATTATTAATATTAGTTGCCCGAGAGATGTAAAAACCAGTCAAGACTGAAGCAAGTAAAACAGTGCTCAACAAGAAAAAATCGAGGAGCTAGATACTAAAAGGTAAAATAGTAGAAGATATTAAAACTATTGGCTGACTACAAGTTGTTTCATGTGCTAGAAAAAAAGATGGAAAAAGAAAATAATTCTAAGCACAATCATCATATATATATATATATATATATATATATATATATATATATATATATATATATATATATATATATATATATATATATATATATATATATATATATATATATATATACAGTTGTGTTATTGAAGCATGGAAATCCTAAAACTCATACACAAAGCTCAATTTTTTATGGTATGATAAGAGTTCGGGCAAATCACCATTTCATCAAATCACCAACCAAGTCATCAAAAAAGCATCCAAATCAAATCGAATCAAACAGCTCAGCTAAATTTAAGACCAAAATCAAATCAAGTAAAATGGTAATCCGGTGCAAATCAAGTCAAAGTTTTACTCCCATAATCTAAAATCATTATCAAATCACAATTCAAATCAAATAACATTATTCTGTACCAGAAAAACTACGAACTCCACCTGCAATAACAAACAATATTTAACAGTTCTATTTATCACATTTATTCGGTCACATGTGGCGATCGATGCATAGCCTCGACGCAACTCACTATTATAATTATTATATTTTGTTACAATTCTATTGCCATTTCTATCGAGGCTAGATTATTTAGGCACCGCCTCCCTTGTATAAATTGGCCAACAGAGCTCCTCACAAGGCAGTGTACCTGGGGAGACTCATTGTATATTTTCTTTATGAAATATAAACAGCACACACTCAATCAAGCTTATAACTTGATACTCTTACAGACAAGCATACTACGACACGATAACTGCTCAAACGACCCTTAGGTCCTGACAGCATTCAGGTTATCTAGTGAACGCCGACGACGACAAGCCTGATCGGCAGACGATAGCCAAAGTGTTCCTCCTCCAGCAGTCCTGCTGACGGGTGGACACCGATAGGCTCTCTGACTAACAGACTGTCGAGATCGACAGCTAGCTCTCTTGCCTAGAGGTAGTGTAGGTGACTACCGGAATAACTAAGTGTTAGTTATAACAAAACCCTGCACAATTCTTTATTGTTTATTATTTTATAATGATAAAAACCAAACTCAATAAAAATCAAAATGTCTCGTAATTAGTGTTCTCACAGTCAATTATAATAAAAAAACAAACCATTATTATTATTAATCAATACTTGTGAACTAAACGAAGATAAAAAAAATGCTACCACTGGCATTCATGTTTAATTAACACAAGAAGTTTATATAGAATAAATTATTATAACTATTTATAAACAAACAATAACCATAATAAATTATTATTTAACTCATTATTATAATTATTAAACTATAATTCATAATCTAAATATATATATATTACAGCAATAACAGAAAAAAATAAATGACAATAATAGTTATTGTAAATAATAATCTTAATGACCATTTCTAATTCTAATAATTTATTTATCATTAATAATAATTATTACTAATAATAAATTTGTTCAATAATAATTTATGATTAAATAGACTATATATGATGTATGTGATATATATTATCTGTATTATGATATATACAACAGCTAAGTGCAGATAGCCATAGGGGTTGGCAATAGATATTTGGTTGGCACATAGAGATATAGTTTGGTTTGGCAGGAAATGTGATTTATGTGTCATAGGTCAATATTTAACTATTTCAATCAGTGACTCGATGATGCATACTTCATTGTTGTAGTGAAGCTAGTTCCTTATGAGCTCTAACCAAAGCATGCTGTTTTACATCAGACTATTTTGTAACTAACTTTAGACATCAAGTTTGGTTGCTAAATATCCCGAAATACAGCACACTGCAGGCGAATAACAGAAAACCAATTGTTCAGTGTTGTTAGTACTGCACTGAATACATTAGTGAACTATTTACTATAGCCACCGTGAGTTCATCATAATATTACTTATTTTTATTATGACCAGATCATAATTATGGAGAAATAAAAAAAAATCTTTTCTGTCACTCATAAAATCCGGGTGGATGTAGGGAGCACTGGAGCAGTGTGGGAGGTGTATCTGTATTCCGGGTGGGTCCCGTGAAATACGGGAGAGTTGACAGGTCTGTGGCCTAGTATGCATGAATTACTAGTTAGAGTAATGCATATGCCTAGAACGTTAGTTAGTGTGTGCTTATTAGCTATGAGTGACTGCCCTCGGCTGAACCAACACAGATGCATATGCGTACCGCAGTGCCTGCCTGGGAAGACGCTCTAGGACCTCAAGCCAGGAATTTCCACCTCACTGGATGAGTTAACTGCCGCATTTGGACTCCTTGCGATTGCTAAATATATGTTGTTATTGTGCCTGCTTGTTTGTATTTATGCTTGTATGGCCTGATGTTTTTTGCATCAATCATGTTTTAGTATTTTCAACCACTCTATTTACATATCCTAATGCATAAATGTATTGACATGTGGCCCAGTGGGCAGAGTTGATTGTGCGCTTGCTGAGAGAACACCTCTGAGTAAGCTTTTGTTTCTTGAGTGAATAAAGTATTCATTGCTATAACCCAGTGTATTTAGTTTGGCACGTTGTCTAATATTGTTAGTATATCTGCACACGACATAACACGGAGCTATCTTAATACACAGATAGTTAGTAAAGAGAGCCATCACTACTAGATCAGTAGCGCTCTATAGCAATTATCATTACATTGCTGTCTCGGTACACTCCTCTAGTAACTGTTCGGTGAAGATGTGACAAAATCTTTTACGCAAGTACGAGAGGGTACTACAAAGTCACTCATAGGTAGGGGCCTCACAAACAGCAGCAAGTTTCATTTTGTTAAACTAATGATATTGTCGGTGATTGGATAGTGATAGATAACTGTGGGATTATGAGACTGGTTACAGAATAAGCATGCAGACCACGGATCATTAATTTTACATGTTTCATGAAACTGGCACAACTGGAGAAGTTTTTCTATGTCATCTTTTTTACATTTTAATGCCATTATTATCTAACTCTTGTAAATTTTTTCCATCAAACAACTGCAAATGGTACTATAAATAAAATATCAAAATGCACACCCTAATTATTATTATAAATAATAATAGGTATGGGTCGTATCATCATTACCTTTAGTTCCTATTCTGAAAAATGATACATATTGCAATGGATTTACTTAAATCGCTAAGCTTGAGACTTTATATCTGCCCCCTAGCTCAATAGCCCAGCACACAGCTACTGCGCTGCTGCAATTGCTATGCGGTAAGGATCAGTGAGTTAGTTATTAAAGAGAGCTGCAGAGATGCTGGAAGGCTTAAATTAAGTTTTCCTAAAATAAATGACTATGACAAAAATCACATTTAACGCAATCACCTACAGATTATTATATAGATATTTTGAAGACAATCTATCAATTTTAAAAACAATCCACCCCTTTCAACAACATTTAGCCAATAAACGGAGCTATTAAATAAAATTTACCGATTGCCTTTATGCTGCTAAAAAACTGTAAGAACAAATTACAGAGCTAAAAGAAATCAAGTTCAGCACTGGCTCAACCGCAAGCCAGACTAGCAAATCTAAAGCTGAAACCAATTCGTGCAAAGTTTCCATACTACACACAAGACAAGCCAACTCATTTGCAACAGATAAATATTTTTTTAAGCTTCTCCACTCATCGTCGGTAGAAGCATTGACTATGGTGGAAATTGCTTCTAGTACAAGCAAGCCAGACCTTTAAAAAGTAAAACTGCTATTGACTGAGCCAACGCAATCCATAGGATATACCACAGGTCAATACTCGACCACCCCAACAGATTGTGGCCAACAAAAGGCATGAACTTTGGGTGCAATCCCTGAGTTGGTTGATGCCTGGGCATAAAACCACGATATCTAGAAGTCTCAACAGAAAATGTATAGCAATTGTTAAAGGGTTTAACCAGACGCAATTTTTTATTCATCAGTAGGCTCAACAAGTATGCATGAGTAGTATCAACTGTGAATGAGTGAGCCAATTGCCAGACGTTGTGGTTGCAAGAAATGTGGAAGAAACTAAGATGATTGGGATTCAGCTGCTGGAGACCGTAAAACACAACAGTGTTTCCCAGCTGGAGTATGACAACGTTTCAGAGCCGCCACCAATAATTTCTTTGGTGCAGAACCTGTGCAAGCTCGGAGAAAGAAATGGATACTTGTTACAGGAAGACTGATCCTAGGTGCTAAGTCATTATTTATTCCATTGCTGAGATCAGGCTTCTAGAGAAGCATCTTCCATCATCCAGGCTTCAGCAAATTGAAGAAAAAACCCTTCCTACAGAGGAACTCCAAGTATTACAACCAGACACATAAAGATTACACAGTAAAATAAATGACGAAGAAATGATACCCTGGCGAAATAAAGTGAGGGACATCGGCAACGAGCTGCAAATTCAAATTTAAGAAATAATAGGGATGCTTTGTTGTCACTTCTGGTTGTATCACTTCCAGTGGTGCCACATACCAGGTAGGATGAACCTTTATGGTATCATCACTAACACATGGTTTAAGATCATTTTGAATAGGTGGCGAGATTGGCTTCGCAGGACTGTCGATCAGTTTTGACCAATTGAGAGTCTTGGTTACCTAGATCACTTTCATTCATTTTTGAAGATCTTTCATTTTGTTGATAGTCGATATGTCCAACTGTAGCCACCAACATTGAGACTGGGGCCAAGAACTCCCTGTAGTCATAATAATTTGATAGGAAAGTTTCATTAAAAGAGACTAATACAAAAGAGCACCGTTGCTCAAGTAATCTTCAACCTCAATCAGTAGCGCCTGTGCGACAGACTTACTCCCGATTTTGACAAGAGCTTGGATACCAAAGCTTGAGTAATGAATTTTTAATTTCATCGGCTGAACTTTTGTGGAGGTCATCGTTTGTCTTGACTTGAGCCCAAGCCAACATCTGTCAGCAGTGAAAGATGGGCTCTGCCAACTGTTGTTGTGGCACTTTGAATGGGTTTATGTTTGGTTCAATTTTGTATCGCGAAAGTTGCCATTTTTTTCTATTGACTTCTATGTTACACTTGATGAGCAATAAGCTGACAAGGATGAAGGTGGTGGAACACAATATTTGCTCTATCAAGTTCTGTGTTTAAACAGCGCATAAAAATGTTGACCAACCCATCTTTATCTCTGGGTGACGCTCAGACGGGATCATACTGTTTTTGCTGGTAAGAGTCTCAAAATCATTTCATATGTTTTTTTAATGATGATAACGCAGTTGATGTCTTCTCAAAAATATTTGGGAGCTGAAATGTAGCAGTGCGCTATAAACTATGTGGTCAAGTTAGTATGGCTAATGCTAAAATAATTTTTGCTCAGCCAGGTGCAATGTTTGTCTAAATATTTTTTAGCACTGCAGTCACCATTGGTGAAGGGTGCCATTTGGCCAAGATTTGCTCACTGTTGATATTTTCTTTGATCAAATAATTCAAACCCTGCACCTCCTGAGTCAAGGATGTTTTTATGTTGTGCTATGATAAATGGGGGACAGGCGATAAAAATGTGGCAAAGCAGTCAAAGTAATACTGTTTGATTAGGTTAAGGGTATTATAGCGTTTCGGCGCTAGACCCGTCTTTGTTCTCATTTACTCATATCAACAACTGCATAGGATGAAGTCACTGACTTTATTCTGGATAACTGTAGCCGTGAAGTCTGCAAAGACATCACACAAAATACAACGAACGTAAAGGGAAACGCGGTAATAATGACTGAAACTATGCCAACCGCAGAACATGCAACACTATGCTGAATAAATAATGCCTGGACAAAACAATGTGTAGAAAAATGTACACGAACCTTTTGGCTCCTTTAGCAGTTATTAATGATTCTGATTCTGATACTGATTATTCGTTTATCAAGGAAAAGTTGCGCTACATGGCGCTCACATTCAAGGTGGCTGATCAGAATGACTGTCTGCACGCCCAGAAACGTAAGGAGATGAAAGGCACTGCTGCGCTCCGATTGGACCACGTAGAGCAGACCCCCCCGAAACAGCCAATCGCAACCGAACAAGACAGCGGAAACGCGCTCAGCAACAGCGAGGCCCATACTATACTTTCCCACTTTCACTATTGAAATTACATTACGAACAGCGAGTCCTATATTATGTTTTCTCACGTTTTATTGAACTTCCGTTACACCCCCACCAAAATTTTCTAACAAATTTTTTTTTTTTGTTTTGTTTTTATACTAGAAAATCCTCTAGATAATCAATAAAATAAAATCTAACAAGAAACTATATACTGTAAGTCACTACTTCAACATTCTAACATCTCAGAAGTACTACCAGTTTTTGAACTGGTCTCCGCAGAACGGTGGCGGACTCTATGGGGATGCCATTTCCGTCAAGATGTCTATTGCCCACCTGAACTGTCACATTCCTTACTAATCCATCGTCTCCTGGCTTTACCTCTGTTACCCGTGATATCTTCCAAGTGCTTCTGGGACTGTCGTCCTTGACAATGACGATGTCACCGACTTTGACATTTTCCTTTACTGTAGTCCATCTCTGCCTGTCCTGCAGGGAGTCGAGGTATTCAGATTTCCAAGCTAACCAAAACTCTTGAGCTAGTTGTTGGCTAGCTCGCCATCTCTGTTTACTATACAGTTCCTTGGCAAAGTTACCGGGTGGTGCTGCTACTAGAGCTTTATCCTTCATGGTGATGAGACGACTTGGCGTGACAACCTGTTCTCCCTGATCAGTGATTATGGTGGCTGTTAGAGGTCTGTCGTTGACAATAGAGGCGGCTTCATGGAAAGTGGTTCTCAAAGTCTTGGTATCAATGCGTCCCTTGTGCTTCAGTGCTATGCTGTTCAATACAGCACGAACGGAACGGATCAGTCTTTCTGTGACTCCATTTTGATGGCTTGCCTCTGGTGAATTGAATTTGAATTCAATCTGATTCTCGAGAAGATATTCTTTCAGACATGGTGCGACTGCTGCTGTCTCCTTTTCCAACAAGTTGTGTAGACCAACGAAGTTCGTTCCGTTGTCACAAATGATTGACTTGATCGGGCCTCTCAGGGCCATGAAGCATCTCAGAGCTTGGAGAAGTGTGTCAGTAGTCATATCTTCGAGCACCTCAATGTGAACTGCTCTGGAATAGAGACAGGTCACCAGAAGGCCCCATCTTTTGAGTTCACTCCGACGTTCTTTGACATAGAAGGGACCGAAGCAATCCATGCCCACATGGGTGAATGGGGGTGATGCCTCTGTTCTCTCTTTTGGCAGATTACCCATTAATTGTGTTTCCGTCTGACCCCTCAGTCGTTTACAAGAGACACATCGGCCAAGAAGCTTCTTGGTATGTGCTGGGCCACTAATGATCCAGTAGCCAGCCTCTCTCACGGCTGAAAGTGTGCTGCGGTAACCAAGGTGGTGAACTTTGGCGTGGTGATGTCTAATCAGCAATTCTGCTAAGTGACTGTTCTTGGGAATTACTAATGGTCCTTGTGCCTTCATTCTCCCACCAATCCTCCACATGCCTTCACTGTCAAGTCTTGGGTGTAAGCTATTGATCATTTGCACCTTTTCCTTTGTAGAGTAAGCCGCAGTTTGGCTCGCCTTGATGATGAATGCTTCCGACTGTTGAAGGTCGTACACTGTTAATTCTGGATGTCTCCACTTCCTATCTCGCAGACACCTCTTGAGGATGGCAAAGCTTCTAACCAGAGCTCTCCAGCTTCCGAAAAGCATGAATTTGTTCGAGATATGAGCAGTTGTTGTTGTGGCCAGTGTCAATCTCTGTTTTTGTACCTCTGGGTCACTTTCTGGAAGGTCGATCCTGTGAACCTTCTCAAGTCTACCCTCGAGATTGGGATGTCTTAGGAATGTAGGTCCTTCAAACCACATTGATTGTGTAAGTTGCTCAATACTCATACCCCGGGAAGCTATATCTGCAGGGTTATCTGTCCCATTGACATGGTGCCACTGCTCTATTTCTGTAGCCGTGTTGATGGCTCTTACTCTGTTGGCCACGAAGACGTGAAACTTCTTCTTATGGTTGGCCAGATATGCTAACACAATCTCAGAGTCCGACCAGAAGTGTTCTGCGTTAATCTCCATATCCAATTCTCTGCGCAGGATGGCACTGAGCTGTGTTGCTATGACGGCCCCTTGTAACTCTAAGCGTGGAATCGTATTCACACCCTTGCTTGGTACAACCTTGGACTTGGCCATCAGTAAGGCTGTGTGTATTTGCTGTCTTGAGTTGACCAGGCGGATATATGAGCAGGCTCCAATCCCATCAGCGCTCGCGTCACTGAAATGGTGTAGTTCAACTCTGGTGGTGTGTCCGAAACCTTCTGGCTTCACACACCTGTTTATTTTGACTTTGTCTAGTTTTTCTAAGTCGGACAGCCATTCAGTCCATGGACCTACCAGATCCTTTGAAACCTCTGAGTCCCACTCGACTTGGTGCTTGGAGATCGTCTGAAGGAGTTGTTTGCCTTTGAGGGTGTATGGTGACAGAAAGCCTAGTGGGTCATAGAGTTGGCTCACAGTGGAAAGTACACCTCTCCTGGTCATGGGTTGTGGGACAAATCCATTGCTGTTGAAGGTCAAATGATCAGCTCCCACTTTCCACTCAAGTCCTAAGGTCCTCTGTATAGTATCTTGTCCAGTCAGCAAGTCCACTGTCTTTACTGTTCTTTCTGAGTCGGGTAACTCTTCCAGAGCTGTCTGGCTATTAGATATAAATTTATGCAGGCGGAGATTGCCTTCCTGACATACTTTGCGAGAGGATTGTATGAGATTCCTGGCCTCGGGCACTGTTGCCATACTGGTGATGCCGTCATCAACGTAAAAGTTGTGTTTGATGAACTGTGCTGCTTGTGGGTACTCTTCTTTCTTGTCGTCTGCAAGCTTCTGTAACCCAAAGGTAGCGACTGCAGGAGAAGACGTAGCACCGAATAGATGAACCGTCATACGGTATTCTGTCATGTTATCATGCTCGTCCAGCCATAGAAAGCGGAGGTAATCTCTGTCTCCCTCATTCACATGGAAGTTGTAGAACATTTTCTCGACATCGCATGCCACAGCGATGTTCTCTTTTCTGAACCTTAGCAGGATTCCCAACATGTTGTTGGTTAGATCTGGTCCTTGAAGCAAATGGTCGTTCAAGGCAGTATCAGCATATTTGGCACTGCAATCAAACACCACTCGGATCTTGTTTTTCCTGGCATGTTTAACAGCGAAATGTGGTATGTACCACACCTCACCTTGTGCTGGTTCTTTGTTAGCCTCTTCTGCATGGCCCTTTTCGATTAACTCATCCATGAACTTGCGATATTCTTTGTCGAAATCTTCGTCTCCTCGAAGTTTCCTCATTAGGCCTTGTAATCTCTTTTCGGCTTGTGCCTTGTTGTTTGGTAGCTTTGGTCGACTTCTGAATGGCAATGGCATCTCAAGGGAACCTTGACTATTCCTATGAGTGCCGTCCTCCATTAAAGATAGAAATCTGAAGTCCTCCTGAGACACCATGGTTATCTCGTCTGGCTCTACCAATCTTGTACGCTTCACCTGTTTCCGACCATCACCACTACAAGTACCCCCTATGACTGACCATCCTAGAGTTCCCCTTTGGGCAAAGGGTTGTCCCTTTACCACAGAAGTTACAGTCTCCAGGGGTTCGAACACTTCAGAAACATCTGTTCCTATCAGCAATCCAATGGGTATGTCCAGTGGTGGTGGAAGCTTGTCTGCGTGTTCTCTTAGGTGATCATATTGTTTTACAGTGAGACTGTTAGGAATCAGTTCCGGGTTACCAGTAAGTTTACTCCACTCGTAAGCATCAATCATTGTACAACTTTTCTGTTGGTAGCCTCTAATTCTTAGGTTAGAATATTTCTTTATGGATTCGGTTGATTCACTGACAAGAGTGTCGATCGTCACCGTCTCATTAGTGAAAGGCGGATCTATAGACTGAGCTGTTTCTTTGGTGATATAGGAGGTATCTGACTGGGTATCCAGAATGGCGTACACCAATTTCTCTGCAGCCGGGTTGTCATCAGTTGAGATATACACAGGAACAGCCATACTCACAATCTTTTTATTGACTATGCTGGTAGCCTTAGTCACAAGCTGTTTCACATTACCCTCGGTTTCCGTAGACTTTAATACCACGGAGTCTGGCGGCTTAGGTTTCGGGACCCAATCCTCTATGTGAAGTGATGTGGGGTGGCTTCTCTGACATTTCCTGCATGAAGCTTTTGATGAGCACTGTTTGGAGCGATGGCCTGGCTGTAGACAAGCAAAACAAAGTCTGTTTTCTCTCACAAATTGTTCTTTTTTCTCTTTTGGCATTCGCCCCATGGTGTGGCACTCTGTGGTGCTGTGGTTCTTTGAACAACATCTACACTTGTTATGTGTGTCTGTGTGTGTCTGTGTGTCTGTGTTGAATGATCTGTGATGAGCAGGAGCCAACCTCGGCTTTCTTGTCTCTTGAGAGCTGTTCAAGCTTTTCAGCAGCGGTTCATCCATAACCTCTGCTTGGTCCTGTACAAAGTGAACAAACTCTGCGTAAGACGGATATCGAAACTGGTCGTGCCTCATGTCTTTTACTTTACGTGCCCAGCTTCTGATCATGAAATCCGGTAGTTTGCTGGCTAATCTTTCATTTTCTTGACTGTGGCTCAACGATTGAAGTTCAGGGTTGTCTCCCATTGCGGACTTGACGTGTGTCAGCATGTCGGCAAACTCCCTCAAGGCTTTAGTGTCTTTAGATCCAATCTTGCGAAATTCGTCCAGCTTCTTCCTCAATGCTCTGTTCACATTATGTCTGCTACCAAATCTCGTCTTCAGCTCTTTTCTTGCATCGAGATAGGCTTGCTCTGTATTGGTTATAAAATGGCCACTAATAGCTCTCTTGGCTTCCCCATCTGTGTACTTCTTAAGAAATCTTAGAGGCTCTTTTCCTTGTAAGCCCTCTGATTCTACAAATGCATCAAAGTCAAGTTCCCAGTCTTGGAAGCCAACAGGGTCTCCTTTGTAAACAGCTGGTTCTGGAGAATTCCGCTTGGTCGATTTGATGGATGTTACGAGGTTTTTGGAGAGTCTGTCCACTACCTCCATGACATCCAAATCGGTGGAACTAGATTTCCCTGTGGCATCAGAACTCGAGCTCTTTGCTTGTACATATTGCACTTGTTTTTGTTTCTTTCGCTCCATAAGAGCATTGAACTTAGCTAGTCGCTCCTCATAAGCGGCTGCAGCTTGATCTATCTGTTGTTGAACTTCAGACAACTCTTCATCAGCAATCTTCTTTTCTTTTAACTGCGATAGTTTTGTCTTAGAGTCGGCTACCTCACTCATAAATGCATCATACATATTTTGAGTTGATTCAGGTGTTTTATTGTCATTTAACTCATTGAGAGCCTGATATTGGGCTTCTATCTCATCATGCCATTCATTCAACTGGGAAGCGAATTCCTCAAAATCCTTCTCTGCGTCATATGTATCAAAAAATGATTCTATGGATTCAAGATACTTTGTTACTGCCTCTGCAAACTCTACAGATATCCTGTTTGATTTAAGGCGATTTGATTGTCTTAAAACAGATTCTTGAGAATCTGACATCTCTGGTTCACTCATGATTGTGAACTAAACAAAATTCACCAAACAAAGGTCTATTCCGATGAGAACATCAAAATATGTTATTACGATAGTGTAGCTATATCAACTTTACTGAAAGTGGTTTCGCACATATGGCCACACGATCGCTAAGCCAAATCCGACAACCCACCCAGAGACAAAAGGCAGCGCCGGGGGAACCAACCCAGATGGACCAAAGGGCGCGCAGCAGTGAGGTTAGGAGGATGAAAGAATATTCTGCACAGGAAGACACTCACACCGAACAGTCACGTCTTGATTAACAGTAAAATCGTAAAACTGATCAACGTAAGTACAACGTATGTGAAAAATACCTATACTATGTAATTAAAGTTCACTTTGGTAGCTATAAAGCTCTGTAGATAGCAAGAATGCTCAATAGTAAGTAAATGTTACTTGGGTAGCTATACAGCTCTGTGGGTAGCAAGAAGGCTCAATAGTGAATGTTACTTGGGTAGCTATACAGCTCTGTGTGTAGCACGAATGCTCAATA
Source organism: Cryptosula pallasiana (assembly GCA_945261195.1). Classification (NCBI taxonomy): domain Eukaryota; kingdom Metazoa; phylum Bryozoa; class Gymnolaemata; order Cheilostomatida; family Cryptosulidae; genus Cryptosula; species Cryptosula pallasiana. The sequence goes on from OX183137.1 coordinate 6,958,606, forward strand.
GTAAATGTTACTTGGGTAGCTATACAGCTCTGTGGGTAGCAAGAATGCTCAAAAGTAAATGTTACTTGGGTAGCTATACAGCTCTGTGGGTAGCAAGAATGCTCAAAAGTAAATGTTACTTGGGTAGCTATACAGCTCTGTGGGTAGCAAGAATGCTCAAAAGCAAATGTTACTTGGGTAGCTATACAGCTCTGTGGGTAGCAAGAATGCTCAAAAGTAAATGTTACTTGGGTAGCTATACAGCTCTGTGGGTAGCACGAAGGCTCAATAATAAATGTTACTTGGATACTTCTCTCTAGAGGTTCTTCATCTCATTCAGGAAAGAAGACTTTTAGGCTTTACTCTTAGTTAGTCTGTAGGCACCAACTATACTACTTTGTACTTCTCTCTAGAGGTTCTTCATCTCATTCAGGAAAGAAGACTTCACTATAGCGTTTCGGCGCTAGACCCGTCTTTGTTCTCATTTACTCATATCAACAACTGCATAGGATGAAGTCACTGACTTTATTCTGGATAACTGTAGCCGTGAAGTCTGCAAAGACATCACACAAAATACAACGAACGTAAAGGGAAACGCGGTAATAATGACTGAAACTATGCCAACCGCAGAACATGCAACACTATGCTGAATAAATAATGCCTGGACAAAACAATGTGTAGAAAAATGTACACGAACCTTTTGGCTCCTTTAGCAGTTATTAATGATTCTGATTCTGATACTGATTATTCGTTTATCAAGGAAAAGTTGAGCTACATGGCGCTCACATTCAAGGTGGCTGATCAGAATGACTGTCTGCACGCCCAGAAACGTAAGGAGATGAAAGGCACTGCTGCGCTCCGATTGGACCACGTAGAGCAGACCCCCCCGAAACAGCCAATCGCAACCGAACAAGACAGCGGAAACGCGCTCAGCAACAGCGAGGCCCATACTATACTTTCCCACTTTCACTATTGAAATTACATTACGAACAGCGAGTCCTATATTATGTTTTCTCACGTTTTATTGAACTTCCGTTACAGGTATGGTTTGTCTTGCCAGGGCTTCTCCATCTACAAATGAGTGCTTAGTGCAGGTATCTGGGGACTAGTTGGTTCATTAACTGTTCCATAGATCCAAGTTCATTGTTTATGTGTGAAAAAGCCTTGTCACTGACCAGGTACACAAATGATTTACCAGCAGCCGATCAAGCACCTGTGGAATAAGTGCTGTTCATTGTGTATTGATGCTAAGGTATCTACCACCACTCCGCTAATGTTGGGTCTTTTCTTCTTGGTAGCTTCAGTCTAGAGGCCCTATGTGTGAGCTGCTTGTTGTGTTTGTGTTTGGCATGCCAAAACTCATGATTTACGGCGAATTGGCAGTAGTTGTTAATTGCAAATACAGTTGGTCATAATATGAACATCTTGAAACCTTTGAAAATATCCGACGGTTAATTATCCGTAATTGTTGCATTCATCCTCTCCGTTGTTTAGTTTAAAAATAGTACGGGAGATTTAGGGAATTGGATGAAGTAGGGTTGTAGTTCCAGCATTAGAATTGTTACAGCCAAGTGATCACCATGACATGCATCTAAAAGACTATGGTTTATGTGTGGATGTACCTTATTTTTTTGAGTGTCTGTCAATCTCTTGTTGACAGGGCATGAATTACTTCTCAGTCAAAGCCTTTTATTATATATCATTCAAAAGTGACGTCTGGAAATTGATGAGAACACAACTCCCAATGACTACAATTTTAGTGGAGCTCCATCAGGAGGGTTTAAAATTTCCTTACAACAGTTCACCAATGTTCGCAATGATATTATCATCCATGCTAGCAGCATTCTTCTAGAACGAGGATTACTGAACATAGACACATTTATAGGTAAAAAAAATCGAAGGGAAGCAACCATAGAGTTTAAAAAGTTTCTCACCATCGCAACAGCAGAAAAAATAAATCCATGAATGGAAACAAATAAAACAATGTGAGGAAGGGAGCTGTATAAAACTTGAAAATTACAGTGATTACTGTAAATACATCCAATAAAACTTTGTTTCTAAAATACTTAACAAATCACTTTCTGCAAGCAACCGAGACACCCGGCAACACACCAGGTGTTGAGTCATACACAATGGTATAGTTTGTCTCATCTAGACAGATAAATATTGGGCTTGACGGCTGCAATTTTGTTTTCCTAGACAAACAGGCTGGACATTGTAGACAAAAGTTAGTTGGCTGTCCTGGCGAGTTGGCTGTGTGAACCAGAAAAAGTAAAGATATATAGGCTAACACAGATTTCAAATCAAAAACTGTTTTCACTTGAGCCTCGTATTCTCAAGACCGAGTAGCAGAGTCTGATTGGTATGGATAAAAAATCTTCAGTATAGGTTTACAAGAAATGGCCAGGAAGTGATCAAAATCCTGATAAGGGTCTCCATACTGCTCAAAGCCCGTTTTCTAATTTTCAAGCTTACTTGCCCGCAGAGGGCACAGGAAAAGAAATGTGACAAGATCCCTTGCTGATTAATGGAAGGATAACACATCATCGCAGAGCTTAATTGCCACAAACAACAAGGGAGGGGTTGGAATTGACACAGCTTGATATAGAAGAGGGTAGGTTGCCATATTGGGAACTGGTGGCTATGAACCAGCGATTGAAACTGATCGGAAAACAGATCCAAGTAATAGTGTCCAAAGTGGCTCTTACACTGAAACAAATAAATGTTTCAAAAGAAAAAGAGAGTAAGATGTCAAATATTTTTGTCCTGCTGCATCAAATATGTGGTAAGATGGATTCTCACAATGAGGCTTTGAGAGCACCTGAAAGAGGATTATGGGGGGGCTGAGGCAGTCAAAATGCACAAAAAACGAATTATTGTTTACTGTATTGCCATCTTAGATACAGTCAGAGGTAACAGCAGCAACTGCAACAACAGCATTATTTGAGTTTGTTGCCAATTCTCTACAGTCTGAAGCCACTAGAGATTTGATTTAAAAATGCACAGATCTAAAAGACATTGCCACTAGCGGTATAGGAACGATTGTCAAGAAAAGTTAGAGTATTTGGGTGCATAATTTCATTATTATCAACTCAATGTATGCCAGTCAAGTTTGTAAAAAAAAATATATAAAAAACTTTTAACTCCGGTGATAGCTATTACTGCGTATGAATCAAACAAAAATAAACAATCTACCATGAATTTTTGTAACAGATTATCGTAATAATGCAAATGCACCTTCTATGCTCACCAATTTTCCTGCCATAAAAAACGTCTTCATGCTCTTTTTCGTTGTTTCAGATTTTACCGTTTATGGAAGTGACTAACTTATAAAAAAAATTGTTGCAAAGAGCACAATATGGTCAATGTCAAAAGACCTGAAAAAATGTTATTCATTTTATAAACTCATTTAAAAAGTTTATATCTTCATTTCAATGTAATTTGATGTATTTTATTGTCAAACATTTTTTAATCAAACTAAACTTTCCAGCGTTGTCGTTGAGCTCAACAACACTGGAAGTGCAATTATAGCGATTATTACTGTTTAAAAGTAATTTTCTATTCCACCAACTTTGTTATTTGGTCAATTATAGAGAAGAAAATGCTTTTTCAACTGAAAAATTGCTTCAACTTTTAGCTACCGGCTGTGCAACATCTTCGCATGAAGGCTTTGTGAACAAATAGCACATATTTATATATTTCTACCCTATTTTATGTATTATCACACGATTACCTTTCTATATTTTATCAAGTATATATTTCAATCAAAAATAATATAAAGTCTGTGCTAAGTTATTAATAAAGTCAAAGTAATATTTGTATACACAAAACAAGTTTTTAATGATAAATAACTTACATAAACAAAAAATTGTGTTTTTTTGTTGTGATTCTTGGTTTTCGCCTCTGTTTTCCGAGGTCAGCGTTGTTGTACATCCATATATTTATTATGGCTTAACTGACTCATTACAACATACTATAGCTACTTGGATGATAATTGGTGTTAGCTGATATATCCTGAGTTTTGGTGGCGCTAGAGGAGCCTCCATTAAGATGAGTGGCACATAGATTGAACTTCAACAGCAAAAGACAACTGGACAATTAGCAACTGAAATGCCAATGATATACTTTCTATCTTCAACAAAATGTTGTGTTATTTATAAGGTGTATGACATTATAACTGCTGCATATTAGGAAAAATGAACAATTATTGTCTTTGAGCAAACAACATCACATTGTGTGCAATGGAAATATTACCGATTTTCTGCCATATAATTCAAAAAGCAAAAAAAAACACATTGAGTTGAAGCTTTGGTTAGAATATCAATTTCTGCTAGTAATTACATATAGAGTGAATCCATTTGTACAACAAGAGAGCACTAGATAGTTCAGATGGATTACTAACCTGCTACCAAGTGCATTTTGTAAAAACCAACAAGTTATGAACTTCGCTAAAAAAATATAGACTTTTTATGAGTTAGTCTTCTTAACATTTAGCACAACACCATGTCTTAGTAGCATAATCAAGAAAGATCTCCAAATGTTGCTTTGAAGGCATTCACGAGTCAGGGACCAAATGGTATACTAGGAGACTACTCTTCAATTTGTATATTTTTGTGCTAGGGCATTAGTGTAATTCTACAATCAAATTTAGATACCGGTTGGTGTATTGGCTTAAACTACATTTTAAAACTCATTAGGAGCACTGCAAAAAATGCCTTTGTGAAAATTATATACAATTTTCTGCACCAGTTGGTACAAGGCAGTGCATGAAAATCTGGATGATATTGTAGAAGAGTTTGGGGTATATACATTTGTATTGAAAAATACCTGAACTTCTCGATTGAGGATTGAGTTTTTTGATGATGTGTGCTGGATTTTCATGACACCCACATGTGCACAGATATCTAGCAATTGTTCTGACATCACTTATATAGCCATCGGACAGCCATAACATTGGTATTAGTTCATGCTGAACTGACCCACGCTGCGTAGGTCTTGTATCGGTACTATACCCACCTTGGACCGACCCTGCATGAGTCAAAACCGGCCCTATGAGAGCCATGTCGGGCCGGTAGGAAGTGAATCATCATAGCTTGAGACCTTGAAATAGCTTTAAATGCCATAACTGCGAGCTAAATGCCTATATAATAAAAAAAACAAGGACCAAAGCCTAGAAAGATTGATATACCAACAGCAGGAAGTAGGAATATCTATGATTGGTCAGCTAGTCTATATCTCCGCCCACAACTCCTGAGCGGCACATATATTTTTATCATATATACCTTATCATATTTTCTGTATTTATATTCACCTCAGGGGACTTCTATACTGGACACCGACGCCAGCAATGACAGCCTGGGAGCCATCCTGTCTCAGATTCATAGTGGTTGCAAAAGGGTGAGCTCATATTACAGCAAAACAATGGCCTCGGCAGAGCGTAACTACTGCGTCACCAGAAAAGAGCTCCTGACGGTAGTAAAGGCTGTGCGACATTTCTGGTCGTACTTATACGGGCAGAAATTCAAGCTCAGGATGGACCATGCCTCTCTGCTATGGCTCTGCTGAATAAGACAACCAACCAGTGAGGTAGCCAGGTGACTAGAAATTCTTTCCAAATTTCAGTACTCAAACAAGCATTGAAAGGGCTCGCACCATGGCAAGGCTTATCAACTGAACAGACGCTGCCCAGACACAGGCTATCAGTGCCAAAATATTCAGAAATGATACCGTGGCCCTACTAAGGTTGAAGTAGCCGAAGAACTGTCTCCTCACCAGGAGAGGGTTCCTTTCTCCCCTAGCGATGTCGTCTCGGCCATAGGTTGCCAAGATATGGCCACCTCAGACACAACATTAGTTAAGACACAACAAGAGGGCCTACACGAAGTGGCTGTAATGTATGCAGTAGTCCTAGGAAATCACGCCCTGACCCAAGAACGATTGGAACTTGGCAGTGGCGAGCTATGGAAAATAGCCCGCCGGCATACAGCCATGAGGATCAGGCCAGACGATGTCCTGGAGATCCTGATGGCTGTCAAGAAAAAGCTTCGGTGGTGCACCCTCCAGGGTTACGAAGAGCCGTCATGTGGCAAGTTAATGAATTGGCACATCAAGGAATCACTCGGACCCAACAGAGACTATTTCTCACCTGGTACTGGCCAGGAGTGTATGCTGATGTCAGGCACTTCGTACGAAGCTTCAAGGTCTGTCAGCGCGGAGGAGTGGAGGAGTCGGTTGTAACCCCCACAGGCAACACATGTATGCTGGACACCCCTGGCAAAGGCTAGTAGTTGACCTGGTTGTATCATTGCATGAGACAGCAAGAGGAAAACCATTGGATTCTGGTTTTGACGGATCATTTTACCAGCTGGCAAGACACATTAGCTCTGCCTGACACAACGGCACCTGTAGTGGCCATTGCACTTGACAAATGGGTTTTTTCTTATTTTCGAATCCCTGAACAGATCCATACGGACCAAGGGGCCCAATTTGAAAGCAGCCTGATGCAAGAACTGTGCTCCCTGTGGAACATAGACAAAACTATAACTACACCGTACCACCCACAAGCTAATGGGGTAGCAGAAAAAACAACCGAGTACTGGGAGACTCCTTGAGGTCACTGTTATTGAAAAGGCAGCCCAATGAGTGGGATTTTCTCCTGCCACAACTCTTGCAGGCATTTAGAGTTACCCCCATTCAGTGACAGGAGAAACGGCAAACTTTCTCATGCTAAGCCGAGAACTCCGCTCACCGGATCAAATCAATTATCATCTCCCATTATCAGATCAACTTCCCGTCCACGCTTATGCCCAGGCACTCAAAGAGAGGTTGAAAGAAGTACATCAAACTCTATGAGAGGAACAAAAACCTAAACTAGAACAGAAAGAGGCGAAGAACCGACCACGTCTGCCCTAGACAACCAAATATGGCTTTTAAATCCAAGACGACGGAAAGGGGCTCCAGTCCAAGTTCGTTGGCCCATTTGAGATCGAGGATGCCTACCATAACCACACTTACTTGATTATGAGGTATGGCCAGAGATCCGTACAAAACAGATGCAACTCAAATTTCTACTACCCCTGCACTGATCCCCGAGGTCAAGAAGCCGCAGCCCTTAAACCTAACTGTCAACCCAACATGAGGGGTGCCAGTCGGAAGAAGCAGAGACCACAAAAAACCCAGGGAGCCTGGATGCATTCCACTCCAAGCCATACGGGAACCTCCCCGGGGCCAGTAGACCCACACCCACAGAGGAAGACCTGATTGACTTACCTGACCAACCTCTGGCGGCAAAAAAATCCTGCCACAGACCGCCATCCCCACAAACTCCTCCCCTCTTGTGGACAATCCTATAGCAAGTACCAGAAGCCGGCCGCAGCGGAACGTAGGGCCCCCTACCAAATACAGAGAGGCTTATTGCCACCAAATGATCACCAGAGAATCAACCCAATGGTATGACGAACACTTTCCTGCACTTCCTCGCCAAATCAAGCAAAACGGCGAGCTTTTCATTGTCTTACCTGTCTTGAACAGCCACAAGCAAAACGAAGTCTGAAGTTATCCCACTCTGGGTAATCACACTGCCTTCCTGAAACAATTAGTTGACCCCCCCCCCCTTTTTGGGACGCAAGTTCGAGCCTATTTAGTAACGATATATCTAATCTGGGTACAGGTTTTACCCCCACACATATTATTCTTGATATGTTGTAATTGAAGACCGGGTGTGTCTTTAATGGAGAAAGGTATGTGGTAGATTTTGGTGAAAATTCATGGCAAACTGGGAGTTTGCTGCACCATATCCCCACGCAATGCGCTAGTCATCTACCTACAGCAATCGGTAAGATGCTGTGCCAGTGGCAAAGCTATATTGTGCCGGTAGAACAGTGTATAGGGCTGGTAGGGACCTATACAGGTCCAGTGACCTCTACAGGGCCAGCATGATGACTCAGGGCCGGTCCAAGATAGCTGCTATAATTGAGAGCTCCCGAAACTATCTACGACTTTACACAAAGCCAGGAACCGAAGCTACATACCTTGACATCAGCGGTAGCCAGGACCACAAGCTATCCAGAGCCTTGGGACCCTGTAGGGCACTCTGATTATACAATGGGAGATAGGACTCCGCCCTTAGCCACCTGGCACCTTATCTATTTAATCTATATTCACTGCATGATTGGTTAACTATTTATATGTGCACTTGTATTGGTTCAAATACTTTCTGTGCCCTTACTGTTATACAAATTATGGTAATTACTTCTTGTGAGCTCTCCTATAAAAGGAGAGACTTTTGCCACAATCATTGCATCCATTCTCATGTCTTGCCACAAACACCCTAGAGGAATAATTACCCTTTACGACTTTGTCTAATGGGAATACAGCCACTTATCAACCATCACCCTGTGTTGTTTGTCTGAGCCATGGCCTCTAGCTATTCTCGGTAGCTCGGTTGCCTGTTAGCACAGTGGTCACTGTCGAGCAGTACAGTGTCCCCTCTGGAGAGAGGTATAATACTTAAGACTAATGGATGTCCAGGGTTACCAGACCGGAATCTATTACAGTATTCCGAACATGCCACTTGTTTATGGCAATGTGACCTTTTTGTGCTCCAGTATATATGAAGCTGAAACTTGCATACACTTTTTGCATGTCTACTGTTGTGTCTATTCTTGCCATAAAACTCTAGCGGACTGCCTCCCTTGAAGAGTAGAGAATAAAATAAATGTACTTGCACTGCAGCATCTAAACTAGTCTATCTGAGCCGGAGATTGCCCTTGCTAGTTGTTAAAGACACTTGGACAAGTGGCACGGGCCATACTGGTGGAGAGAGGCAGAGTGCTCGAGCTTAATAGCATTTTCTGGTTCGAGACCAAAATCTACTATACTATGAAAACCAAAGACAAATAGGGAGAATCGGAAATATTAAATGCGAGACCTGGGGATGGAAGTCCGAGAGATCAAGGTAACATGTATCTAAAAAAGTATCATGTGTCAGGAGTCTTGTAGTTGTTAATGAAAAGTCTGGAGATAATTGAATGTGATCGTGAAAGTAAATTGTAGCATCGGCAGTATTCTGGAAAAAATGAGCCTTGGTGAACTTGGCTATTTCCATTTTTGTCTAACAATGCAAAGCAGTCTCTGAGATCCAGTTGATCGATATTGAGAAGCAAGTTGACACATTTTTACGGACATCGTTGAGACTGGTCACCATATTAGTTACTTGCGATGAAGACCAAAAACGGCTTGGAGACTGATGTTGATCACAGACTCATAACATTTTACTGCTACTAATTAATCGGAATGGTGAAATTTGGTGATACTCTCATCAGCAAACATATATGAACATGTAGGACCACAACGATGGCAAGCAAAATTTTGATAACTTTTTCTTTTTCAAATGTAAAGCTTTGCAAGAGAAAAAAGATAGACTTCGGTTAGTTCATATATGGAACAATTTTCAAGAACAACTGATGATGGCTTCAACAATGAGTGCTTTGAAAAGAGAAAATAAATTGTAGAGAATCAGATAATCAGACTTGATGGATTTGGAAATACTGTTTCAGATAAACATACATGTATTCGCTCTGCATAAAAGTCAAACCTTAACAGTGATTCATAATTACAATTCAAAATACTACTCTATGTAGGAGATATCGGAGGATCTCTATGAAAACATAACCTCTAAAATAATGGTATGTTTTTAAACGTAATTAAAGTCGATACAAAAAGCTATTACATTCTTAAATTTCATGTTATTAATCACAATGATATTTGCTTCAGCTGAGTTTGAAATTTCCCGTGCACTTTGATTTCTTTGTACTACAATACGCCAAGCTGAAAATTTTGCAGTTCTACTTTGACTTTCTGGACAAGAAAGTAACTCATACTTTTCCTTCATTAACCTAATAGCCATAACTGTAAATAACACAATCAACATGTCTACATCGATAGATATGATTTCTAGTACATGGAAGTTGATAAAGATGGCTCATACACCGCTTTGAGCGGATCGTTAGAAACTTTGGTAAAAGCGGATATGAATAGAAAACTTTATGCCAATTACTCCAATTGGTTCCCACATCCATACTGTGACATACATAGGAATGATTTTTTGAGTGTTAAAACAATATATGCAAAATGGATCCTGCGTGATTGCAGTGACAAAGTGTTAAAACATGGAAAAGAAGGCCTGGGTTGTTCAACAAGGAATTTACTGGAGATGAAATCGTTGTGCTCATTTCTAAATCCTATGACTGTAGGGGTGAAAAATTAAAATGGAAACAAGTTTAGCTCAAAAGGTTTACAAAAGCAAAGCAAAGTTTAAAAAAAAAACAGGTATCTGAATGTGTTGAGGACAAGAAATTCATTTAGAAGAAACAAACGTGGTTTCAGAATGAAATATGGAAAGATGTTGACTTCAGGCAAATAAACCAAGGACTCACATAATTTTACACTAAAAAACGAGATGTTCCGATCTAGTGTTAACAGAACCTACTATGGCCAAGTAAAAGAAATGGATTTTTTATGTAAATTGACATGTACATGTTTATGATATTGGCATAAATGGAAATGGATATGAAAAAGTGCATGGACGTGTACATAAATGCTTATGTAAATAAATGGACATAAAGGGTTATGGGTATATGGGTTTATGGGTATAAAAATAGATCAGTCTATTCCAATTTACATGTTCATGTCGAATCGGCATCATGCACAGTTTACAAACACATGTATGTCGAGGTGAAAACGTATCAGGCCTGCAAAAGAGTTAATGAAAATCTACGTAGTAATTGTCAGAATCCACTGCCAACCGATGTTCGCTACGCTAATGGTAATAACGAGCATTGAACAAAAAGCAGCCCGTTAAACAATTGCAAAACTTTGTCAGAAACTGATCACTTGCTTCAACATCGAACCCATCAGTGCAATAACTAACACCCGGAGATAACGTTGGCTGAATCTGCAAGGTACTCTTCTCTTGCTTGCCATTTAGAGCACAGCATCAGTGCCAACAGGCAGTTTAGGAACGCTGTCCATCTGTAACACACCGTCCTATATAGAGTAAGCGACCAAGGACAAACTTTTGGTGGTGGTGGCGCTAAACTGAATGCCCACACTCATTGTGACAGTTTTCACCAATCGTTGTGACATTTTTCACCAAATGAAATCTTTCTTTGGCAAAATCACCAAACAAGTTGAATCCATAAACCGTAGTCCCATTTAGATTTTGTTCTCTCATAATGCCTATACTTCCACTGTTGAACAAAGAACTAATAATGTGCTGGAATTGATCATATTCTCGTCAAAAACTTTCTTCGCTGTAGTTGGCCTTGTATATCTTTCCAACTGCGCAAACCTGGACTTTACGTTCAATGTTTTTGACATTGGCTTGATGCATCCTAAATGGGTTACTGGTGAAGCATCATCTCAGAGCGTTGCGATTGCACAGACCTAGAGAGACCTGTTTGGGTTGTTGTTTGTTTGCTTCCAGATTTATATTCACCTGACAAACTCTGCTGCGGATCCAGTACAACTTTAATTTCTTTTACTCAATCAAGTAAATGTAGTTGTTGCCTTGTGTTGCTAAAGTGAGTTGAAATTTTGGCATCGAGGGATTTACTTTGACCTTGCAAAGATGCAATTCAAACTGTCCATTTTTATCTTTGCTCCTATGTGGTGACTTGTAAGTGTCAAAAAACGTCAAGCTGTTCAAACTCCAGTTAAACAGTTGGTCCCTAAACTATGTTTTTTTTTGTTTGAAGTGGAGTGAAGTGGACTTTGCCAGAAAACGCCATGGTCTTCCCATTCCAGATGAATGCTCTCATTTTTTTTTCAGCGCCACTGTGTTTATCGGTGTCTTTACTCGTTGAATTTTCAAACATCAAACCCTTTAACCCTCCCTGGTATTTTTTTTGTAGTGGCACTAAAATTGAGTTTTCATGGTGGGACTAGTCTCAAAGCGTTGCAAAAAATATGCCTTCAATCTGTATTTGTTTGTGTTCTCAACAGACTTATCTTCTATGGACATTTTCACTTCCTTAAACAGCAAATGAAGGGAGTCTCCCAGCCACACATGTGCATTATCATTGGTAATGGTAATGTCAGTCCAGTTGTCCTGGACAACCATAGCTTCAATTTGTAAAATAGAGCCGTAAAGATCTGTGTAATACCCGTTGCTGCCGGTGATGCTCAACTCCACTCCGTGGTAAGAATCCAACCTGTTGAGTTTGATGATGGCGTACTACAATCTTTCTCTCAACCGTTTGTCGACTCCGTAGCAAACATGTCCAATGGAGGATATAGATTGTAGGGAGAACCCTCCAACTTGTTATCCGTCATATCCGTTAGACTGGTGATTTTTTTCGAGTGATGTTTGCATGAAGCGATAACACACAATGAGGTTGAATATCACATACCTGTGTCTTTACAGATGCTGTGCTTGTTAAAGTATCAAATGACTGTGCCTACCCGATCCTCTCACAGGAGTCAATTTTCTCCACCGTTGCACTAAGAATGTCCCCTTCAAGTGCGTCGAGATCCTCCAACCCTATCCTTTTTGCCGAGTACGCCAAACTGCATCGGTCAGTGATGTCACGAGCCACATTGCTACTAAAAGGAAGCTCAATTTATTGTATCGGAAATTTCAGGACAATCAACAAAATACTACCTAGTTCATTGTCAGTCATACTGGGCATAACTTGTTGCACTCTATGCCCTCCGATTCCATTCCCAACTTGTATTTTGTATAACTGCTAAAAAAAATGCTTGAGTCTTTGGAGGTGTATTGAATCCTACTCATTGTGACTCTCCTTTTTTCTAAAGTGAATCGCAAGGACAAACTTTCCAAAATCAAACTATACATACAGACTGCCGTCGCTTGTTATAAAAACTTGGATGAGATTGCTGTTCAGCGATGCCACCTCGATGTAGTGCAGATCTTTAAACTTTTGGTACATGATGGCACTTTTTTCCCTTGCACCCGCACCACTCTCAGCAAACGCACTTTCATATTAGCTACCATTCTATTGTCGACAATGTTGGAATTGACATACGAAAAGGTCAGGATGTCATTTATGTCGAGCGATGTGACATTGACATATCTACCTCAGGGATATGTAGTTTTTTCACTTGAATCAAAACCAAGGTTGTAGACTATATCTTTGGAGAAACCCACTTTGTATCAGGGTCGCGATGGTCAGTAAACGAGTTTTGAGGAGTGGCTACACTGCACCGATGTTTTGGTGCTGATGTGCCTATACGATGGTTTGTGGCTATGTGCAGGTGGCTACACAGGTCAAAGTAGTGTGACGGTGTACTGGAGCACATCGGTGAGCTACGACTGAACTAGGAAATTATATGGCACAAAGTGAGGTTTTTGCCTGTGTCATTTCTGATAACAAATTATTTGTTTCCCTGATATGATAATCGTCACAATAATAACAATAATTGAAGAACAACTTCATTGTGATGTATGGCTTTTTTTCACCATGAAATATTGCTTTCAATATTTTTTTGGTTCTGTTTATCATTGAATCTTCCAGATATTGTGATCATTCATTATTCATAATAAATCGTGTGATAATGAATTTTATTTTATCGTTGTTGTACTTGTCATTAATTTTAATTATTATTATATTTATACTCAGTAATGTTAAAATTATCAATTACCACTTTTCTATGAGCCATGTAAAGTTAATTCACTGTTCAAACTTCATTACGACATAATAATTCCTTCGAAGTTTGTAGAGCAGGCTCGTTGCTGACAAAAGTTCTAACGGAAATGCGTTGTAAATGATTAAACTTGATGAGTATGGGAAAATATTTTTTTGTTCAATCAGAGAATACCAATGTTTTTTCGGCATTGGGCATAGACCCTTGTGTTGGTTACGCTCACGAAAAGGCCCCACGATGTGACAAAGCGGACACGCCCATCGGGCACGACCATCGCAAGGCTTTCCTATGCAAATCACCTGCCTGTGTTGCCACCGCTTTAGCCACTTGGTCTAAGGAGATGGCAAACTTGCTATCTGAATTCGATTCACCATTTCTGATTTATATCACCATCTTCAACTCTTCGACACTTATATATTTTCTGTTTCCGATTAGGATAAATGATTTTTTGCTTTAGCCAAAGATGATCGTTGTTTCCAGATATATTTTACCCTCATTAACGTCTTACAAACTGTTAGAATACAATTTATCCAACAGAGCCGCCTCCCATCTAGCATCAATAATATCCATATATTTATACAGCCTCACCGTAAAATTGGAGTTTGTATTGTCCTTAAAGTCGGCTCCATTAAAGTTTGAGGGTAAGGCCACCAGCATTGACATTTCCCCACTGTATGATTTTGAAAGCTAGCAATCTTTCCTTATGAACTATTAACCCACCCACTCATTGAACTTTTTGCTGTTACCCAACTACTCGTTATTCTTCCCAATGTCTTTTCAATTCAGTAAATTGTTGGCTTTTTTAATTCTTTTAATGCTTATTGTTAAATGTTACTTTGATCCTTTTTTCGGCAAAATCTTTCAAACTGTAGACGTCGGGTGTTTCATAGTCGGTGCATTGGTGGCCAATTCAGATTGTATCTCACTCAAAAAATCCCCTCACTTTGCTGGTTTTTGCATAATTTCCAAATTTCGACTTTCATTCTTTAGCCAAGCTGTGCTCACGTCTTTCATGCACCCAAATAGTGTCTTTAAATGAGCTGACCATCAATGGCAAAACTTCGATGTATCTGTGATCATCATTATACATCAAATATTGGTGAGTCTTTTTAAAGTCCTGTTGAAGCATTCCGCCATCAAAGAGTTTATTGCCTCGTTTTTGATCGTGAAAAACTAAATCTTTTTTCGGCCAGCAGACTTTTGACCTGCTGATAGTCAAACTCTTTACTTTCATCCACTTGTAAAGCCTTGAAGTTTCTTCCACCCAGTACCTTTCTCAGACTTCTGGCTTCGACATGTCCAGCTTTTAAGGTGAGCTGCACAGCCAATCCTTTACTGTATAAAAATGGACAGCCAGTAGCAAAACCTCTGTGCTATCATTTTTTTCATTTCGAGGGTGGACGCCCATCAAATCGACTTGAAGCTGGTTTCCCATTCTGGCGAAAATTGTAAGATGACGTTTGAACTTTGCTGTTGTCTTTTTGTGTAACGTCTACCCACCCTCTCCGCTCAGCCATTCACAGATTCTTTTTTTCCCTCTCATTTTCTTCAGGCTTGCAGTAGAGCTCTAGCTCTATGCAGATATGTGTGCAGCGTGGGATTGTAATGCAACTCTTTTAATGCTTCATTGCCCATTTCCGGTTCCTGTAACAGTTATAAGTTTTCTTTTACATGTTGGTTGTGGCAATCTTTTAAAAATTTTCATTTTTCGGTTTGACAGAAGACTTTCAAACTTTTTGTATATTGTGCTACATGATATCATTGACCGCGTATTGTCAAAAACGTCTTGCATCAAAGTTTACCATCGCCAACTTTTTTTTATTGTACTTATTTTTATACACTAGGAAATAATGTCTAGAAGATTTCAAAGGTCGGAAACTCATGGTTTTTTTTGGCAATGCAACAGTACAATGGGAGTGATTATAGCATCTAAAAGATTACCTCTTCCATTCTCAGTCAAAATTTTATGCTTTTCACCGGCTGCTCATTCGTGGGTTAGTTTGTGCAACTCCTTCTTGTACAACTGCATCTCAACAAACTTTTCTATGTTTAGAGGAACATACCTTAATGTAACGTTTTGAGAGTTTCTATAAACAATTGAAATGGATCAAAGTTGTCCTTTTCAACTGTGGCAGTTTTTTCTCTCTTACTCAGGTTATTGAGAACTAATGTAAAATAACTGTCTTATCCCGCATCATCCGCGGTCCTCCGAATACAGCTGTCAGTATATCATAAACTATGGTGTTGATGATGGGTCCTAGTGGGGAAGCTAGAAACTCTCCTATTGCAGGACAATGTTTTAATGCTTTATCATCAATTTCCTGACTAAGTTAGCAATATCCTTTGCACTTCGGTGCAACTGATTAGGCCGAGCAGTCAGCAACATTATTGTTTCCTTCAAATTAGCTCCAACACTTTCCATAAGAGTCACAACAAGATATTTTTTGCATCACCTATTACAGGCGTTTGAATTGAAGTGGACAAGTTGTTTAGCGATAACAACACCACAGTATTTCTTCTCAACTTTTGATGCAAACCATTGGTCATTGTATTAACAATACACATTCATGTTAAAAAATATGTTTGACATGAACAGAACAGTAATTGTGCTTATTGTATTGATATGTAGCATTGTATTTATATGATGTCGCTTAAGTACTAATGAAATTATAGGATCGTCCTATACAAGATCTCCTGATAGTCTGTGACAATAAGAGTATTTGCGACCTGTTCGTCAAACAAAATACAAAAAATGATAGGTGTTCGTAGTTCAAGATGTCACATAAGCAACGGAACACTAGTTTAGAACAACATAATATTCAATGAAATGTTATAGTTTACCGAACAAATCAGAAAGAAGATAACTCCCAATTTTCAAAATAATCATGAAAATAATAAAATTTGAACTGCCACAAACTGGAATAGTTTGTCAAGCTGCCCTTCAATTTAGTAAATCTTGAACTCTTGCATTATTTTAAATTATTTTTCAAGGATTAAAAGCGGTTTATGAAAATGAAAAAAATCAACTCTCTCATTATTATTTGTTTAGTGTTCAGTTTCATTCGCGACCTACGAACAATACAAATAAATACTTGCTGATTATTTTTTTATCCAGCGACCTACTTTTTGTTGACCCACGAGTTGCGAACAAAATGATTATTTATTGATTAAATTTATTGCTGGCCTGATTATTCTTATTGCAATGTGTTCGGCGAACGAAGGTCGCGAATACTCTTAATCATTCATTCACTGAGTAGTGATTATTTATAGAAAAGATTTGGGTTTCCTTGCCACTTGTTCAAAATCTTCTTGTACATGTTTTGTCCTTCGGGGAAAACATTGGTGAGCCAAATAGGTAACTGAAAAATTTTCATTAGAGTTTTTAAAAAGAAAAAAAATAGTGACTATTCAAGGATTTTGTACAATTTCCGTTCAAAAACAGATTCTGGACATTAAAAACCACATCAATGTTCAAGTAATGACAGTGTTTGGTAAACAAAGTATTGGCATCAACTTTACCAGAAACTTCATCCATCAAGTTGTCAATTATCATCCATATGTTTTGTCAATCAGCAGTTTTTTATTCTTACCAGTGGAGGATAAGCTATAGTCAGACTAGCTCCAATCATTCGTAAACTCCCTCAAGTTTTCCAAAAACCATTCGTACAGTTCGGATCCTTCAGCAATACCATTCATGTCAAATTTGATGTTCGTAAACCACCTGTAGTTTTTTTATATTTTAAACAAAAGTTTTTTTATTTTTCATTTTTAGATAGGGTTTTTATAAATAATAGACTCGGTAACATCTCCAAAACTATAAAATCCTTGGGAAAAAATATCAATACCATCATAACTATGATCACTTTATGTTAGTCTCTGCAAATCAGTATCTACATTTTGTCTCTCACTGAGGTCAATCAAACCATTTTTCACTCATGGCTCTCTTCTCCACATTTTCTTCTCCCAACATTGTGTTTTTCAATAGAATTATAATAATACAACACTTTGTTTTTATACAATACTCAAACAACAATCCAAGCGTGATCCAAACCCCAATATAAGCAACCGCAGCACAATCAATGCATTGTTGATGATCATAATCATACACTACATAAAAACACTACAATATCAATTGGGATTATGCACCTGGTGTATACAAAAATGGTACCTTTAAAGGTCTTTATAGACACCTGGTGCTCAAAGAGGCGCTTGGAACCACGCGAACCATATTTTCCTTAGACACAAGTATGCAGTTCTGCTCCTATTATACTACTATCGATGTTTACTGTGGCGCTGTGATTGAATGTTGATGCTTTTGTTAATTTAACTTTTTCAATATCGTTGACCAGTAAGCTCGCCGGGAGTTGTCCTTCCCCCCTTCCGTTGACACTTATTCTCGCGACGACTTTCGGACGATTTTGTAACGTTTCTATTAGACCTACAATAATAATTTTTACACCATCGTGTAGAACAGAGTCTCCTCTATTTTATGGTTTTTATTTGAAGAAATTCTGTCGGTCTAAACGGAAGCAGTTTTACGTCAACCGCGCCATGTTCATTTTCGGGAAAATAAATAATTTTTGTTGTTGAGCTGAGTTGAAATAATTTTTTGGCAAAGAACCTCCACGGATCCGATTTGTTCTAATAAATAGGTAAGTTATATTTATTTGAGCAGTCTGAAGTTATTCAGAAGTAAATCTGAGTCCAACTAAATTATAAATTAATTATTTAGATGACGACGATAACAATAAATAATAATTTTTTGATTATTTTCACTTTTTTTTTCAAAAGTGTTGATTATTATGATTCTTTATATCAGAAGATAGCGCTTGAGATTCTCTATTCAGTGGTGTAAAAAGTCAGGTGCTAGCTCTATTATTAAAAAAATAATTAATATTATTCTTTGAAAAAATTTCCTGGATTTTCTCAAAACAAGGTCATCGTTGATTGAGGTGTTCTGGCTAATGTAGTACCACATTATTCTTCAAAAGTACCTACATGCATCAAAATTAAATTTCCTTTCTATCTGTTGCATCAGTTTTTCGTTTTGACTTTTACTTTTAGTGTTTTTTTAAGGCAAAAATGTCAATTTACAGAAATCGTAAAAAAGAGGGTGTCAAAAAAAATATTTTCACCACTTCAGAAGTACAAAGTTAGCTTTATTTAAAAATGTACTGATAGAATAGGTCTTGGTGAGTCTGATACTTTTCTTTTCAACTCTCTCACAATAACAGTTGAATTTAAAAAAATTATCAAATTTAATGATTTTTGTCAAAAGCGCAAGAAAGGAGCGAATCAATCAGGCATAAAGCAGACGAAAATTAAAGAGTTTTAAGCTGATAGGACTGTTACCATCAATGCCAGTCTTATTGTATTGCATTCATGTATGCCTGATGTTTGCAAGCTATCAAGGGAACCTTCATAAGTATTTATCATGTTTTGTTCGTGTCTAATAAAATCCATCACTATAAGATTCTTAAGCTTGCGGTAGTATTTTAAAACCAATAGCCATTTTTCGCTTGCGATTTGTTTCAAAGTTGTGCAGTATTGACTCAGATGCTTGCAACTTTAAAAAAAATTGAACAATCTTGGATAAAATAAAAACTAATATTTGCGTTATCGATTATTTTACAGATTAAATGCAGCTTAAAGCCTATGCAATGCCAAAAGTTCAGAAAAATAAGGTTTGACGTTTGTACTTACCCTTGTTTGACCAAGCGCTTAACACCTCAATATGTCGTATGTGATTCTCAGTTGCAATCAATCCATTTCTCACTACATGTACATTCTGCTCAGTAGCCGCTAGCTGCTCAGCAAGCTCATCAAGTTTTTGAGTCTTTTCTTGTTGTAGAATTTTCACTTTTTCACGAAGAGCGTTCATCTTTTGCGAGTAAACTTTGTTGAGTTCTTGCAGTTCTGCAACAAATCGTAAGATAAGAAATATTGTCTTGCAAACACGAAAGCCTCACTTCACTATTGAATGGCTACGAGCGATATTAAATAGACTAGCAATATGTGCCAGCTTGAAATGTAATTAATGGGGACCCGGCGGATTTTAGGTGCTCACCAGGGGGTGCAAATTTGATGATACCGGAAGTTTTCTAGCAGTTTTATCATAATATCGTTAAGATTTTCAAAAATCAACTAATTTAATTTTTATTTTTTGCTTTAAATTTTTCCTCTCACTGATATATTGAAATGGCAGGAACTCCAGTGTCTTTTTTAGCTCACTAAATTTTTTTTGGCACAATAAACAGTTATAATTAACTCAAATAATCAATTTTTACGAACGCTAACAATTCTGACTATAGATCACTGTATAAAATATATAGTGAGCTCGTAAGAGTTATCTCCCATTTATTATTATTTATCACTTAGTATTTGTTTATTGTGTGTTGTCATCAGGGATTAACACTATTCATTCTATTTCAGTGTTAAATAATTTCCATTCAAGCACAAGTTTGATCCAACTTGTGATTAGGAAAAAAAAAGTTTCACTCAAAGGCCTCAAGAAGAAAATTAATTCATTTAGTTTAATTAATAATAATTATTAATTATTATTATGATTATTTATAATAATAATAATAATTATATCAAAAAAATTATTATTCATTTGCCCTGAGAATTAAAAAAAAACTTAAGCAATTGCCACTTATTAGTCACATATCACAGGGCACACCACATGTTTGGTACACTTGTGATGGTCATAAGAGTTCGTTATTATCATTTATTGCTAGTCGTTTACTAGAGTTATGAAATCCGCAACAAACGATTCATGAACAGTTGATGGGGATGGAGCTTGTAATACTGAGGATGAGCCGCGTAGATCAAGCATAATAGAATATAGCTGCTGTTGAAATAAATTGACAGGGCGCACTGTAATTTATTTACGTTGGCAAACTTAAATAGGTCCGAAATACGATACTTTGGTTCAACTGCATGCTATCTATGAGCATCATCATTAAATTGATTTTTTTTCAAGTGAATAAAGCAAAATATTTTTTGAAAGAAAAAATTAGAGGTTATATTGATCCGTCAGGCTTGCTCAATCACATCATTTTTGTCATATTAGCTGCTTAAACGTCTCAAATTAAAATAAAAAGTCAAGCAAGTCGTAAATTCTAATGATAAGTTTCATTAGCAATTGAACTGCTTCCGGTTGCATCTACAAAGAGAAACTACGGGCCGGATCCCCATTGGCACAGAAACTGACTGTGTGTGGGGCTTGTCTAACTACACTGGTGTCAACCGGACATGGATAAGCATCCAACTCTGCTGGTACTGGGCAGAGACTTTGGCCCATGTACAAAGAATTGTGTGCTCATGTTAGGTCTACCAAATGACAAAGACAGGTGAAGTGCCACATACCCAGGGCAGACAACGACTCTATGCAGGAAAACCTTACCAGAAGCTGGCAGTCGACCTGGTTGGCCCCTTTCCACCAATTGGAGCAAGAAAGGGCGGATCCTGGTTCTGTCCGATCATTTTAAAAAAGTGAGGTGCCACTACACTGCCCGCATCTGAAGCCCCAACAGTGTCAACCATACTAGATGACTGTGTGTTCACATATTTGAAACTACCAGATCAACTGCATACAGGCCAGGGAGCCAAATTTGAGTCATTGTTAATAGCAAAACTGAGTGCCCTCTGGGGCAGAGAAAGCGAGGACAACACCTTACCGCCCTTGATGGAACAGTGTAGTCTGGGAGATTCTATGCATGCCCTGATCCTGAAGATAGGGCAAGATAAATGGAATCAGCTACATCTTCAGCTCATGAGGACCTTAAGAGAATGTCACATATCTTTACAGGAGAGACACCCAAACTCTAACTTTTAAGTCTTATGCCAACATTTGAGGCATATGTGTATTTTTCTTGGAATATGCTGTGCGATTTTAATTGGGAGTTAAATGCCTCTTGTTATCTTGGAAATTTTTAAATAGATTTTGTTGGATGATGGGATTGATTTTTTTGTTGGCTCCAATAAACCAACACAAAAACCAAAATTCATGATGCTAGGCGGATAAATTAGACGAGTAGACCAGCTGTCTTGAAAACCCCTCTCATACAAAACCACAACGTCTCAAAGTATGTCATAGCGGTTCAACAACGTTTGCAAAAGGCCCGCAGCCGCCTAAGAGAGCGTCACGGTAAATCACAATAGAACGACTTAGATGAACCAATGCTATGCAAAGAAAGTGACCTGGTAGAGCTAGAAAGCAAACTGAGTTTCACAGCCAGTAGCAGCAAGTATCAACTGAGGTTTGCCCACCCTCTTTTAATCACCAAAGCATATCCAATTAGTGTTCAGCCAGTTCCGTTTGACTTGCAAAAATCGCAGATGTTCATTTTTTGGCGATATCTCCTCTTACCATTTTGGGTATTTTGGGTTGCATTTCCCAGTTTTAGTCAAATTCTAACTGTGGATACAGGCATGTTTAGAACCGTGCATTGATACAACTGAGCTGAAGTGCATATGTGCACTATATTTTGATAACTATATTGTGATGCCTATTATTACTTACATGTATGTATAACAATAATTCCTTGGGCTGCCATAAGTTAATGAAAATGGTAAAAACTTGATAATTCAACTATAGTTGTTATTATATTACATAGATGAATTATTTTTATTTTGTGAGAATATTATTTAGTAATAAGAATATTATTATTCGAGTTAGTAGTCCTGGAGTATTATCACTAATTCTCTAAGTAGAGTGCAAAATTCTTATTGCTAGGCCGATGTATTACTTATTTTGATTCCAGAAAATCATATTCAGTTTGTTATCTCTGTTTATTTATGGTTGTTGTCTTTATTTTAAGTTTCTACCATTTAGGAATTGGCTCACTTAAAGTTTATGCACATGAACATTGAATAAATCTTGGCTTTAGCTGATTTTCATACCATCAATAGTATTGGGACTCATGTATATCATGCAAAAATTGATTTCTGCAGAAGAATTTTTTCTCAACATACAACTGTTTAAAGGTGATTAGTAGTAATATATGAGCAGATCTCCCTACCAAGTGTTTTTTTGTGGATTTGATCTTGGAGTTGAGACAATGGGTTACGGCGTTGGATGAATTCGCCGAGTTTATATTGTATTTTACTTGAGGGGTACTTGAGTGGCGTTTGAGTGGCATTTAAGCGGCATTTGAGTTTTGATTATTTTTTTACTTGATTTGAACTCATATGGCAGCTAGATTTTGAATGTATGGCATTTAAGTTTTGATACTTTTTCACATAACTTTGACTCATAGAGCATCTAGATTTTGAATGTATGGCATTTAAGTTTTGATATTTTTTTGTAATTCGACTCATTATATCTACATTGAATAAATACAGTAATTAAAAATGAAACAATATGTGAATATATACATTTATTGTGCAATAAGTAGGGAAAATTTCATATAATATAGCTAGAGTCAGTAAATATTAAATAATACCAAACACTACAACTTGTAATGACAATCAATGCATAAGCTTTTACTAAAAACTATCTTGAAAACCTTCAAAACATGATCCCAAATGGAAAAAAATGGATAAAGTTAGATATTCATCTATTTGTTTACATCTACAAAAAAGAGGTATTTGGTGAAATATTTTTTCGATTTATTCAATTTTCATTAATTTCTTACAAAAACAAATCATCCTCTAAATGGTTAAATTTCATCTAATTGTACAAATTTACAAAAAAACAGGGTATTTGGTAAAATATTCTTTCATTTCATTAAATATTCATTATTTTTTTGCAAAAAAGAAATCACCCTTTAAATGGTTAAATTTTATCTGTTTGTATATCTTTACAAAAAACAGGGTGTTTGGTAAAATATTTCCTTTACTCTATTCAATTTTTATTAATTTTTTCAATAATTGCTTAAATATACATTATTCACTATTTTCTTATTCTAATTGTACAAATTTACAAAAAAAACAAGGTATTTGGTAAAATATTCTTTCATTTCATTAAATCTTCATTATTTTTTTTGCAAAAAAAGAAATCATCCTTTAAATGGTTAAATTTTATCTGTTTGTATATCTTTACAAAAAAAACAGACTATTTGGTAAAATATTTCCTTTATTCTATTCAATTTTCATTAATTCTTTCAATAATTGTTTAAATATAAATCATTCATTATTTTCTTATTATTAGGTGAGCAACCTATCATACAAAATTAGTTTCTTGAGTGAGGGTTTTATCCTGCATTTTCCTTTTGAATTTTTTTCAAAAATTTACCATTTTTTTCAAAAACAATCATTTATATATACAATTTCCATTATTTTTTAAACAGAACAATTCCTATCTCTGAGAGGTTGGAGATATTGGGGTAGAAAACTTAGACATGATGATGAGAAGGTTATGGATTTTCCCGTTTAAGAACAAACCATTTTCGATGGCAATTTCAATTCGGAAAACTAAAACAATGCAATTTGTTTTTCAAAATGCAATCATCAGAAAGCTTTTGTCATGACGAGGAGGAGGTTATGGATTTACCCATTCAAGAACAAACCATTTTCGATGGCGACTTCAATTCTAAAAACGAATTAGAACTGAAGCATGTAGTATTACGTAATCATTTTTTTTAAAGAAGAACAATCCATTTTTGATAGCAACTTTAATTCTAAAAACTAAATCAATGTAACTTTTTTATTCTTTGTCTCCCATGAAATTGTTCAAAACGAATTAGAACTGAAGTATGTGGTATTACATGATAATTTTTTTAAAAAAAACACATCAAAATCGACAAATTACTCCTCTAGATAGTTCAAGTTTACAATATTTGAGAATTAATCACAATAGAAACATTAAGCCTACTTGATAAAAAAGAATTTGACTGTTAAATTTAACTAATTGATTCAATGTTATTATTTGGATCTTTTGAAAATAAACATATCAATGAAAACATCATATTTAGTCTTTGACACACTTGAAACCATTTTCCAGTAAATTTTACCAACAATATTTCAGAAATTTTTACTAGATATTTACAAAAAAAAATGAGGTATTTTGGTAAAATATTCTTTTATTACATTCCTTTTTAATTGTTTATGTTTTAAAACAGGGTTTTATTACAAATTTTTTTTGTTTTTTCAACTTTTTAAAAAAATAATCATTATAATATATAGTTTTCGATATTTTTTTAAAAAAAATAAATATATATAGCGATTTTCACTTTATATTCTTTTATTCCATTCAATTTTCAATAATTTTTTGAGTGAGGATTTTATCCTACACCTTCCTTTTAAATTTTTTTATTTTTTTAAAAAATAATCATTGAAATATATAGTTTTCGATATTATTTTAAAAACAATGTATATATATATATAGAGTTTTTCATGGTATTTGGGAAAATATTTTTTTATTTCATTCAATTTTCAATAATTTTTTGAGTGAGAATTTTATCCTACACAATCCTTTTAAATTTTTTATGTTTCAAAACAGAGCTTTATTACATTTTTTTGAACTTTTTAAAAAATAATCATTGAAATATATAGTTTTCGATATTTTTTGATTTTTTTTTGTACTTTTTAACTTTTTTAAAAACTGTCAAAAAATCACCAAATTACCTCTCTAGATGAATAAAATTTACTTTTTTAAAAAATAATCATTTAAATATATAGTTTTCGATATTTTTTTGATTTTTTTTGTACTTTTTAACTTTTTTAAAAACTGTCAAAAAATCACCAAATTACCTCTCTAGATGAATAAAATTTACAAGTAAATAATTGTAATAGAAAATACCATATCTAGTTTTTACATTCATAAAACTGTTTTATAGTAAATTTTCTGTAATACAAACTACTATAACTTACGATATCAATGGTTACAAAGCGCTTTTCTTGAACAATATCTTTCTCGATATTCTTCTGGTATATTATTAGACCCAGGGAGGAACTCTTGTATTCCGTATTCTCTGTGATCCAATAATTGACTAAAATACAAAAGTTATTCATTATATAAATAAATTTTACCGAATTTAAATTTTACTCTTAGCTACATTAGATAGTTTACATTTTATATATAACAGGAAAATAACTCACTGAGTTACATCATTCAGCTCAATATTTCTTAGGGAAAGTTCTTTACTCTGTTTCTGTTTTCTTTTTACGATAAAATGGACTAAAATAAAAAATGATGTATTAGTATAGTATGATTAAAATTAATGTAAAATAAATATAAACTTTCGTTATTTTTTCAACTTCTATGTAAAAGAAATACACTGATTACACACGAAAAAGTCCTTTTTTTTCATTTGGATTCGGAATGTATAAATATAAATATATATATATATAATTTTAAAAATGTTTTACAACAAACACTCATGAATAAGACATTTATGTGATAAAACGTGTTATTTACGTGAAAAATTAAGCATTTTTGTAAAATAATTATAACCTTTTGTTATTTTTTAAACTTTTATGTAAAAAAATACACTGATTGCACAAAAAAGTCCTTTTTTTAATCCGAAATAGATATAATTTAAAAATGTTTTACAAAAAAATGTTTATGAATTGATCATTTATGTGAAAAACTAAACATTTTTGCAAAATAATTATAACCTTTTGTTATTTTTTAAACTTTTATGTAAAAAAATACACTGATTGCACAAAAAAATCCTTTTTTTAATCCGAAATGGGTATAATTTTAAAAATGTTTTACAAAAAATGTTTATGAATTGATCATTTATGTGAAAAACTAAACATTTTTGCAAAATAATTATAACCTTTTGTTATTTTTTAAACTTTTATGTAAAAAAATACACTGATTACACAAAAAAGTCCTTTTTTTTAATCCGAAATATATATAATTTAAAAATGTTTAACAAAAAAAGGTTATGAGTTGATCATTTATGTGAAAAATTGAACATCTTTGTAAAATAATTATCACCTTTTGTTATTTTTCCAACTTTTATGTAAAAAATACACTGATGACACAACAAAATCCTTTTTTAATTCGAAATATATATATATAACTTGAAAATGTTTTACAAAAATGTTCACAAATTTATCATTTTAAGGGGTTTTTCATTGTAAGAATACACAAAATTTTCACAAATCAACTTTTTAAAATTATGGTAAAAATTAATAAAACTTACCTATAGTGATATGAATCCCTTGAGTTATAGATTAGCTTCTCGAGAGTTTGTTCTCCACAACCTTCTTTTTCAGCATCATCGAAGTGATTGAGAAAATCCTCAGATTTTGGATTATCAGCCAGTTCCGAGGCTTGGACGAAGGCTTGATGAGCTGCGAGTACACTGATGTTGTAGAAAATTGAATTGTCTGCGTTTCGACTCAGACCCTTGAACAAAATCACTCCAAATCTCTCCGATGTCACAGCAGAAGCTATTTGATGAGGAATGCGCATATCTCCAATCAGTAATTCTTCATCTACAACACTTCTGTATTGAACTAGAAGAGTCTCTTCATTTCCATTCCATCGCCTGTCAGACTTTGTTATAACTTCAGGGTTTTGGAAACATATGACACTATCTGTTGGGAAATCCTGAAGATTAGCTACCTCGAAATAAGCATTGATTTGTCGCATACTTTTTTCTGCTAATACATCAAACACATTCTTACACCTCAAAGTAGTTCCTGTTTCTGTAGCAGCACGAAAAATTGCTTTTCCAGTCTTTTCAACACCCATGTAGATCAAAACCAGTGGTCTTATTTGCGAAGCTTCATTGACAAGTAATCCCGCCGCTAATGGAATAGTGCTCTTCACTCTAACTACCTTTCCATCCTTTTTATAGTTGTATATGATGGTGCAGTTCGTTTCATCATGGAGCTCAACGGTTAACACCTGCATAACTGTAGGTATTGGTAAATCTTCAACTTTGACTATGTTTTCAATGTTTCTTCTGGAAGCTGGAGATAGAGTACTTAACAGAGAGGCGCTTTTGATGATGAGAGTTGCCAGAGTATTCAGACTGGCGCTTTGAAAGGGGATCATAGTGCGTTGAAGAAGTACATTGTCATCAATCACCTTATCTTGTGAAGGTTTTGGTTCTTTATTCTTCAGTTGTTTTGATATGATTTGTGTCGACATTCTAAAAGATAAAGTAAAAATCCATGTTATGATTTCTTTTCCAAACCAATTTGAAGATATATATACATATATATATTTACTCAATATCATACCACTGTTAGTATCTAAATCGATAAAAATTAAATTTATACTCAATCAAGTTGACTTACCTCCAAACAGAAAAGTCCTTCTAGCAGTTGTAGTAGATGATGTTGTAGTAGATCTTGCTCCTTCAGTTGCTAATGTCGAAGTGACTGCTTTCTGTGTAAAAACAGTGCTTCTTATATAGCTGAAATCATGCCATTTATCATAAGGTTAAATTAATGAAACATTGTTTCTACGGAAGAACACCAATGCTTTCGCGGGGATAAATAATTTATTTTCACGCGAATACAAACCAATGCTTTCGCGGGAATAAACATTTAATTTTCACGCGAATGGAAACTGTTGCTTTCGCGGGAATGAATACTTTATTTTCACGCGAATACAAACCAATGCTTTCGCGGGAATAAACATTTAATTTTCACGCGAATGGAAACTGTTGCTTTCGCGGGAATGAATACTTTATTTTCACGCGAATACAAACCAATGCTTTCGCGGGAATAAACATTTTATTTTCACGCGAATGGAAACTGTTGCTTTCGCGGGAATGAATACTTTATTTTCACGCGAATACAAACCAATGTTTTCGCGGGAATAGATAATTTATTTTCACGCGAATGGAAAGCGTTGCTTTCGCGGGAATGAAAATTTTATTTTCACGCGAATACAAAGCAATGCTTTCGCGGGAATCAATATTTTATTTTCACACGAATGGAAACAGTTGCTTTCGCGGGAATAAATATTTTATTTTCACGCGAATACAAACCAATGTTTTCGCGGGAATAAATAATTTATTTTCACACGGATGGAAACCCTTGCTTTCGCGGGAATGAAAATTTTATTTTCCCGTAAATACAAACCAAAGTTTTCGCGGGAATCAAAACTTTATTTTCACACGAATGGAAACCGTTGCTTTCGCGGGAATAAATATTTTATTTTCACGCGAATACAAACCAATGTTTTCGCGGGAAT
The DNA here is from genome assembly GCA_945261195.1 of Cryptosula pallasiana. Taxonomy (NCBI): domain Eukaryota; kingdom Metazoa; phylum Bryozoa; class Gymnolaemata; order Cheilostomatida; family Cryptosulidae; genus Cryptosula; species Cryptosula pallasiana. The sequence goes on from OX183137.1 coordinate 6,987,356, forward strand.
AAATAATTTATTTTCACACGGATAGAAACTGTTGTTTTCGCGGGAATAGAAATTTTATTTTCCCGCGAATACAAACCAAAGCTTTCGCGGGAATCAATACTTCATTTTCACGCGAATGGAAACCGTTGCTTTCGCGGGAATAAATATTTTATTTTCACGCGAATACAAACCAATGTTTTCGCGGGAATAAATAATTTATTTTCACACGGATAGAAACTGTTGTTTTCGCGGGAATAGAAATTTTATTTTCCCGCGAATACAAACCAAAGCTTTCGCGGGAATCAATACTTCATTTTCACGCGAATGGAAATCATTGCTTTCGCGGGAATAAATATTTTATTTTCCCGCGAATACAAACCAAAGCTTTCGCGGGAATCAATACTTCATTTTCACGCAAATGGAAACCGTTGCTTTCGCGGGAATAAATATTTTATTTTCACGCGAATACAAACCAATGTTTTCGCGGGAATAAATAGTTCATTTTCACGCGAATGGAAACCGTTGCTTTCGCGGGAATAAATATTTTATTTTCACGCGAATGGAAACCATTGCTTTCGCGGGAATAAATAATTTATTTTCACGCGAATAGAAACCAATGCTTTCGCGGGAATAAAGAATTTATTTTCACGCGAATAGAAACCAATGCTTTCGCGGGAATCAATACTTCATTTTCACGCGAATGGAAACCGTTGCTTTCGCGGGAATAAACAATTTATTTTCACGCGAATACAAACCAATGCTTTCGCGGGAATGAAAGATTTATTTTCACACATTCACCTATATAAGAGACAACGGTTTCAGACAGAAAGCATCCAGTTCAACAACAGTGAGCAAAGGAGCAACATCTATCTACTACATCTTCCATTGCAACTACTAAGAGTTCTCTCTTCATAAAGGTAAAACTTAAATTCAAATATTTCCGCTAGCTAACACAACTATCTGAAGGCTTTATGACATATCTATCTTTAAATTGGTTATAAAGAATTGAACCAATTTTTTCTGTTTTTTTCAGAATGAATACTCAAGTCGTAGAAAGTCAACCATTGTATCTAAAGTCGGAATCTCAGCCTGATGAAAAGGTAAGAATTAATAAAAAATACTATTTAACACCTGTTGAACACTTTTAATTATTTTAGTTATCTAATTATCGCTTGTATTTTAGAACAATGCAACAACAAATCCAATCTACTTAAAGGACTTCCTTCCAGAAATGTATCATAACTATGTGATAAATAATGATGTTGTTGAAGAAAAAGCTGTAGAACGTTTGACATTTCAAGTTATAATATTCTGTATAACTCAACACATGATGAGTATGGGGATGTGTTGTAAGAAACGTGATATATCTACAGAACGTTTTGATGACATTATAAAAAACAGTTTCGAAATCGTTTTGTCAATGGTGGAAGTCGTTAATATTAATAATTTTTTAAAAGAAATTGAAAGAAGTGCTTGGAATCAAATAGTTTTCAAAAAATTATACAACATGACATGGAACAAAAAAACTTTTTATAAATTCAGAAAGCATATTTATAATTATGTCCAAATAGATAAAGCTCTATCCTCTTCTGTAGGTATTTTAGAATTAATGTTGGAAGCGTTTCATACATATTTATGAAAAATTTTTAGTTGTTTTTTATTATTTTACAATATTTTGTTCAAACTATTATATTTTATTTCTTACCAATTTAGATGTTAAAAGCGGTATAATATTAAGTAAATACATATATATATATTTGAATGCATCCTTTGTTGTCTGTCTCCACATCCCAATAGTTTAATAAGCACATTCTCAATCTACCATAACTCTATGATCTTAACTGCTTTTGGCATAAATACATATATATATATATATAAGACACTCTAAATAATAAATACACTCTTAGCCACTCATGCAAATATTACCCTTTTATTTTTAGAATGTTATGGATGCTCTTTCTGAAGAGCTCCTTAGCACAGATCCATATCCAACAGAAAATAAAATGAAAAACGGCAAAACAATTCCTAAGAGAAGGAAAACTGCTCCAAAAAAGCGAATAGTAAGGAAACGAAAACAAACAGTGAGAAAACAAACTACTTCCGTTGATAAGCAAACAATGGAGAGCGCAGCTATAACTCATTTAACAGTTGAATGTCTCAACGAAAGGAGAGCTAGGGAATTAGAAAAGTCTAAAGGTTCTCAAGTGATTGACCCACCAAAAGTTCCGATTTGCAAAACATTTGAAGATCTTCCTATCCCAAGCATTATGCGAGTGACTGGTGTGATACATCCATCAAGTAAGGAGAAGTGTAGATATTCTCAAGTACACTACCATGAACCTTCAGATATAAATGAACTCGAACCCAAAATACTCCTCTGTCCAGTTGAAATAGCTAAAGCCTCTTGTACATATTTTATTTTTGAAACATGCAGCGACAGTCCGCTCAAAGACAAGCTAGAAGGGTAAGGACTCAACAACGTAAGACACGAAAAGCTACAAAAACATCCGATTAACAGTCAATTTTTGATGATCAGGTAATAATTAATAAAAAAGTACTATTTAGTAAGAGTTTGTAGTTGTTTTAAATTTCTGTTTAACCATTCTATACTAATACATAACTTTTTATTTTAGTTCATTATGGAATCAAAAGTACATAGAACAGAAGTCTTCCTTCCTAAGTTTGTATTATTTAATATTTACTGACTCTAGCTATATTGTCTGAGATTTTCCCTACTTATTACACAATAAATGTATATATTCACATATTGTTTCATTTTTAATTACTGTATTTATTCAATGTAGATATATCTCCTCTCTCCTCTCTCCTCTTTTTATCTCTCCTCTCTCTCAACATACTCTCTCCTCTACCAAATACTCCTCTCTCCTCTCTTGCAGTTATTTCCCAAATACTGTAGATTTTAACCATCTAGAGATCTAATTTGGTAATTTTCCAACATATTTTATAGCATTTAATATACTTATTATGTAATAAATGTATATTATTCAATGATGTAAATGTAAATATATCCATAAATATGTACATAATTATCCATATATACATAAATGTATAAAAAACTAAAAAAAAAATCTCTCCTCTCTCTCCTCTCTCTTCTCTCCTCTCTCATCTCTCCTCTCCCCTCTCTCCAGAAGATTTTCCCTACTTATTATGTAATCAGGTATATAATCATATAATTTTCATTTTTGATCAATATATTTGTTCAATGTAGATATATCTCCTCTCTCTATGTAGATATAAATATAGCCATAAATATGTACATAACTAACCATATATACATGAATGTATAGAAAACTAAAAAATCTCTCTCCTCTCTCTCTCTCCTCTCTCATCTCCCATCTCTCCTCTCTCCTCTCTCCTCTCCCTCAAGATACCATATGAGTTCGAGTTATGTAAAAAAGTTATCAAAACTTGAATGCCATACATTCAAAATCTATATGCCATATAAGTTCAAATTAAGTAAAAAACTAATCAAAACTCAAATGCCACTTAAATGCCATTCAAATGCCACTCAAGTACCCCTAAAGTAAAATACAATATAAACTCGGCGAATTCATCCAACGCCGTAACCCATTGTCTCAACCCCAAGGTCTAATCCACAAAAAAACACTTGGTAGGGAGATCTGCTCATATATTACTACTGTGATTTCAATATTTTTTTTATGTGGAGTCATAGTTGTTACATCACAGGGATATCACTTTGCCATTTCTTCATCGGCTTCAAGAGAGTGCAGTAAAAGACACCAAATTTTTGGCAAACCAGTTATCAGTATTTTTGCGGATTTTATTGTTATCTACTTCTGCGCACACTGTACTTACACTCTGGCTCCCTTATATTAGCCATTAGATGGCCAGAATGGTCAAAAGCAATCATACCGGATTGACAGACCATGCGTATGAACCAGTGTCGACCATGTAGGAAGCTAGACCGTCCGGGTATGAGTCATTACAGACCTTGTAGAGCCAACAGGAAGTGGCTCAACCTAGACTTACAGTTGCAAAGTAGCCTGGGAGAAGCAGAAGGACATATCTGGGAGATAACCACCAGTAAACTAGACGAAAAGACAAGAAAAAACGCTGATAAAGACAATAGACCAGGGACAGGAAGTGGCTAAAACTGTGATTGGCTATAAAGCTTATAACTCCACCTACCCATACTTGGTGCCACATTTATTTAACCATATTGTAGCCACTTGATTTGTAATCTATTTCTATGTGATTGTTCATTTGCTCATTGTACATCATTCTTGGGTGATAGGTTATTATTAAGAATCACTTCCTGTAAATTGCCTATAAATGGCAGAACTTGTGCCTTGACAGATTGGTTTTAATGTGCCTTTTACTACTTGTTTTATTCTAGATGAATAAATGCTTAGTTACTCAACAACACTGAGTTATGCGTCCAAGCCAAGAGTTCCTTACCGTTTGTAGAGTTGGAGATACTCTTCCACACATGTTTCCGTACCATACCGACCCGCTGTTGTCACAGGTTAAACAACAGCTGGTAGCAGCATACATGTCAGATTGCTACCAACATTAATTAGTGGGTTTCAGCCCCAAAAGTCCACTGCATTGATAGCAGCGGTGGGATCTATTTACACCCTACTCAGCTACCTTATCCTGGCTCTGCACCAAACAGAACCAGCATCATGATCCTGTATTCAACGTACAGGACAAAAACGGACACTCCTGCAAAAGTTGTTGATTTTTCCCAACTGCAGTAATGCTCCCAGTCAAGTGAGCAGCATAAAATTGCAAACAGGTGCTGACTCTCTTCCACCTGCAACCATTTGCCACAGCACTCAACGCTGAGTCCTAACTCCGTCTTGCGAAAACAACACACATTATTTTGATCATCACCAGACAATTTCTAGACAGACCGACACTACATACCATTGGTACCGACTCTGCACAGTCAATACCAGTCCTGTATAGTGCATATACCGGCCCTGTACTGCTCAATACCGGCCCTGCATCAGCTACTACTGACCCTACGTCCGCTAAAACCGGTGCAGGAACCTGTTTTACAGCCCCACTTGTAGACTATCGAGTTGATTATTCCTCGAGTCAAAGCAATGGCGGCCAACAGAGCTTGTAGTGCAGACGGAGCCCCTGCTGTCAACTCTGAGTTAACTGCTATGGATTGTTTAACCTAAGCCTTACCAGCTGTTAGGCAACCAGCTAATGCTACCGCTCATCCAACTTTCAAGGCGCCCAGATTCAAAGGTGAAGGTGACGCGGAATAAGTCATCTCACGCTTTGTCGAGGTGGCAGAGGCAAATGAGTGGCGAGAGCAAACTGCCATGTTGCTCTTGCGTGAGTCTTTGAGAGGCAGTGCACTGGAGTGTGGAAAGCCTTCACACCTACAAGAGATATTTACCGTGTCGAGAGCACGTTTTTGTGTAATTCCCAGAAAAGCTATGTCGAAGTGGACTAACCTTCAGAGGTCTTATAAGACCTCACTTCAGGAGCATGCGAATGAGGTGGAGCGTCTGGTTCGTCTGGCGTACAAAGACCTTCCGCCAAAAGCAGTGCAACGCATGATAGGTAACGCATACCTTCAAAGACAAATCCTGGCTATGCAGCCAGCAGACCTAGATGCGGTGAGAGCAGGAAACAAATACTTGTAGATAAAAACTGCACACAAATAGCTCCTTACTCATGTGCGAGCCGTAGGAAATGATACAGATGAAGAGGAGTAAGGAGGCGTTGCTCCACAGTTACCATCTACTCCAGCCCCCCACCTCCAACCTTCCTGTTCAACAAGTCAGCATACCACCCAGCACTGGACGGGACCCTATCCAGTTGGTAATGGAGACCTTACAACCCTTAACGCAGGAGATAAAGTCAATGAGGAAGGCCAACTCTCCAGATTCCACACTGAAGTGTTGGGGCTGTGGTGGAGTTGGGCATGCACAGAGAGCCTGTACACAGAAATCTTGGCAAGCAAAAGCTAGCCAACCACTACAGAAGGGAAACTGTTACCGGCCCAAGTAGAGCAGATGGTGTCTAGCTGCAGCAGAGCCCGCCGTTAACCCCTTAAGCACGATCAGCAGATAAGCCTCCCAAAACACAGACAATGGAGATTGCCAGTGGTAGTTTGAAGCGTCCATACCAAGCAAGCTATTTCTTGTCTCGCAAAATGGACGAACGGCCACTGTCCATCTTTGTAGACACAGGATGTACCACTAACATGTTGTCACGGCATGCATACCATAGACTGTCACAGTGGGTCCAAGACACCCTCCAGAACAAAGGACCACACAGTCTGATGGCAGACGACTCGAAAATCCCATTCTATGGTACAGTGCAGGTATCACTACAGCTCGGTGGACTACTAATGGATGTTAATTTTGTCGCTAGTGACATTCATGAGTACACCATTGTAGGAATGCCCTTCCTCACAGCTCACATGTGTATGATGAGATTCATTCATAGACTCCACTATCGTAACTGATGGCTGCAAATTACCCTGCACTGATCAACATAGAAAGTTCAGCGAAACTAAGCCGTTTTGTGGAAAAAACGAGCTATTTCCCTTGGTAGGGAAGGATTCCCCTACAACACCTTCCCTAGCAAAAAATCTGTCAGGAAGCCTGCCCGCACTCTGGAGAGGGGGGAAAACATCTCTCCAGCAAGTTTCAGCCAAATCCAGTGAAAACTGTAAGAGTTACAAAGGAAAAATTGAAATTTACCCCCGAGCCGCTGTTGGCTACACCGCTTGCGATCAAGGGAATGCCCAACAGCCAGGAGCGGTAGAGAAAGCCCTCCAGCCGACAGAAAGCAATTGCAGGCAATGCAAGATGCTGTTTTGAGCAGTCAGCAGGAAAGAGAAAAGTAATGCCTATGATGAAGTACCCGGAAAGCTGGGGAAAAGCTTTCAAATGGCTGTATCTGCCAAACTGCTCACACCAGAAAGGCTGTGTTTGGTTTCAGACGAATTCCCTCCCTGTCCCCTTTCTCCTTACACCGGTAAGCTCCAGCTTTGCAACTAGTCTCACAGCCACGACGAAGCATCAAAAGCTGTCCCTAATATCCCTACAGCAGCTTTACTTCCTGTGACTACAGACATAGTGAGTCAGATTTCTGAGAGAACATGTAGCAAAAAGAAATTGCTCATTCTTTCAAACAACAGTGGCCAACGGAGACTACCTCTTGATCAGCCACTCTCACTCAGAAAGATGATAGACACACATTTCTTGAACATTGAGGAGGACAATAAACATGTACTACTAGAAGCTGGTTTAGCCGAGTACAGGCCACCTGCTGCCTTGAGCGAGGAAGATCTGTGCATCATATCATGTTTCTCGCTCACATTTATCAAACTTTCACAATTCTAACCACGCTCCTATATGTAACATTCAGTTCATGCAGATCTGCTTCGATTATAAAATAGGAATTGAACAGCTCATATAATGTGTTAGCGGGGTGTAAATTGGAGGGCAGACTTCTGACATGAACCTTGACAAACAAAGACAAATATAAAGTGATATGCATAATATTGAAATAGGATTATGCTAGTTCTCTAACAGGACCGAAATCGGGCAAAGTTAGTCTGTGAATGGACCGAAAACAGGACCGGTTAATAGTTGAGGAACCAAGGACAGGCCCGGCTGATAGGCTAAACTCTTATTATGATTTAACTTGCAGTATAATTATTCACCACCTCTAGTAGCAGTAATATAGGCAGAGGTTTACTTAACAACGAACTAATAGTCTCTGTAAACTTGCAGTGTCAATAGACCTGCCCGGCTAAACTAGTGTTAGTGCAGTGACTACTATGAGACACAGGTTTCTATAACTGCCACGTAGTAGAGTGGGTGCAGAGGCTTATTTAGCAACAAGCTCTATCTCTAATTAACTCCAGTGCCACTACTAACTCATAAACTTGCCCAGCTAAACTAGTGTTTATGCAGTTACTATTATGAGATGTAGGTTTTATAACTGTCACATAGTAGGTTGGTGCAGAGGCTTACAGTTTGATTTTGGAGATGCAAAATTCTTTAACTTCTGCTCACAACTTTATTCACTGCTAACCCTGCACAAATACAAACAATTCAAGCTTATATAGTATGTCCTTAACAGGAAAAGTTTTTAATGGGTCATCTACATTCGCTTTTATACAACCTCTGACCAGTACATATTTGAGCCAGAACTGATTAAAAAGTACTTAAAATAGTTTTTAAACATCCACAACACAAACTCGTAACTTATTCGTAATAAAAATACAATAATAATAATTAATAGGAAATAATTACAATGAAACATTGAACAAAAATGCAAAGAATAAATTACATTAAACAGCATTCACATGGCGCTCGCTATTGATGACTTTCTTTTTACCAGTCTGGTTGCTTTGATGCTAAATCACTGCTGACAAAAATTTGCGGCGTCAAAACCTATTCTGACCATAGGGATCGCTGTTGGCCTTCCATGAAGCAATGGTTGTTCCGCCCATCTTGGCGTTCAGCACTAACAGTGTTATAGAAGATTGTGTCGGCGGCCTCTCCAGATGACGAAATTGATTTGAACGACACTTGAGACATCTCTTCCTGAGCAAGCTGCTCTCTCTCACAACTGCCCTGAGCTGAATTGTTTTTTTCCTTGATTTGTATCAACATTTCACAGTTGGTTTACTTCATCACCCCCCTCTATGACTTGATTCTGGTAAATGTGCAGTAGAAGTAGCTGTGCACACCCCGCTGTTTCTTGAAAAGACTGAGACAACTGTCTATGCTGCATGGCCTCTAATCAGGTTGACTCATTTGTGCAGCCACAGAAAAGAAGAGACTAGTAGGAATATCGGGGAAAAATTCAGCTGTTCCTGGTGGCTCTCATGGCTGTAAAATTGTCAGAGCTTGAGAGGATAAGTAGAATAGCTCATGGGAATTATTCTGACACCAAACACAGCTGCCTAATACAAGCAGTCTTGCGGCTACAGCAGTTTCAAATTTCTCCCGGTCTTTCCGACTATCACCCCGCGGGTGGCTTCCACTAATTTTGTTTGTGCGTGTCATTGAACAGCTTGTTCATGACACAGTGTTTGCTGTAACTGGTTAGTGGACTTTGCCTTTGTCTGAGAATCAGAAAAAATCTTTTCCAATTGCCAGTGGGATAGCCAGCAGTGGGAGCTGGGTAATTAATATTCCATTGTCTGCATCTTTCACAGTTTTTGTCTGGCCTGCATCGAATTTACTAGAGAGGTTAACCTATCTACTCTTTGGGTGTTCAGGCATGTACCATGATACTTTCTTTGTCATGTGAAATGTTGTAGGGGCAAACCGTCAATATTGATGGGTAAAGCCAATTTCTTCATTCTAAACGATACTTCTGGATCAGATCTGCCTCCAGCAGTCTAATGCTCTATCTCAGCAGCCTCCCATGTGTGTCCATACCTGGTAGTTCGTGTTCAGCAATGATATTGGTGGAGTCCTGCAGTTGCATAAGGTACTAGTGGCTGGTGAGGAATGGCATTTATACTTTGGCATCCCCATTTATTTTTCTTATGACCAAGCTAGCATTTGTCGTAAGGCTACGAAACTGAACCGAGACTTTTATCGTACCGTAAAAGGGTATTTTCGAACATTCGGCTTACGAGCTGTGTGGCTCACTATCCTGTATGGTCTCCTTGACCAATCATGCTAAGCAATGGTACATTCACCATGACAGCAAAGTTGTCGTACATCCTGTGTTTACAAGTAAGGATAGCGATTATGCTTCCGATTTTCTAGAAAATAAGTAAATTGCCTGATATGGGCACTCTAAGACAGGGTGAGTGGAGCCAGGGCCTGTGCTTTTGCAGGGGGTGAATAGGACTTGCTCACATGGGATATTCTGTAGGTTCGTTTCTCTTATGGGACTTGGGTTCACTCAATTGTGTCTCCATGCCTGTTGCCACATTGCAAAAGTGAAACATTTAATTTATGTGTAGATGCTTGGCTAGGTGTGGCGGGCCACCATCTCAGAGGGCAATTTCTCTGAAATTGGTCAAGTTCGCCACACTCCTAACATTATGATACAGGTGTAACATTCACCAGAGGTGTAGGCCACGGGGTATGATCTTTCCTCAAAGATTTGATAGGATAGATCAAAACCTTCAGTGTGTCTAGTAATGTTGAAATGGGTTCACTGAGTGGTACTGACTTGCAGATACTCATTTCCCACTGATACTGCACCTGCAAAATTGGCTGGCTAAATGGTCAGTGTTTGCCATTGCAGGTATGCATTTCCTATCATCATGCCTAAGGTATCCAACATCATCAGATTTCTGAATCTAGAGGAAGGTTGTCAATTGCACCCAAACTAGTCACTCAACTTAATTGGCATGGTTTTCGATTGTTGTCTTGATATCTCCTCTAGTGGTGTTATTCCAAACCGTGCTTTCAAACCAGTAAATGTTACTTGTAAGTGTGTGGGTATGCTATACTCTAGCAAGCCACCATGCAACCATTCTCTCAGGTGCTGAATAGTTATGTGTTTGGGCCAGTGGCGGATCTGGACAGTCACAGAGGGGGGAGCCCATTTGTAAAAAAATATTTCGGCGCGGAGCGCCGAAAATTTTTTTGGCTCTTTTTTAAAATAATTTGCTCTCCTACTGACTCAAAATTGGATCCCCCATGTACAGTGTTGAAGAAACTGCTATGACACTGGATTCTAGAACCAGTATTTTGCAAGTTTCAGAGATATTATAATACAACTGCCATTGTATAGCACCTAAAATGCAAGGAAACAATAATAATAATTTAAAAAATAATAATACTTAAAAAGTTTATTTATTTATAATGATGCTTATTACTTTAAATTAATATATAACAGTTATTATAATAATAAAAACAAGTTCTTCATTATGATGACGTAACAGTTTAAGTACTAAATATTATTATACACTATTTATTTATCAATAATAAATTATTATTACATTATTATAGAAATAAAGAACTACCATCATTTATTATAATTAAACTACTACATCATCATAGATCATCATAATAATAATAAACAAAAAAATAATAATACACAAGATAACAACAAAAAGAATTACTTCAATGAGGATGATAATAATAATTAAATACTCATTTATAATTATTGTTATAATTATCATTAGTATTATTGTTATAAAAAATGATAATAATTAATAAATAATAAGTAACTAATGATAATTAATAAAATAATTAATAAAAATAATAATAAAAAATAATTATAATAATAAATAATAATAATCGTTATTTCTAATTGACAACTAATAGTAAAATTTGGGTTGTTGGTTGCATTGAATAAACGGCAAGTAACAATGCTTACTTGAGAGCTGAAACTATTGCAAAGGTCAACCACTCTTGCCATGAAAAAAAAATAATGGGACTTTTTCTTTATTAATAATAATATTGGTAGTAGTAGTAGCTTCTGCAATTTTGACGACCAGACGTAAACTGAAAGACCTTGACCTTTTGGCTGGCCATGTTTGCACCAAAAAGCAGACAAAGCGTTTGCACATTTAAACAGCCCTGAACTAGAGTCAAAATTATTGGATCTTGGGTTATATAGCTGTTTCTCACAATCATCTTTATTGATTAATAATGGGCTTCTTATTACAAGAGATATCTAGAAGCTGATATCGATGGAAATTTTCAGCTAAATTCTCAGAGATTTTTTGCCTCATATTCATGGGTAGGGGGGAGGGGGGGAGGAGCCTGGGCTCCTAGGGCTCACCCTCCAGATCCGCCACTGGTTTAGGCCATTCATTGGCCTCAGCGAATCAGTTGATGAAATACTCTACATCGCTCGTGCATTCATACTTCAGTGTGGTGAATGGGGTGTGTGCATTAACAGGGAGTGGCAGTGTGGCAGCAAGAGGAGTAAGTCATCTGTTGGTATACAACTGGGACCTAGTAATAGGAACACATGGTTGATATCAGTATGTAAATGGCCTGCGTTGATGAACACAAGGCTGGTATCAGGGTAATCAGAGCTGACATTGGTTAATATAGCGCAGGTGTGCCTGAAAGATGGACCGTTTCTTGGAATATAGGGCTATTATTTACTGCTGGTATCAAAGTGAGACTCAAAGTCAATGCATTTGACGGGGCCAAATGTTGCAGCTCAAAGTAAGACTCAATAAAAAGGCAAGAGTATCTGTTTTGTGACTTCTGTGCAATGACATACAGGGTCAGTAATGATTCTGTCAGCAGTAGTGAAGACTGTTTATTGTAGTGGTTGGCTGACGGATGGCGGAGAGAAGACTCTACTCAGTCACCAGAAGTTGCTGTACACATCAGTGTTAGTATTGCATTTTGCAGAGCCGAAGTGACAGTCCGAGTTAACTTTCAGCATAACACTGAGCTTTCAACATGGAATGTAGAGTCGTTATGCTGTGTAGTGGATTCCACCGTCCACACAACGTAACCACTAACTTGTTCAATAATAACTTAATACAGACAGACATCCTGTTTGCTGACACAGCCATTTGGTCAGCTTCTACAGACTCGACAACCACTGAGTCCTATCACAAGAGAGGGCCCTGGGCGCTAATGGTTGAATTAAACTGTTATGGAGAAGTAACTAAACTCCACAACTAGAGGTAAGCTCTCAGCTCTGATGTATAACTTGGTGCTATTGAGTTCATAAATTTATTACAATGTACAGTGCACAATTCTTGTATAAAAGCGATGGTAGCAGTGGCCAAAAGTGGCAATAGCAACAGCATTTGGCAAGTGACAATGAGTACAAAAAATGTTGGCCTACAAAAAACAAGAAGTTACCAGGTAACCATTGGCCTACTAAGATAATAGACCAATGATAAAACACATAATATGTAGGCAGATAATTACGATCACAAGTGAAACACACAGACCAGGAAAAACATTAAACATGAATTGCACGTAATTTAAGGGGCAAGCCACTGAATTATTGTCCAGTGCAAAGTGCTGCTAGAGGTCTCTAAGATCTTGGCTAGGTCCTTGGTCTGTGTCCAGCCTTTAGTCCCAAAATACTGGCATCTGAAGCTACTTGGGATGTGGAAAGGGGCTTCTGTGATCCTTAGGCTACTTTTGGCTTCTCTGTGTATGGTAGTTAGTTTTGGTCGGTCCAGAACACCTTGGCAGGGCCAGGACTGTTCTGTTATTTTGCTGGTACAGGCGATTATGCTATGCATTGGGTGGCAACTCTGCCAGCTCACTACATCGTTTCTGCTAATGTTAACTGTGAGTCTCACTGATGTGAAATGGCTATCACAGGCAACTCTTTGACACACCGATCATGACAGACCTCCACCAAAACCCACCACAGTATGTTGCTCATATGTCATTGTTACATCTGGTTTGCAGGCTTGTTTCTGATAATCTGGATTGTAAAATCCTACAGTGTCTTAGCTTATCACTTTTTTGCTGTTATAGTTAGTTTTATTGATACATTTCAACAAATGTTTCGATGTGTTTTTCATGTGAAGTAATATGAGTAGTAATATATGAGCAGATCTCCCTACCAAGTGTTTTTTTGTGGATTAGATCATGGGGGTTATGCAATGAGTTACGACGTTGGATGGATTCGCCGAGTTTATATTGTATTTCATTTGAGAGGCATTTGAGTGGCATTTGAGTGGCATTTAAGTGGCATTTGAGTTTTGATTATTTTTTTACTTAATTTGAACTTATATGGTATATAGATTTTGAATGTATGGCATTCAAGTTTTGATAATTTTTTACATAATAATATATATTTATTACATAATAAGCAGGGGTAAATCTTCCCATATAATATAGCTAGAGTCAGTAAAGACTAAGTAATACAAAGCACTAGGTCTTGTAATGATAATCAATGCAAAGTCTTTTCCTTTACATCGCATCTTAAAAAATCCTCAAATGAGGTGTGGTAACACGTCTGACATCATACCAAAGAACACTTTTATTTTTCGGTTTTCCCTTTCTACCCAAATATACAACGTTAAACGGAGGGGGGTAACTATCACAGCTGAGTTTTTTAGCTATTTCAACTGGACAAAAAAGTATTTTGGGTTCGAGTTCATTTATATCTGAAGGATCATGGTAGCAAACTTGAGAATATCTACACTTCTCCTTACTTGATGGATGTATCACACCAGTCACTCGTATAATGCTTGGGATAGGAAGATCTTCAAATGTTTTGCAAACCGGAACTTTTGGTGAGTCAATCACTTGAGAACCTTTAGACTTTTCTATGAATCAATATATGATTATATACATTTTATTGTATAATAAGTAGGGAAAATCTCTCCATATAATATAGTTAGAGTCAGTAAATAGTAAGTAATACAAAACAGTACAACTTGTAATGTCAATCAATACACAGGCTTTTTTTATACATTCATTCATGTATGGATAATTATGTGCATATTTATGACTATTTCTATATAAAATTTTGGAAAAACATCAAATTAGCTCTCTAGATGGTTAAATAATTGCAATAGAAAACATTATATCTTAAATTTTGAGAAAATCATCAAATTAACCCTTTAGATGATTAAAATTTTACAGTAAATTTTGCATAATACAAAGCACTATAGTTCGTTTTATCCGCTTGAGACTACCTGTTGTCAGCATTCGATATTGAGTTTACATACCATCAACACCAAGCTGTTCATCAAAATTTTGTAATTCGTTTTCTAGGAATTCCTTAAGAACTTCATCCTCATTATTCGTTTTTGTTAGCTCCTCATTGGAATTTGTTTGTGTGCAATATTGCTCCCAATCACTAGCGTTGGTTGAAGAAATGAAGACAACATTGTGGTATGGAATAGGATTTCCATTCTTACTCTGTTTTTTTCCTTTGTAAATCATCATACCAGGTGCACACCTTTTAGCTTCCTCGTTGTATCTGATTGGTAGTAAAAGTGTTCTCGTCTCTCTTTTTCCATCTTTTTCAGTGACATAGCGAATGCAATTTACGATGGATTCTTCTCCATTGAATCGGAAAGGAATGAATCTTTCTACAACTTCTATGTAAGCAAAAATGGAACATTCTTTGAAATTGCTGAGATACTCGATGTCGTAAGCGAGTTTGAGTTCTTCGTCACTCATTTTTCTCAGGTTTTCAGCTTCAGCAGTAGCTTGCATTGTGGTTAAGCGTTTTGTGCTGATATGTTTGACACTGTAGTAAGTAGTCTCTGTTTTTTTTTGAGTTTTCCATCTCACCCAAGTACAAAATGTTGAAAGGTAATGGGTAGTTATCAACATTGAAGCTTTCAACTACTCTACTTGGGCAAACGACTTTCTGAAAATTCGCTCCAGTTGAATTATCAAGATAGGTGAGAATGTAGTAATTTCCGTATGCAGCAGTATTCTGTTCAATAGAAACGATTTACAAAACTGATGGAACAGGAAGTGATGCTAGTGTAAGAAACCCTCCAATCTTTTTCAAATCACATGCCTTCCATTTTTTGAGAGATTTGGCCATCTTGAGAGCTCTTTCAGCATCAGTGAGCAATTCTGTTTGTTCCATAGTGTTCGATGTTGTGGGTAAAACCAGTTTTGGAAGAGCTCGTCTCTTTATTGTTGCTTCTTTTGTGACAGAGTTAGAGTTTTTTCTTTTGGTGGGTGTTTTGAGTGTTTTTTGTTTGTTTTCGATTAGTTTTAAATCCATGTAAGAAGCAGAAAATCCCTCCATAGTATTCTAAGAAAGAAAGAAATAATATATAATTCAGCTTTTCATGTGTAACTAAAAGATTATTTATTTCATACTTTACATTATAGCTAAACTAATTTTGATCTTTGCTAGGTAGGGAATAATAAATTTTTTAAGTTTTACCTTTTATAAAGAGAAAGCTCCTAGTAGTTGCAATGGAAGGTGTAGTAGATGTTGCTTTTCTGCTTGCTGTTGTAGAACTGGATGCTTTCTGTGTGAAAACAGTGGCTCTTAAATAGCTAGAGTTGCAATGGTTAAGTCTATGAATACCAACCTTCTTTATAATATAACTATGAATCAGCATTTTGTCCACGCGAAAACCAATGCTTTCGCGGGAATAAATAATTTATTTTCACGCGAATGGAAACCGTTGCTTTCGCTGGAATAAAAAATTTAATTTCACGCGAAAACAAACCAATGCTTTCGCGGGAATACAAACTTTATTTTCACGCGAAAGCATTGGTTTGTATTCGTGTGAAAATAAAATTTGTATTCTCGCGAAAGCAACGGTTTCCATTCGCGTGAAAATAAAATATTTATTCCCGCGAAAGCAACGGTTTCCATTCGCGTGAAAATAAATTATTTATTCTCGCGAAAACAACGGTTTCCATACGCGTGAAAATAAATTATCTATTCCCGCGAAAACAACAGTTTCCATTAGCGTGAAAATAAAATATTTATTCCCGCGAAAGCAAAGGTTTCCATTCGCGTGAAAATAAATTATTTATTCCCGCGAAAACAACGGTTTCAATTCGCGTGAAAATAAATTATTTATTCCCGCGAAAACAACGTTTTCCATTCGCGTGAAAATAAATTATTTATTCCCGCAAAAACAACGGTTTCATTCGCGTGAAAACAAAATTTGTATTCCCGCGAAAGCAACGGTTTCCATTCGCGTGAAAATAAAATATTTATTCCCGCAAAGCAACGGATTCCATTCGCGTGAAAATAAATTATTTATTCCCGCGAAAACAACGGTTTCCATTCGCATGAAAATAAATTATTTATTCCCGCGAAAACAACGGTTTCCATTCGCGTGAAAATAAATTATTTATTCCCGCGAAAACAACGGTTTCCATTCGCGTGAAAAAAAATTATTTATTCCCGCGAAAACAACGGTTTCCATTCGCGTGAAAATAAATTATTTATTCCTGCGAAAACAATGGTTTCCATACGCGTGAAAATAAATTGTTTATTCCCGCAAAAGCGACGGTTTCCATTCACGTGAAAATAAATTATTTATTCCCGCGAAAGCATTGGGTTGTATTCGTGTGAAAAAATGCTGATTCATAGGATTTAATCAATGAAACTTTACCTATTTAAGAGCCACTGTTTTCACACAGAAAGCAGCCAGTTCTACAACAGCGATCGGAGGAGCAACATCTACTACTACATCCACTGACTATTCAAAGTTTTTCTGTGTGAATTTGAAAGTTTTCATTGAACTTAAGACTTAATTATCTGACTTAATTATCTCACTTAATTATTTGTCTACTTAAAAAGTAATACTTTCACACAATAAACCACTCGTTCTAGCAACAGTAACTGAAGACTCAACATCTACTATATAATATACCAACTGACTACTAGGAGTTTTATTCACAAGGTAAAATTTATTAGCTGAGACATTTAACTTGCCTTTTTATGTGCTATTGTCACTTCTATTAAAAAGTAATGATTTTATTGTTATTATAGTGCTATGGAAACAGAAGAGGAGGATACTGATGCAGACATACATAAGAAATGGGAATAGCTCATGAGAAATCAAAATGATATCAGTTTTTCAAACGCTGATAATGAATACATGAATGATGAATGCAATGCTGAATATGAAAATGAAATGGAGATAGAACTTGAAAATGCTTTTCAAGACAAACCTTCGAATTTTCAAGTTTCAGCAACTACTGAAAATACGATAGCCTTTGATATGCAGTAAGTTTTTAAAATCATAAATTAATAATGTTAGTAGAGTAATTTCTTTTGTTGGTTTTTTATAGTCATCTCATGAATCAGCAAAAATAATGCGTTATCTCTTTATTGTAGACAGGACTCAGAATATCAGAGAGTTAATGTAAAAGAGGGAGTTGAGAATTCATCTCATAGTACATAGTAAGTTTTCAAAACCTAACTGATAATAATGTTTGAGCCTTTTTTTCCTAATTCCATTTTAAAAATTAATTGATAATGGTGTTTAGGTCATTTTTTCTTCTGTTACATTTCATACAAAATGTATGTGAATGTTTTATAGAACAACTATTATGTGTTAAAATTTCTATTGCAGACAAAGTTTAAATTATCGGGAGGAGAATGTAAAAGAAAAAACCCTGAAATTTCCCCTAATTGGAAATGGTTAGAAGAAAATCTCATTTGTTTTCGTTTACCTGATGAAACAATCAATCAAATAGGATTTGGTGCTGAACCTTCACCACCAAAGATTAGCATAATAGCTCAAGATATAGAGCCAGTTGTGGAGGAGATAGTTGAAGAAAATGAGAATGATCCAATCATAGAAAATGAAGAAGAAGAAGAAGAAGAAGAAGAAGAAGAAGAAGAAGAAGAAGAAGAAGAGGAAGAAGCACAAGAGGAAGAACAAGAAAAACAAGAA
This sequence comes from Cryptosula pallasiana, assembly GCA_945261195.1. Classification (NCBI taxonomy): domain Eukaryota; kingdom Metazoa; phylum Bryozoa; class Gymnolaemata; order Cheilostomatida; family Cryptosulidae; genus Cryptosula; species Cryptosula pallasiana. Next base: position 7,005,609 of record OX183137.1, read on the forward strand.
AAAGAAGAAATGGAAGATTTAAATTTTGAAAGACCTGCCCGAGTATCAACCCTAGGTATTTTTGATGATAGCATAGCTCCAACTTTTCAAGATGAAGAATGGGATGATTTGATAGCTAGATATTGGGGAGCTATGAAAACGAAATATAGAGCTGGAAAAGTCATAGAACTTTTAAATGTAAGACTTTGGGATGGGATTCCAAGAGACCAATCTGATACCTACCAAAATGACTATCATGATTCAAGAGTGTTAGAATTGCTAAAAAAAGTTTAAAGACAATTGAGCTCGAGAGCAAAAGTCAACTGTAGTGTAGGTTGTATACTAGAAAATAAAAATGATGGTGAACTCCGATACTTTCACTCATCATCAAACAATGCTACCGTATATCCAAAAGCTAAACTGCTTGAAACTGAAGGAGATCTTGATGACTTTTTTGTTGATGTTATGGAGACTGATCATCGTACAAATAGCTTGAGACGGAGACCAAATACGACTTGGAGATTGATGTTAATCACAAACATTTCGTTTTTTTTCCACAAACTACTCGGAATGGGAAAAGTTGGATCACCACCAGAGCATTTACCCTCTCACCTCATTAACAACAGACACATACAAACCATGTTAAAAAACACAAAAGGAATACGAATTACCAACAATCTTTGTTTTTTTAGATGTCTAGCATTACACAAAGAATTACAAAAAAACGGCGGACTTGCAAAAGATCCGATAATTAAGGAGGTAAAGGAGTACCAACAACAATATCATAGTTTCATCTATGGTGATAGTGCTAAAAGGTGTGATGGGAAAGGAGTAACAGAAGCTGATTTATTGCTTTTGGAGCAAGCATTTCAACTGAAGATAACAGTGTTTTCTTTAAATGATGATATGACTTCAACAGTTATTTGGAATTCAAACTCCAGTTGTAAGGAAAATCTATATTTGGATCTTTATATCAATCACTTCAGTCTTATTACAAACTTGGAAGGATATGTCAGAGCCTACAGATGTCCAACCTGTTCTACTTGTTATGACAGTTTGAGGAATCTGAAAAGACACAGATGTTCAATCTCAGAGGCGACAACTATGCAGTTTTCTGGAGGACAATACAGTCCTACTGCTACAATATTAGACAAACTGAAGGTTCAATTCGGGATAGATATCGGGTCAGATGATTCCTTGAGATACCATCCATTTTTTGCAACATTCGACATAGAATGTTTGTTACCTAATTGCGAAAAAGATCGAGATACAGACACGACCATTTACACGAATGAGCATAAACTTTTAAGTATTTCAATTTGTTCAAACGTACCAGGCTTCAACAACCCGTGTTGTATTGTCAATAAAGGGGATGATGATGAATGCGTTGGAAAGTTCATTGAATACTTGGAAGATATTAGTGAAGAATCATATAGCCGATTGGAAAAACAATTTTCGCAAATCATAAAACAGATAGAAGGTGAATTACAACGACTGGAAGAAGCTGAAGAAAAGTATCGTAGTGATTTTGAAAAAAATCGTTTCAGACGGAGAACAGGAGCTGAAAAAGTTCTGGATGATTTGTACAGCTATATGAAAAAACTCCCTATTCTAGGTTTCAATTCACAGACTTATGATGTCAATGTGATGAAAGGAAAACTGCTTCAAAAATTGAAAGATGTCTCCGACACAGATTTTGATTTTGTTATAAAAAAAGGAACCAAGATGCCTGTTATCGGAATAGGATCTTTTTGGTTTTTAGATTGTACAAACTTCATCGCTCCTGGATATAGCTATGAAATGTATCTCAAAGCATACAAATGTGAAGCCGGAAAAGGATTTTTTCCTTATGAATGGATGAAAGACTTGGAACAACTTAATCAAGAACATCTACCTCCAAGAGAAGCTTTTTACAGTTCTTTAAAAAGAAAGAATATCAGTGAAGAAGAGTACATAATTTGTCAAGAAGCATGGAAAGATAACGACATGAAGACAATGAGGGATTTTTTAAAATGGTACAACAACTTGGATGTAAAACCATTTGTTCAAGCGTTGGAAAGACAAAGATCGATCTACAGAGAGCTTGGGATCGATATGTTAAAATATGGTATATCTTTACCAGGATTAGCGATTCGATAGATGTTTAACAAAGCTCCTCAACCACCCCCTCCATAACTCTCTACATATTTGGATTTTGATGAACTTGGTAACTCATTTCGTCAGACTCTCCCAATTTGTCTGATTGACAACTGCAATGCAAAACTTTATCCTCTAATAAAGAAAAACATAGTTGGTGGGCCAAGTCTAGTGATGCATAGATATCACGAAAAAGGTATAACTAAAATTAGAGAACATTGGTTGGGAAAAGAAGCAAAGGTTTGTGATAGAATCTATGGAGTTGATGCAAATGCGCTCTATTAATGGTGTATGATGCAATCAATGCCTACCGGCTATCCTCGAAGAAGAAAAATCGAAAACTCCTTTGTCGCTGAACCAGTAAAATTTAGCAAGGTAGCTCATAGCTGGTTACAGTTCCAAATGTTCTCAAAAAAAATCAGACATCAGCTCAATGGAGGAGAGGTTACTCTTGGACAGCGAGGATTACCAGTTAAAGGATTCTGTGTTGAAAATCGTCATGTCTTTCAATTCCATGGATGTTTTTGGCATGGACACAACTGCTCTTATAACAACGCTAAAGAGCAAGAGCTTCAAGCTAGTGGAAGAAAATCAAAAGCAAATCTGTTTAAAACTATGATGGAAAATGAAGAATATCTTCGAGCATTAGGTTACACTGTAATCTCGATTTGGGAGTGTGACTGGATGAAACGTGTAAAAACTCATACAAATTTACAAAAATTGGTCAACACGTTTTACAATTCTTTCTACCCTAAAATACTTGAAAAAAGCTGAATCAAGAAGAAGTGTTGGAGAGAGTTCAATCAGAGGAATTCTTCGGATTTGTTGAATGTGACATCGAAGTTCCTGAGGAAGAGGAAGAAAAGTTCTCCGAAATGCCTCCGATTTTTAAAAATACGATGTTAACCAGAGAACACTTGAGCGATGAAATGAAAGTCTTTGCTGAAGCCGAAGGTTTTTTAAAGACTCCTCAACGCTCATTAGTTGGAAGTATGTACGGAGATAAGATATTGCTAATTAGTCCTTTGTTGAAATGGTACTTGAAACAAGGATTGAAAGTCACCAAAGCTTATCAGCTAATAGAATATATTCCTAGAAAAGCTTTTGAAGCTTTTAGAACATCGGTTTCAGACGCTAGGAGAATGGGAGATGCAGACCCTAGTCAAGAATTACTCGCTACTACTAGCAAGTTGGTAGGAAATGCTGCTTATGGAAAAACAATCACTGATAAAGAAAAACATACCACCATCAAGTTCATCGAAGGCGCCAGAAAAGCTTCATTTCGTATCAGAGGAAACAAATTTATCTCCATGGAAGAGATAGCAGATGATTTTTATGAAATCGTAACCTGTAAACAACTAGTAAGTTTTAAAACAATTATTTTGCAATTCAAAATTTATATTCCACAAGTTTACTTTGCTAATCAGTATCACCGTCATTTCAGCTAACTATGAATGTTCCAGTACACTTGGGTTTCTTAGTGCTACAGTATGCTAAACTGAGAATGCTACAGTTTTACTACGGCTTTATGGATAAGTAAGTAAAACCTAATTCCCTACTATTATCATGTATAAGTAAGTAAAACTTCCAAATTATCGAAACAATCTTTTTATTTATAGATATATTGACAGAAGTGATTTCCAATATGTTGAAATGAATACAGATAGCGCATACATGGCGTTGAGCGGAACATTAGAAACACTGGTAAAACCAAGTATGAAAAAAGAGTTTTACAATGAATATGGTGATTGGTTTCCACGACCATACTGTGACAAACATAGGGATGAATTTTTAAGAATCAAAACAATGGGTTTAGAATGGAGCATGCAAGATTGTTGTGAAAAAGTACTAAAACATGGAAAAAGAACACCTGGATTGTTTAAAGAGGAATTTACCGGAGATGGAATTGTTGCGCTTAACTCTAAATCCTATTATTGCTGGGGAGAAAAAGGAAACAAGCTTAGCTCAAAAGGTTTGAACAAACGAATTAATCAATTGAACAAAGACAGTTATCTAAATGTATTGAACAAAAAAAGTCGTTTATGGGTAAAAATCGAGGATTTGTAGTAAAGGATAAAAAAATGTTGACATACAAGCAAATAAAGCTAGGACTCACATATTTTTATGCTAAAAGACGAGTGTGTTCTGATGGAGTATCTACCGAACCTACTTTGGCTTAAATAAAAACCTTCATAATAGTCTTCTTTTTAGAATAGTTACTATAACTATATATATATATATATATATATATATATATATATATATATATATATATATATATATATATATATATATATATATATATATATATATATATATATATATATATATATATATATATATATATATATATATATATATATAATACAAGAAATCATTCATCGTATACATATATAGACTTGATCTCGAATGCTGATGATATGTGGTCTCAAGTGAATAAATGAAGGTTATAGTACTTTGCACTACATAAAATTTACAGTAAATTTTAATAGATATAATGTTTTCTATCACAATTATTCCCCAAATACTGTAAATTTTAACCATATAGAAGGCTAATTTGAGGATTTAAGATGCGATGTAAAGGAAAAGACTTTGCATTGATTATCATTACAAAACCTAGTGCTTTGTATTATTTAGTCTTTACTGACACTAGCTATATTATATGGGAAGGTTTACCCCTGCTTATTATGTAATAAATGTATATAATTATATATTGATTCATTTTTAATCAATGTATTTATTCAAGCTAGATATAACTCCTCTCTCCTCTCTCTCTCAAAATGCTATATGAGTTCGACTAATGTAAAAAAATTATCAAAAACTTAAATGCCATACATTCAAAATCTATACACCATATAAGTTCAAATTAAGTAAAAAAATAATCAAAAACTCAAATGCCACTTAAATGCCACTCAAATGCCACTCAAATGCCCCTCAAATACAATACAATATAAACTCGGCAAATCCATCCAACGCCGTAACCCATTGCATCACCCCAGATTTTAACCCCACAAAAAAACACTTGGTAGGGAGATCTGCTCATATATTACTACTAATATGTTTCTGTTACATTGCTGATAACTAAAGGCTGCTCCACACGGCAACGAAACGAAGACGAAACGTCAAATTAATTTCGTAACGAAAATAAATTTGCCCAACGAAAGCCCTACCGTCACTTCGGTAGCGTTACGGTGACGTTTCGTCCAGACCTAGCAGTGCTTGGTTGGCATTTTTTCGTTAGTCGATCATTGGTCAAAAGTCTTTTCTGCATTTTGCTATTGGCCACACAAGGCGTAACTTCATTGGTCCATGTTGCGTTAGTGGCGCTAAACACAGCACATGTTACTAAAATTTATTATTATAATAATTTTAATAATTATTATTACTACTACTAGTAGTAGTATTATATTAAATACTACCATTGGCTGGCAGTTGTTTATTGTTATTAAATTTGCCTAATGATGTTATTATTATAATAAAAATTATTAGAATTATTAAAGTAATTATTATTACAGTACAGTTAATTATTATTTTTTTAATAAAAATTGGGCCTACTGCAACAAAATAACAAATGATTCATCATCATCATTATTTATAATTATTATTAGAAGGAATTAAAAGGAGCCTAGCACTTATAAAATTACTAGTCTGGTGAGTGAGTAATAATAATGATAACCACCAGTTGATAAATAATTAAGTTTACTCACCGATAAATTAACTAAATCGAATATCTGAAAGCTGTCCGTACAGAAGAACTAGTAGAAGAACTACTAGTATTGAATACTACTATTATTATGATTGGCGGCAGTTGTTATTACAATTCGTGTATTGTCATTGGCTGGCAGTTGTTTGTCGTTGATCGGCTACATGCAGTTTCGTTAGCGTGTGAAGCAAATTTCGTTAACAATGCACCGAAACGAAAAATTTTTCGTTTCGGCCAGTTCGTTTCGTCCTCGTTTCGTTGCCGTGTGGAGCAGCCTTAACTGTTAGAAATTGTTTTAGAACTATTGATCTATTCTGGAAGTACCCAAGTACAAATAGCATTTTGTTATGCATATTTCAACATTAACTTTAAATCAAAACTGATTGCCCAACTCAATAGGAGCAATACCTTAATTATTGGAAATTCATTTCACAAAGTATACAAGAATGCAATAAATTTCACTAACTGTTACATGTATATCGTTGTTTGCTAAAACTAAGACAAACATTGCAGTTCGCATTCACGACATTTAAATTTAATTTCTGTAGGTTTTCATTTCAAGAATGACAAAATTGACTCACCCATTATTTTTTTATTGAGTTCGTACGTTAACGTATCTTCCTTAAGTTTGTTCAGCACTTTGTCTATACTTTCGTCCATCTTCTGTATTTTGCTCTCAATGTTTTTATTCATTTCTTCCAACTTGCTCACCCTTTTTTCCAATTCAGACGATTTTCCATTCAGGTCTGTTAAAAGGTGTACCAAAGATACTTCAGTACTTTCACCACAATATGCACTGGTAGTATAATAAGAGTGGGTCTCCGAATGGTTAAGCGGGACAATCGGGCTCTGATAGCTAAGCAAGGTGCCTTATTGTGAGCATTAGGTGTCAGGAGAACCCCGGAGGTGTTTTTTTATCCGCACCAGATATGGAATTCTGGTTTGTAGATCAGTGTGTATTATGGAGTTAGTGCACCAGGCGCCAAATATAGCAGCCCGATTTGTAGAATGGTATGAAATGTGGTGTGTATGTATGTATAAATGATTTTTACTACCTTCTCAGTTTTCGTGAAAAATATTTTTCTTTTTTGTACTTTTTCTGATAAGCATTATCTAGAACCCTAGGTTTCTTTTTTGTGCAGCAGGATAATTGTAAGGTTTACATCTTTCTTGAATTATGGTTTTGATTATTGTTTGAGTTTTAACATATTTTGGTGAAAACTGGTGGGATATTTTAGTATAAAAAGCTGAAATGTATTACAAAACAATTGATAGGCAAGACATGGGGTGAAGAAAATGTGGAGATGAAAGAAACAAGTGCAACAGATATAGTTGATGGTGGCAAAAGCAAAATTTTACACAATGTCTTGACTCTTTGAATTTCGATCGCTCCGACCAACAAATGAGCTCATCGGTCACCTGATTTTTGCAAAAAAGTTCAATCTTCAAAATTTTATTAAAATTCATCTTGATGATTTGGTAACAAATTTGAGCACATATGAATCAGCATTCTCTCTTTTATGAGGAGAATTATTAACATATTGATTCCACCTGTCTAAACTAGTTTTAAAAGTTTTTTAGTTCGGAGACCAATTTTTAGTAATGACCTCAACAGATCAAACAGTAACAAAAAAAATAAAACATTAAACATAAAATTGATAGCACAGCTGAAAAGAAGACAAAATTCTGATAAGACTAGCAAAGCTTGAAGCAAAAATATGCAAAAAAAGTGTTAGAATATAGTAACAACAATCTGGCACTGGCTGCACAGTTTACCGAAAATTTCGGAAATTTTTTTTCTGAAAAAAATTATTATTTTTATTACAAGCTATAATAAAGCCCTCATTGGTGCACGAATGAACTAGAAACATTTAGAGCTACATTTTGATGTAAAGAACAACATCAATCAACAACTTTACAAAAACAATAAAAAAAAATTAATTATTTATTATCAATGCCGTATCCAAATAATTAATTACTGTCTTTCTTACTAACCTTCAATTCCATTATCAGAGAGCTAAGATATTATTAAAATAAACTAAATGAGAAGAAAACAATGTGGTTGCTCCTTTCGCGAAAAAAATGCTCCTCAATATGAAAAATATTCCGAAATTGAAAACAGGAAGTGATGGGTCAAGGATATTTGGAATTGTTTCCGTTTAGAAGGCCGTAGAGTCTTCAAACAAAAACCAGAAAATAGGCAATTCTCTGTTCTACACTATGATACAGAAATCATTTATGTCAGTCTACATAAACCTCTGCAATAAGTTCCGAAAACCGAACAAAATAAATTACGAGCACTGCTCTACGAAGGAATTTTGGTCACATAACTCCAATCACGAGCACTGCTCTATAGAGGACTTTTATGAGTTTAACTTTGAAACAAAAAGCAATGGTAGTTAAAATAAAGTTGGTAATGGTTGTCAGATTTTTTGCACTTTTGGAGGCATTAGTGAGTTTAGTTTCTATGAAAGCGCTATTGAACAGATGCAAAAGACAAAAATTATTCCAATTTGATCACAAATGAAACCTTTATTAATAGAAAGCCATCTGACTCATCATGGAGTTTACTTTTAGATAATGTGCCGAGCAAACTGGTTTTGGAAAAACCCAGGCAATTTAACTAATCAGTAAAGCTTGCCAGATTCTAGCTCTTCTTTCACCAGTAAAAACACATTAATGTGACAGTGCCTATTAAAAGCTTTTGGTGGCTCAATAGGAGTGATATTGTAGAGGAAATGTGCCGACAGCTACATAGCAGGTGGACAGTACTATTTATTTACCTGCCGAACTGTACACTTATTTTATTTACCTGCCGAACTGTACATTCATTCACTTACTCATTTATTCACTTATTCCTTACATTTATTATTACACAGATTTTCATATTGTCATACATGTGCTTGGGCAGCCAGCCGTGCAGCCAAGTCCCACCCGTTCTATGTTTACGTATGTTCTATTGGTGTTTTAGCAACCAATCCGCTGTACAGGCGTGGCCTGCTTTTGTGTTCTATCTGTCAGTCACTATTATGTAATTTTTATCGTATAAATAACCATGTAGTGTCTAAATAAAATCAGAGTTAGCCTACACTCTCACTTGCTTGTTGATTCACATGCATAAGCGCACTTATGCTAAAGCACAGGTAGCTTAGTAGAAAAGATACAAGTAAGCTCTTGCACTGATTGCGCTGGCAGAGGAACTTACAAAGTTCAAACACTTGCACAATAAGCTTGGACAGAGAAATTGCACTGAAACAAGTCGGCTAGTAACTAGGATAATAGTCAGTAGAAAGTGGTCAGTCAATTCGACTCACACTGCACTTGACCTACGGGCAAGTGATACTGGAACGATTATTCGAATGGCTAGTTCAACCTAACACACCTATTCCGCCGAATAGAAAATCAGTGGAAAGTGAGAGAGTTGTGACAACTCCTCACTGTGTATTCCTTACGGGCGTACAACGCTGCAAATTCTATTCCCTTGGTTTAGGCTGCGAGCGAGTTGGAAGGCGTACACTGCACTGTTGTAACTCACTTACTACCGTGGGCCGCTGTACAGGTGACAGCTACCACTTCACCCTAAATTCCTGTACAATATTTTACTCTGGGACACTCGATGGAACAAATAGTTACCCTAGAGATGGACAAAATAGACGCTTGGTAATTGGTGATTGATATGGTCAATGAATCTTTTGGCCCACGCCAATAATTTTTATAGAAAGCATAGTGATCATTTTCGAATAAGTTTCTTTAGTATCATTCAGATTATATCTTTGATTGGTACTTGTACAACTTCTCTGCCTAGTCAATGTTTTTTTCATCCAATTCTGCTTGAGATAATTTTTCCATCACCTTTCTGGCTTGGCAAGGTAATCCCAGATGATAGAAATATGACAAGATGCCTTTGGACAAGCAATAAAGAAACATCCATTGAATTTCCACTCTTGGTGAAGATATACCGTCTTTCAACATATCTTTCCCGTGTTCTCTGTAGACTGCTTGTTGTCTTTCCAAAGCTTGAACGAATGGCGTTACGTCCAAGCTGTTGTCCCACTTCAAAAAGACTCTCATGGTGCTCATGCTTTCATCTTTCCATGCTTTTTTACAAATGGCGTCATCTTCTTTACTGATACTTTTTTGCTTCAACGTGATGTAAAAAACTTGTACAGGAGATAGATCTTTTTGTTGCAGTTGGCTCAACTCTTTCATCCGTTCGTAAGGAAAAATGCTTTTGGAGGTTTGCATTTGTATGCTTTGAGATAAATTTCGTAGCTGTATCTGGGAGCAATAAAATTTGTAAAACTCAAAAATAAGAAAAATTTTGTAGCGATCACAGGCATCTTGATTCCTTTATTCATAAAAAAATTAAAATCTTTATCTAAGACATCTTTTGATTGGAGCAGCAGAATTCCTTTCATCACCTTGATTTTGTAGCTCTGTGAGTTGAAACCTAGAATAGGAAGCTTTTCCATAAACTTCATCAAATCATCCAGAACTTTGGAGGCTCCTAGTGTTTGTCGGAATCTTTTTGTTCAACAGGCGATTCACCGCAAACTTTTGTTCTCGTTTCAATGTATCTCGTCCTCCACGAGTTTTATGAATTGTGAAAAGTTTTTTCTCGCTCAGATGTACGCTTCTTCACTGATGTTCCAAATAAGAAAGTAAAATGAACTTATGTCAGAGACACAAAATTTACCTAAACATAGATCACATTATTCAACCTAGTTCTGCTCCTACTATACTACTCACACTAGCTGGTCTGGATCAGCTTCATAACTATGTTAATTTTGTGAGACCTTTCATCCTTCTCTTGGATGTGCAGGCATTGACAAAATTTGTCTAGAAACCACTGACACAGGTTATCAGCATTGCCGTAATGGAATCTTTCCAAATTTTCTATGGAATACCGGAATGGTGAAAATATCCGGATTCAGAGAGCCAGACAGAACCACCGCAGCAAGCCATGATTAGTTTTGGGCTTGAACCTTTGTCCATAGAAGTATAGTCAGAAACACCATACAGCCTTCACCATTACCACGACCTCTCTCCTGCTGACTGAAATAAAAGATTACCCTTTCTTGGTTGTTCTGGACTTCAGACAAATCTGGGCCAAGCCATCATGGCTGCATTGGTATCAGGAATGTATGAGCCACAAGGCTCACGATAACCCAATATGGAGTCTGTGATTAGGCTAATTTTTAAATGTAAAAAAGCCTGTTTATCCTCATTCCCAAAGGGCAGTCTTTGACATCAACTGGGTGCGAGGTTTGGACTTCATGGAGAAGTTTGGCATACCCTGCGGGTAATAGCTGCAGTTACTTCAGGTCATTTGGAAAGCTCCAAGTCTTAGACTGTGGCTACCTTGCCAAGGTCCATGGATACTCCATCCCTGCCCAAACAGTGGGCCTGTTTCTGCCGCAGCTCATGCTTATTTGGCTTTAACTTCAGCAAGGCTAGCTTCAAACTCTGGAAGACTTCAGCTAATCTGTCCAGATAGTTGGGGAAATCAGATGCCACGCCAACAATAAAATCCAGATACTGTAGACAGTTTTCCGATGCAAACTGCAGATTTTTTGTTGGCATTTTTATCCAGAAGCACTTGCCAGTACCCGCTGACAAGATGTGGCATTCTGAAATGTTTACTTCAGCAAGTTTGTTAGCACTTTCATCAATTCATGGAAAATAATAGGCATCAAGTTGGTTGATGCTTGTAATCAATGCGAAAGTGCCAAGACTGATTTTTTTATTTCACTAGGTTTATAGGACAACACCACTGCTGAAAGGAGAGCACTATCAACCACTTGTTCAGCAGCTGTGTTTTTGCCCTCTCCACTTCGTCCTCCTTTTCTATGCCTAGGAGTAGTATTGTAGTAGCAGATCTCGGTAAAAAAGTAGACCTGCCAACAAACCCCAAAATGTTTTTTGTTTGTCAGATTTGTTGGGTTATCATAAATAGGGATACACATTTTTTGCGACGCAATTGACAGGCACCGGGTATTTAACTAAATTGCTTTACAAAGTCACAGAAAATTCCCGAGCACAGCAATTCCAGTGCGAAAACGGGTGGAGAAGCGTTTTTTTAAGCATCAATTGGCTGAAAAAACGTAGACCCGATTTACGAAAAACTACCAATTTTTTTTGGAAGCGGCCATCTTGAATTTTCAAGAAAAACCCGTTTTTCGCATAAAACAGCTTCCCTTTAGAGAACCAACAGGCCAGTTTCGCTTAAACTTGCTGCAAAGGTGTGAAAGAGTGTACCAAGGCACAATTTTGGAGTTCAAATTGATCACACAAAGCAATCTCAAGTTGTTTCTCATTTTTAATTTTGAAAATCTCAATAAAAACGCTGCTTTCCATCGCTTTCCCGAACAAGAGTGGAACAAGCAAGAAACAAGTTAAAAATCTTATTATTTAGACCTATGTATTGTTTTTCAAAAACTTGATACTTCAAGTTTGTCCCCAAACTTGCAACACAGCAATTCCACTTTAAAAAAAACACTTCAAATTAAAATTTTGCCTGTCACTCATCAACCGCTACTCCAATTGACTCAATTTTTGCAACAAAACATCCTTCTCGACATGATCTTTCAGACCAACATTCATATGAAGTGATTCCATTTTTGCAAACGCTCGAGGTAGGGCAAAAACAAGACTTGAGAACCGCTTCAGCGAATTGTGCTTAGTAACAAGTTTTTTAAATAAAATTTTTTTGTTAATGTTGCTTTTTGTGAAATGGTGTGAAAGTGAATGGAGGAACAATTTGAAAAAAATTGAAGAAATTTGATTAGGATTTATGTATTGGCGAGCTAAGATATTCTTTTGTATGTAAGCTGAGCATACTGCCTTTTATTAACTGATATTTATGAAAAAAATTTAATGTTGCTTGATGGCCTAATGGGTAATGTTGCCGACCCCCATTGAACTATACTACCCCTGGAATGGACAATAAAAATACGCTATATAAAGTTTACATTGAGCACTGGGTAGTTGTATGGCAAAGCTCGCGGCCATTTGCAAACACTGAGATTTGTCCCCCCTGTCACTTGGACTCGCTGTTAAAGCAAGTTAACGACTCATATGACGTTTTTAATGCATTTCCTGCTATCAACAAACGACCAAGTAACTGCTGCAACGATGCTCTTCTTAGGCAACCTGAGGGAATTGACTAACAAATAAGTCAAATTTTGATGCTATGCCCCCAAGTACTGCTTACCAGCAGATGCTCTGGAAGTCTGGTACAGTCTGGTAATAATATTATTATAGTAGTAGCCTTAGGAGGAGTGGTTATTCTAACAACATTATTATTATTATTATTTTTAAGATTATTATTATTTATTTATTTATTTATTTGTTATTATTATTTATAGTTATTTAGTAGTTATTATTATTAAAATTATAATTATTATTATAGTTGTTATTATTATTAATTTTTATTATTGTAAAATCGATGATATTATTATTATTAATACTAATTATTATAATTATTAATATATATATTTATTATAATAATTATTAAACTTATTATAGTAATATATTGCACACATAGATAGATAGAAGAGTAGTCTAACAGTAAAAGCAGTAGTGTATGTATGTATGCAATAATAATAATTAATAATAATATAATTAATATTTCTAAAATAAATGTGGTGAAATTGTCCTCTCTCAATCGTTAGGTAGACTAGGCACCTCCAATTAAATAGCTAGGCAATATCAATATGAGTAGCTTTTTGAAAGCCAGAGATTATACTGGCTTTCGTGTTAGCTTTTTGTTACCTAGGAATGTAAAGCTGAGTTTTTGTGTGCTCTCCCTCTCTGATTCTGCCCTTTGAGCTGTGTGGTTGGAAAAGTAAGTTTTTCAGCTTAATTATCTTTTGTTGTTACGTGTTGTCATTGTAAATTTATATATTATATTATTCGATATTGCTCTAAATAACAGTGCCACATTATCTTTGATTCCATCTGATAGTTTGCTTGCTTGGTGGCTTGTTGACTAGTCTAGCTTGCTACACAGTATCATCAGCACTGCAGTTAGAAATAAGCTGCTGGTTAGCAAATCGGCCCGTAGGCAAGTGGGTAGCCCTCTTTATTGTTGATAGATACACATAAAACTAAAGTTGTGACCAGAGTTTGACCAGATAAATCAACTTGTATTAAGGAATCTACTACACTCGAAGCTGGGAATTGTTGATGCTACCAATCCGAGCAATTTCCACTTCATTGATGGCAGCAGTGGGATTATTTTTTGCCTCACATTATGCGCGCATTTCGTGCAACTCCTCACACCAGAACCGATGAGACTGCAAACTATCTCATGTTAGGTCGTGAATGTCGGTTGCCGGATCAGCTGCTTGAGGGTACCCATTCCCTGCAACTGACTACGCGCACAAGATATGCGTTGGAATTGAAGGAGCGTCTGGATTCAGCTCACGATTTGGTGAGGTCACACCAGAGTTTGCCTCCCAGATCAGCTGAATGGGAAGATGAGCTTTTATTCAAGCAAGGTGATCTTGTGTTGGTAGAGCGGAAGCATAAAAGGAAAGGAGTTAATCCAAAGTTGGAATCCAAGTTTGAGGGTCCTTTTACTATCAGTAAGGCCTACGGGAATGGCACATACAAAGTACCGGGGAAAGGCACGGTGAATGAAAGCCGATTAAAGCTGTTCACCCCTTGCCCGGATACAAGAGGTCAGCCGTGTGTGCCACCCCAAACTACAGACAGTGGAGCTGATAATGGTGATGCTGATAGTCAGTCGTTAGACTGGTCAGAATTTCCAGAGGCTCGGGTGGACCAAAGTCTAGCCCAAGCCGGTCAGGAATCCAGATTGTCTCCTGGAAATTATAAACTAGGACAGCCTGATAGAACTTTGGGCAGGCCAACGAGAGCTAGAAAAACCCCTGGGTACCTCAACGGGTATGTGAGGTATTAGGTGACCATACCGATAGCTCTAACGCAAGCTGAAATGCTGGTTAGATTGTGCCAATGGATAGCTAAAAGGGAAAGGTTGCTGGGTTCAGCAGTTTCTGATCGGCCAGTTGTGTTGTAGGTGTATGTTGGCAGTGCTGCTATAAATTAGGTTCAGTTTTGTTCATTTGATAGTTTTTTTACTTACACATTTATTGTCGAGCATTGTTATCACTAACTGTACACTGCAGATGACTAGTACAAATAGCGAACTTACGGAGGAAATGGAGAGACTTCTTGACCAGCCTGCTGGACCCATGGACGTTGATAAGGAGACGACCTCTCCTTGGAGATGGGTGAGGCGAAGACGAAGACTGGTGTGAAAGCTGACGAGACAGAGAATGTTTTGGCTGTAAAGGCTGTACCTCGTAGAAGAAAACCTCGCAAGGTCATCAAGACCACATATCTAGTAAGCCGTTCCACCGATTTCCGATGTCACCAAGCTGCAGGGGTAGAGAACTGTAAGCTCTGTCAGTACAGGGGCACCGGTAAGGAGCTGAAAACCCATATTAAACAACACTTCATACTGTTTTATTGCTTGTGTGGGCATTACGAAATGACCCAAAAGGCTGTGCTAGACCACATCTTCACAGAAAGAAGAGGGGGATCCGAACGTCACCGTTTAAAGGTCACTCTCTCTCGATTCCACTTTTTTTGTTTTTATATCCAAAGATCAATAATAGATTTTGATTAATTTTTAAAATCTCTGATCAAATATAAAGTTTATCTATCTAATGAGTTCACCAATTGCTATGCTGTCGACGATAACAACTTCAGCAAGTTTGTAAGAGATGAACGACTGCCACCCGACTCCACTTATGGCAGCTTATTGACAATAACAGCCTCATCATCTGTCAAACCCAAAGTAACTCCCTCTGTGTTAGCCGCTCATACCATAGCCTCTAGTGCTAATGTAGTTGCCTCAGCGCCCTCTACGATTGGTCCCATACGATGCAGAGATGTGCGATTGCAGCAGTCTGCTTCTGGGATACAAAAAGATGTTAACGTATTACGACAAAACCATCTACGGACTCAACCGTTTGGAAACCGACCAGGAGGACATTTACCATCGAGTAGCAATTCAGTAGGTAACGATAGTGAAAGGGATAGAATGAGAAGCGAAAACGCTGAGCTCCAAGCGGAGTGCAGGAGGCTAAGGCAAGCTTTGGAGCATGCCAATGCTCACCTGGATACTGTGCGAAGAACTACAGAGTTGGCATCTCAGTCGCTGGCGATAGAGAAGTAAATGTTCAGGAAATGCTTGATACGGGTAACATATGTCTGATGTTGTACATCTATAAGTCTTGCTGAACATTCCTACAATTTCACTCTGTTGGACTCTACGATGAATAGCTCATATATTTTTATATGTCGCTGCATCTAGGGGGGAAGAATGTGGTGAAATTGTCCTCTCTCAATCGTTAGGTAGACTAGGCACCTCCAATTAAATAGCTAGGCAATATCAATATGAGTAGCTTTTTGAAAGCCAGAGATTATACTGGCTTTCGTGTTAGCTTTTTGTTACCTAGGAATGTAAAGCTGAGTTTTTGTGTGCTCTCCCTCTCTGATTCTGCCCTTTGAGCTGTGTGGTTGGAAAAGTAAGTTTTTCAGCTTAATTATCTTTTGTTGTTACGTGTTGTCATTGTAAATTTATATATTATATTATTCGATATTGCTCTAAATAACAGTGCCACATTATCTTTGATTCCATCTGATAGTTTGCTTGCTTGGTGGTTTGTTGACTAGTCTAGCTTGCTACACAGTATCATCAGCACTGCAGTTAGAAATAAGCTGCTGGTTAGCAAATCGGCCCGTAGGCAAGTGGGTAGCCCTCTTTATTGTTGATAGATACACATAAAACTAAAGTTGTGACCAGAGTTTGACCAGATAAATCAACTTGTATTAAGGAATCTACTACACTCGAAGCTGGGAATTGTTGATGCTACCAATCCGAGCAATTTCCACTTCATAAATTTAATAATTAATATATATTTATTTATATATTATTATTATATATTTAATATTATTATTACTGTAGTAGTGGTAGTCTTAGTCTAATATAATACAAGACTACGACTACAACTACTAACACTACTACTACAATAATAATAATAATAATAATAATAATAATAATAATAATGATAATGATAATGATAATGATAATGATAATGATAATGATAATGATAATGATAATGATAATGATAATGATAATGATAATGATAATGATAATGATAATGATAATGATAATGATAATGATAATGATAATGATAATGATAATGATAATGATAATGATAATGATAATGATAATGATAATGATAATGATAATGATAATGATAATGATAATGATAATGATAATGATAATAATAATATTGTTATTATTATTAATTATTATTGTTGTATTTAATATTATTATTATTATGATAATATATATAATAATAAATAATAATAATGTTAATAATAATAATTTAATCACTATTATAATTATTATTTATTCATTAGTAAGTAACACACACACAGTTATTAGTGGTGTTTTATTATTATAATTATCTTTATTATAATAAAAGTTATTATAACATTAACATATTTATTATTTTTTCTCTCTATTATTATTATTTATTATTATTAATTTATTGTTGTTTATTTTATTATTTTATAGTTATTTACTAATATACTAAAACAAATAAGTAAGCAGTCTGCAAATATATATTATTTATTACTTGACAAAACTTGAGTATTAACTATTTGTTCGATTAGGTTCTCAAATATTCTATAAATAATTATTTACAACAAGTAAATTCAAAGTTTATACTTACATTATTATCATTACTTATGATACTTATTTGTTATGAAGCTTTAACCGATAATAAAAAATAGAAGTTTGGTAATGAAGACACTAGATTATAATCAATAAATGATCTAATCGTAGGGTTTGAGCTATAAACACCTTTTTCATTGAAATGATCTTTTGCATCGATCGCTCATACAGTTGGCAAGTTTTACTTTTTGCCGTGCAATCACACATTCAGTTTTTGTAATAATTAAGATATATAGATGCATTGCTCAATTCTTCGAAGTATATCATCAACATCCATATGTTGTCCATGAGGTTGGCATGTTTGCAATACAAAATTGTCTGAAATTTAATACCAAATGCTAATTATACGCATAATTTTTCTGGAGCCAATTGCTATTAAAAAGCTCTCTTCACTCATCTGAGAGAGTGTTTTCAAAGTTTTCTGCTAGCACTGAGCAAAAATTTTCTTATAGCCACCTCTGCTACTGGTATTAGTTGCTAGTAGGCAATGTATGTAAAAGCTGTATTTAACACAATTGGAGTTGTCCTTTGTTGCATGCACCAGTCTGCACTTTAGGCTTTGACAGTTAGCATATGCGTACATGTCAGTATTCCATGCCTGTAGATTGTGGTATATGTATTTTTTATCATAGATTTTTATTTATCCTCTGTTTTTGCAGGAGCTGTTTGCATCAAGGGATCTGCAGTGGTATGAATGGAGCAACAGGCTCCATTAATGATGAAGAATTCAAAGTTACACTTCATCCTGTTTTAAAAGCATTCCAAACTGTTGCCTCTAGTTTTCCTACATTATCATGCAATACAATGGCTTTTCACCAATTTCTATTTCTTTGGCGCGCCTGTTATGTTCAGTTTTTGTTGCTAATGCTAATTTAGTCTGTCAAAGTTATCAGTTGTATAATCATAAGTTTTTGCTGTTTGGAATCAATTATTTTTGTGGCTGTTGTTTGATGTTATCAATAATTTTGCTTCAATATTTGTCAATATAAATATATTTTGTCTCGGATTGGAATACTAATTAGCAGCACCAATGTTCATTTATTGAATAAATTGCCATGGGTATTATTCATAATCTATATCTGACATGGATATGTACAATCATCAGTTTTATGCCTTTCTGCATTGTATGTGCTGTTTTTTCCTATTAACTGTGATAGCTCAGAATGTTTAGCATGTTATGCATGCAAAAAATATTTTTCCAACTTGACTAATTTCACAAAATTCTTGAAGAAAGATAGCAAGTAAACAATGGGAAAACCACTATTTATATAAAAGTCACGTGACAAATCAATGTAAGAATATGGCCGCGCTATTTGCCGTTTTCAAACGACCTTGGCCATTCCAGGGGTAGTATAGTTCAATGCCGACCCCTCTTCACAGGTTCTGGGTACGATTTCCAGTGGTGGAAATCTTTTTCACCTGCAAAGTTGTGGCAAATATGTTTCTATTTCCAAAATTGATGATGAGCAGTCTTTAGCGTGTGTCCATTGCACTTAGTCAAGAAAGGTTTGGTGGTGGAGCTCAAATCCCACTTGACATCAGTTTTCTGCTTATTCTCCACAATGCTCTTGCTTTTGCTTGCAAACACAAATTAATATTTAGTTTTAGATGATTTTTGTTCGTATAATATGTATATGCATTAGAAAACAGATCTGCTAACATGTAACATTGGTGTTTTTTTGGAATGAGTATTTTTACAGACCTGTTACAGTATATTTATATAGGCATGTGTGTCTGTTTGGTAATGCAAATGATAGTTGATGTTGGCGCAGAACTGTAAGATATTTATTGGTTTATTATTTGCTTATGCTGGGGGTGTCCCTCCTGCTATAAATCGTGGCCCTTTGTTTCTTTACTCTAGTTTTGTTAGTGGGTTAGGTATCATGCTTATTTGATTAAAACGGTTATAAAGTATATTATAATAGTATAATAAGTAAATGTGATAAAGTATAACATAATAGGGTACATAATGTAGTACATGTAGATAAAGCTCGCAATAGATACTATAAAACAGTGTTGTATGAAGTGTATAAAAACTTTTTAATTTGTAAAATACGTAATGATATTGCCAGAAATATCGTCACATTCGGGATGTACGTTAATGAGAAGATTTTTTTCCATGTTTTTAGTACACTGTATTCCGACACAGATAGATTAACTCTTGAAAAATATTCTCAATCATTGTAACTGAAAACTCTTAAAAAAATTAGTGGAAATGCAACTGCTATCAAATTGTTTTCGCAGCATACGGTGTATTGTTTTCGCATGTGCAATCATTAGTTGTTTCAAGAGTAGTGTTGGTGTTTTGTTGGAGTAGAGGTTGTCGTCACAGAAAGTGTGTTGGTTGTCGGATCTGTGATTGCTAGAGGTGTTGTCATTGTCAGAGTAGTTGTAGTTATTGTTGTTCACCGATTGATAGTTCTTGACCATTCTAACAATATATAAATGTATTACAATGCGCTATCGGTTTTGCAAACAAATTGGTATTCATTCAGCCTGTCATTCTGGACTAGTCCAGTAGTCGTCCACCAGGAAACATAGATCATGTGTGCGCAGGCATTAGATATTGCAAAATTTGATCCAACAGTTGATACGCTACTCAAACACCTCTGATACCAAAAGTTCCATGATAACATTCTGAAGCCCGAGGAGTTAAAAAGGAAGGGAAGTTTTGATTCAGCAGTTGGTAGTATTGTTGTTGTTGTCGTCGTATGAGGAGTTGTTGTCGTCATTGGAGTAGTTGATGTTTTTGTCATCGTTGTCTGAGTGGTTATTGTTGTTTACTGAGTTTTAGCTCTTGATCGATCCAAGTATACTTGGATGTATGAAAGAGCTTTATTGATTTTTGCAAACAAGTTGGTATTCGTTAATCCTGTTAGTTCTCGAACAGATTGGTAGTGGACCATTAGGAGCTATGAAACATGTTAGTGTTCACATTTGAGATTTTCAAGTTTAATCCAAAAGATTAATTGCTACTCAAACATCACCAGAACCAAAAATTACATTGTGACATCTCAAAGACTGACGAGATAAAATGAATGATGAGTCTCCGTTGCAAGACAGTAGTAGTAATATATGAGCAGATCTCCCTACCAAGTGTTTTTTTGTGGATTAGACCTTGGAGTTTAGGCAATGGGTTACGACGTTGGATGAATTCGCCGAGTTTATATTGTATTTCATTTGAGGGGTACTTGAGTGGCATTTGAGTGGCATTTAAGTGGCATTTGAGTTTTGATTATTTTTTTACTTAATTTGAACTTATAGCATATACATTTTGAATGCATGACATTCAAGTTTTGATAATTTTTTTACATAACTCGAACTCATATGATATTTTGAGAGAGAAGAGAAGAATGAGGAGACTACATTGAATCAATATATGATTATATACATTTATTACATAATAAATAGCAAAATATTCTTGGATAATATAGCTAGAGTTAGTAAATACTAAGTAATTCAAAGCACTACAACTTGTAATGACAATCAATGGTTGATAGTCTTTTTCTTTACAATGTTGTCATTGTTGTACTGATGTTATAACTTAGGAAGGAAGACTTCTGTTCTATGTACTTTTGATTCCATAATGAACTAAAATCAAAAGTTATGTATTAGTATAGGATGATTAAACAAAAATGTAAAATAATTACATGAATTTGAATTATAGTTCTTTTTACATTGGTTAGTTAACATTATATAGTAAAGGGAAGTAACTCACCAAGTTATATTGTTCGGCTTGTTTTTTCTTGAGCATAATTTTCATCAAGTGTTTTTGATTCTCTCTCTTCTATCTAAAGCAAAACAAAAAATAATTGCTTTATAAATAAATATTATCTAATTGGAAGTATTACTTATATCAGTTAGTTTACATTAAATAAAAAATACTCACTATGTTGTCTTGTCTGACATGCTCTTTTTGAATATAGTTTTCACCAGGGGGCGCTGGTTCTCTCAAAGATGTAGAAGATGTGTTTCCCACTCCCATTGAAAGCACTAAGACCTTGTTCTCAACAACCTCATCTGTAGTAAAGTACTTCATCTGGTTGGAATCATCAAGTTTGTTGGATAGGTTTTGAGCCGTTTCTATCGCTTGTAATGCTGTGAATGTGATTATATCATGTCGATGATAACCAAATCTACTAACTTCACGATTTCTTACAAGTATGACTCCTGTTCCAATTTGTTTGACGTTGCTAGCGTGTTTTTCAGGTATATATAGAACTCCCATCATCAAACCATCATATTGCAAACATCTGTAGTTTACCAGTAGCGCATTCATCACCACATCACCATTAGGTAATGTTAACTGAGTTGATATTTGAGGAGATTCAAAACTGATTACACTTCCAACAGCAAATTGCGAGAGCGTTGCGATACGAACCATACTGATCAACTGAGTAGGTGTTTTTTTTTTTATTAATCTACTTAGCTGTTTAGCTTCCTCAAGGGAAATATTGGATGGGAAGTTGATAGGGTGAAAGATTGGATGCTTGTCTGAATCGAATCCCATAAAAACCACCAGTTTTGGAACATCTGGTTGTGTTGGAGCTAATTTGTTGTAATCCTCATTTCTCACCATAGACCTCACTTGTCGTCTGTTGCCAAATGTTTCGACATTGTAGCGGATAATGCATAAGTTTTTATATACATCCTCAGTTGGTTGTTCGATGGAGACTATCTCGAGAAGTGATGGCGTTTGATTTAAGTGAAGTGGTTGAAACCTTCCAATCATTACTCTGTCATTGGTATCGCAAGAATTGAGCAAACTAGCAGCATTTTTTGACAAGCAGGAAAGATGAGAAGGAGATGGTGCTTTCAAAGTCCAAGTATAGTCAATCGTTTTATTTCTATCCGAATCCCATGGCTTTGGTCGAATTGTGTTCAGTTTCCTTCTTATTATATGTGAATCAGGAGGGATATTTTCTTTATCATCATAGTATGGTTCGAATGTTGAGAGAAATGAGGTATTACGGTCTTCATTCATATTCAGAGCGTTCAGTCGGAAGTTGGAACTGAAAAGAGAGTAAAAAATATGTAACAAATGGGTGGAATTTGAAAAATATTTTGAAAAGAATAAACTAACTAGATATTTATAAAATAAACACAATCAAAACCATAATAATTTTTCTGATGCGTTATGGTGAAACTATTTGATCTTTTATTAATAAGAACAAAATATTAAAACATAAAATTAACTTTCTGAAGTATTATAGCAAAACTAGTTGAAGTTTTTTATCAGTATATGTTAAAGAATTATTTAGTGATTCTCACCTTATTGAGTTTCAAGTAAATGTAGTAGTTGGTGTGTAGATGTTGCTTCCTTGCTAGCTATTGTAGAACTGGATGCTTTCTGTGTGAAAACACTGGTTCTTAAATAGCTAAAGCTGTACCAATTAACCCTATGAAACCTTTATAATATATCTATGACTCAGCAGTTTTTTCACGCGATATTCCCGCGAAAGCTTTGGTTTTTATTCGCGTGAAAATTATTTTTTTTTACTCCCGCGAAAGCAATGGTTTCTATTCGCGTGAAAACAAACTATTTATTCCCGCGAAAACATTGGTTTGTATTCGCGTGAAAATAAAATATTTATTCCCGCGAAAGCAACGGTTTCCATTCGCGTGAAAATAAACTATTTATTCCCGCGAAAACATTGGTTTGTATTCGCGTGAAAATAAAATATTTATTCCCGCGAAAGCAACGGTTTCCATTCGCGTGAAAATGAAGTATTGATTCCCGCGAAAGCTTTGGTTTGTATTCGCAGGAAAATAAAATTTCTATTCCCGCGAAAGCAACGGTTTCCATCCGTGTGAAAATAAATTATT
Organism: Cryptosula pallasiana; assembly: GCA_945261195.1. Classification (NCBI taxonomy): domain Eukaryota; kingdom Metazoa; phylum Bryozoa; class Gymnolaemata; order Cheilostomatida; family Cryptosulidae; genus Cryptosula; species Cryptosula pallasiana. Next base: position 7,029,029 of record OX183137.1, read on the forward strand.
TATTCCCGCGAAAACATTGGTTTGTATTTGCGTGAAAATAAAATATTTATTCCCGCGAAAGCAACGGTTTCCATTCGCGTGAAAATGAAGTATTGATTCCCGCGAAAGCTTTGGTTTGTATTCGCGGGAAAATAAAATTTCTATTCCCGCGAAAGCAACGGTTTCTATCCGTGTGAAAATAAATTATTTATTCCCGCGAAAACATTGGTTTGTATTCGCGTGAAAATAAAATATTTATTCCCGCGAAAGCAACGGTTTCCATTCGCGTGAAAATAAAGTATTGATTCCCGCGAAAGCAACGGTTTCCATTCGCGTGAAAATAAAGTATTGATTCCCGCGAAAGCTTTGGTTTGTATTCGCGGGAAAATAAAATTTCTATTCCCGCGAAAGCAAGGGTTTCCATCCGTGTGAAAATAAATTATTTATTCCCGCGAAAACATTGGTTTGTATTCGCGTGAAAATAAAATATTTATTCCCGCGAAAGCATCGGTTTCCATTCGTGTGAAAATAAAATATTGATTCCCGCGAAAGCATTGCTTTGTATTCGCGTGAAAATAAAATTTTTATTCCCGCGAAAGCAACGCTTTCCATTCGCGTGAAAATAAATTATCTATTCCCTCGAAAACATTGGTTTGTATTCGCGTGAAAATAAAATATTTATTCCCGCGAAAGCAACGGTTTCCATTCGCGTGAAAATAAAATATTAATTCCCGCGAAAGCATTGGTTTGTATTCGCGGGAAAATAAATTTTTTATTCCCGCGAAAGCAACGGTTTCCATTCGCGTGAAAATAAATTATTTATTCCCGCGAAAGCATTGGTTTGTATTCGCGTGAAAATAATTTTGTTATTCCCGCGAAAGCAACGGTTTCCATTCATGTGAAAATAATGCCGATTCATAGCAGTGCAACTTAAGCTATATAAGAAGCACTGTTTTCATACAGAAAGCATTCACTTCATCGTTAGTAACTGAAGGAAGAAGATCTACTACATCATCATCTACTACAGCCCTCCTTCTTCATCATTTGAGTTACATAGGAAACAGCTGAAGTTCAAACAACTATGTATATAATTCATCTAATTCAAAGAACAACAAGTCTTCATTTATGATGTAAGTATTTATATTTTGTTTTAATTGTAATCAATTTAAGCGTGAAGACATTTTCTGAACAAAAAACAAGATTATTCACTATTTAAGATATCAAAAAATGTTGTATGTAAGTTTTAATTATGGTTATTCTTATTATTTCAGGGCTTCAAAATGAAAAAAGTACTCCTTCTTCATCCGAATTTCATAGAAAGCAGCTCTCAAGTTCAAACTAACTGAAGGAAGAAGATCTACTACATCATCATCTACTACAACCCTCCTTCTTCATCATTTGAGTTACATAGGAAACAGCTGAAGTTCAAACAACTATGTATATATTTCATGTAATTTAAAGAAAAACAAGTCTTCATTTGTGATGTAAGTATTTATATTTCGTTTTAATTGTAATCAATTTAAGCGTGAAGACATTTTCTGAACAAAAAACAAGATTATTCACTATTTAAGATATCAAAAAAATGCTGTATGTAAGTTTTAATTATGTTTATTCTTATTATTTCAGGGCTTCAAAATGAAAAAAGTACTCCTTCTTCATCCGAATTTTATAGAAAGCAGCTCTCAAGTTCAAACTAACTGAAGGAAGAAGATCTACTACATCATCATCTACTACAACCCTCCTTCTTCATCATTTGAGTTACATAGGAAACAGCTGAAGTTCAAACAACTATGTATATAATTCATCTAATTTAAAGAAAAACAAGTCTTCATTTGTGATGTAAGTATTTATATTTTGTTTTAATTGTAATCGATTTAAGCGTGAAGACATTTTCTGAACAAAAAACAAGATTATTCACTATTTAAGATATCAAAAAAATGCTGTATGTAAGTTTTAATTATGTTTATTCTTATTATTTCAGGACTTCAAAATGAAAAATGTACTCCTTCTTCATCCGAATTTTATAGAAAGCAGCTCTCAAGTTCAAACTACTAGGAATATCATTCATTTTAATTCAAAAGAAAGACAAGTCTTCATTTCTGATGTAAGTATTTACGTTCTATTATAATAGTAATCAATTCAAGTATATTGAAAAAAAATTGAAACCTTAGTCTTTTTTTATTTTTTTGCTATAAAGCATTATCATTTTTTTTTAGAATAACAACGAACTAGATCAAAGGAAAAGAACTTTCCAACAAAACTTCAACTTGAGTAATAACTGAAGCTACTACTTATATTATATATAAATAATGTGTCGAGTAACAAACAACAGATATGTAGCAAACACTATTTATAATGAAAAAAGAGAAATGCAAAAAACTCGAAATTGTTTTGAAAATACTAAAGACTGCGCTGAATGGATAGATGATAGTTTACTCGTTACTTCATCGTTGTTTTTACAACGAACTTTTCCTGATACCACTGCAATAACTTATGTCGTCGCAACTTATCCGGATAATCACTGTAGTCTTTTGTCATTAAAATTACAAAAAACTATTGCGCAACTTTCCCCATCGGACTTTTTCAAGTTCATTTACAATGAACTCTCTTTTTATGAAAGAGAGGCTTTAATGCTTGATGAAAGTTATCGAAGAAAATCATTTCTTACAAATTGGAGACGAGTAGGTAAACATTGTGGTGAAAACATGGCTGCAGCTGGTTTCTATAACCTTGAAAAAGACAACGCTGTTCGATGTGTTTTTTGCCAAGGGGTATTACTAAACTGGAAGGATGAAGATGAACATCCGATGAAAGAACACGCTAAAAGTTTTCCGTTTTGTCGATTTGTTAGAGGATTTAACACTCACAATCGTCTGTATAGACCTAGGAAACTACTTGCAGATGAAATGAAAAACATCTCAATTGTCAAAAGTTATACGATGGAAGAACAAAAGATCAGAAGAGGAGATTTAACTGCAGAAGTATTACCTCTAGGTATATCAATTGATCGTGCTGATACACCACGTTTTGCTAGTGAAACATCTAGAGAAGACAGTTTCAAACAATGGAAGGGTAAAGTCTCCATGAAACTCCTTTCCAATGCAGGTTTCTACTATACTAAGTTCGGAGATAGTGTAAAATGCTTCTTTTGCTCAGGTGAACTTAAAGAATGGAAAGAGAGTGATCTACCATGGGAGGAACACTGTCGATGGTTCCCAGACTGTTATTTTTTACTCGGGAGTAAAGGTGAAGAGTATGTTGAGGATGTTTACATGCGAACGGAAAAAGGCAAAAGGTGTAAGCGACGGGTTGAAAAATATCGAGAAAAAGTAAAACAAATAACGCACAACAATGACACCGAAGAAATGAAACTTATTTGCAAAAAACTAGGATACAGTCAAAACGATATCGAACAAGTTTTAGTGTTAAATGGAAAACCTTTTGAGGGAATAGGTTTTATGATTGAAGCCTTACATATTTTTGAAAATGATTTTACAACTGTTGAGAATTCGTCAACACTGTTAAAAAATGATGCTAAATCAATTGATTCGTTAAAAAAAGATAAAGATCCACTGTTAAAAAATGATGCTAAATCAATTGATTCGTTAAAAAAAGATAAAGATCAGACTAAGCAAAGCAAACTCGCTCAATGTGTGTCTGAGACGCATGAAAAAAAAGTAATTGCAAATCATATCTCTCTTCCGTGTGGTCATCTCATTTACTGTAGTGAGTGTAAGGAAAAAGCGCTTACTGAATGCTCATCAGAAGTAAAACCTTGCCCAATCGATGGTTGTCAGGTTGAAATTAAAGCATTTATGAAGATCTACATGAGCTAGCATAACAATTAACCTCAAAAAAAAGAAAAAGTAATGAATGATTAAATAGGTGTTTCAATTTGAAAACGTATCATTCGCGTTTTGTAATTTAACGGAATAACAACAAATATGTTACGTGTTGAAGACTTTGCTCACCAAGAAGCTTCCGATGCTATAGGACCTAAGACTTTTTTGGCTGAGGTTTCTGATGAAATGTTGAGGATTTATTTTACGGAGGAATTGTATACTGTGTACTAGGAGGAAGTTTTTACAAGCAAGCAACCAATCTATCGCTACTAAACTGTTACTGTTCACACGTTGATGACAAATGTATCACTTGTAAAAGATATGCTGAAATGGTTGAAGGCGCTACACCTACCAAAAAAGAATTGGGTGATGCTATCGACTGGATTGATAGAAGACAAGTTTTGAAAAATGCTAAAATGGGTTTTTTGGTGCATGATGAATGGATTAATGCTTTTTTGGATCTTTCCACTGATGATTTGAAGTCTCCCTTTTTGTTAACAAATTTGAGAGCACGATTAAATCCCTACCTATTACCTACTAGTCAGAGCAAACTGGCTTATCAACGACTAAAGGATAAATTACTTGCGATAGCAGAAGGATATCCATACGCTTACACTCTTGATGAAAAAGAAGACTCAGTCAACCCGATAATAACTATTGATTCGACAAATATATCTGAAGACTCATAAAAGAACTGCTACAAAAAAAGTTGCTTCATTTATCTCTGAACTACAGCAGAAACATGAGTGGAAAAACTCAAGGATTCAAGTCAATTGGTACATTGGCTGATTTTGTTCCTAAGTTCATAAGGACTCATTTTGAACACATTCCTTTAGAGCGTTCGAATCCTCTTTTTGTTCAACTCATCACCGAAGAAGTATTTTATTTTGTGTTAGGATTCAATCTAGTTCGTAAATCAATACAAAGCATGCTTTTGAGCTGTAATTGTATTTCAAGAGCAAATCCTCTCGAATGCTTAAACTGTTCTAGGAGCTTTGATCCAAAAGTATGCTGTCCGCAAGACAAGTTGATAGATTTTGAAGATCTCAAAAGAGCGATCGAACTGGTTGATATAAAGCAATGTTTGAAAGATGCTGAACTGGGTGATTTGATAGATATTTCGATTTTAAGAGGTTTGACTTCATTTCGCTGGACAGAAACACATGTTCTTTTGTCTCAATCTCGATTGGAACCATACTTACATTTTGGTAACCACTTTGATGAGATTGTTTCACATCTTCAAAATCGGTTGAGAGAGCTGAACAAGCCGCTAGCCTCTTACATATAGATAGAAAAAAACATCAAGAAAGAAAGTATTCAACTTTCAACACTGAAAGCGAAAACATTTTAAAAAATGAGCCGCGTATTTATCTTGCTACTGGCACTAACATTTCCCAATGTTAGTGGAGTATTCTATACCAACGAAATTGATGAATGTATAGCCGGAGCTATGGATAAAAATGATGTCTTGTTTTTTTCACCTTTCGAAAGGACTATACGATATAAAGATGAAAATGGAAAAAACTGTGTGCGACTCTACCCTCCCGACTTATTATATTGTGGTTTTTTCATCCCTCAAAGCGCTTCTTGGATCTGCAAGGAAATAACTTCTACAGATTCTGTGCCTTGTGATACACCAACAAAATACACTCTGAATCAGGAGGAATGCGCAATAGGGGTTAAAAATAATACGGAAGGTCTTACTCAAAATACAAAACTATTTTGGAATGATGAATTATGTGTATTTGAATACAACACCTCACGTTTGATTTGTCCACCAACAGAAGAGTTTGAGACAACCAACTTTGCATGTGTGGAATGCAATCGTTTGACCAACAAGGAGCCGAAAATAGCTACTATCATCACTAACATCAATGGTATTGAAGGTGTAAATTTGTCATTTTCGAGTTTTGAAAGTTTGAAGTCTGTTCAAAACAAGATTATCATCAGTATCACATGTCAAGGAGATACCAAAGACAAATGCAATCCCAAGGTTATAAATATAGAGCTTTAGTTGAAGCATATTAACCAAAGACCACCGAAATGCAAGACAGTTAACTCTAGATGATGAAAGCATAAACTAGGTTAAAAGTCTCTCTCTCTGAATAAAAAAAATGAGATATTGCATCTATCTCCTATTATTCCCAATCCTAAGCGGTTATTGTCTTGTAACAGAGTTTAAACCATTCACTTTATCTCATAGAGCGTCTGGATGTTTTCGGGGAATTCTTAATATGGAAGCGATTGATTCAGTAACTCGTATTTTAAGAAAAAACTTAAAATACCGTATGCTTAGACCCACATGTTTCATGGAACCTACTCACCTACGTAGAAGCTGTGACACTTATGATATGTGGCCTCAACACTACTTTGTTTGCAAAACCGACGAAGCTTTAAATTACATTCGTTTATACGATGAAGGATTACTAACTACGACTCGAAGAACAACTCCAACAACAACCACTGCAACTCCACATACAACGACAACAATCACCACAACTCCACAGACAACGACGACAACAACCCCGACGACAACCACTACAAACAAGCCAGTAGTTCCAGCTTTATCACCATCAATTCCATCTCTTCCACAAGCTCTGGGTTTAGTCGATTTAATTTTGGAACAACCAAGCCCTACAAACTCTACTATATACAATTCTGAAGAAATCGAAACTACTACTGATTGTGTGTGTGATAGATACATCATATGCGAAAACAATTCAGTATCAATTACAAATTCAACACCGTCGATTTATAGAGTTTTTATTTATAATGATTTGGAGGGTTTTTCAAAACTTTCTCTGTCTATATCGGAAAATAGTAAACTTAAGCTTGAAGAAAATCTTCTCATCATCATTGAACCTGAATGTGATGATATTTCTTGTAAAGTCATCAAATACTTTACAAATTAAAAAGTTTTTATAGACTTTAACTCTATATATTCAACTTATTACACTCTATTATGATATCTATTTTATCACATTCTCCTTTTTTGTAAATTTGTACAATTAGATGAAATTTAACCATTTAGAGAATGATTTCTTTTTGCAAAAAATTTATGAAAATTGAATGAAATGAAAAAAAGACTATGTATTAATTGTTATTACTTAGTATTTACTGACTCTAGCTATATTATATGAGATTTTCCCTACTTATTACACAATAAATGTATATATTCACATATTCTTTCATTTTTAATCACTGTATTTATTCAATGTAGATATATCTCCTCTCTCTCAAGATATCATATGAGTCGGAATTACAGAAAATTATCAAACCTTAAATGCCTTACATTCAAAATCTAGATACCCTATGAGTTATAATTATGTATACAGTTATGTAATAATTATCATAACCTAAATGCCATACATTCAAAATTTAGATACCATATAAGTTCAAATTAAGTAAAAAAAATAATCAAAACTCGAATGCCACTTAAATGCCATTCAAATGCCACTCAAGTACCCCTCAAGTAAAATACAATATAAACTCGGCGAATTCATCCAACGTCGTAACCCATTGCCTCAACCCCCAGATCAAATCCACAAAAAAACACTTGGTAGGGAGATCTGCTCATATATTGCTACTGACAGTGTCTGAAAAAAATAGAGATCAATAAAAGATAAATCTGGTATTTCAACTCTTTTTGAGAGAGAAAGACTTTTTCAATCTAGCTTACGCTTTCAACCTCTAGAGTTAACTGTCTCAAACATCAGCTGCATTCGATTAATATGATACAATTAAAACTCGGTATACAGGACATTGGGATCGCATTCATCTATTTTACCTCTTTGACACGTGATGCTAATAATGATCTTGTTTTGAACAGTCTTTAGACTTTCAAAACTCGAAAACTACAAATTCACACCTTTGAAATCATCGACATTAGTAATAGTAGTAGGAGGTTCGGTATTTCTCGAGCATTTAAACCTTGCCCATGCAATGTTGAATGTCTTAAATTCCTGTGATAATGGGCAGATCAGACGCGAGGCTTTGTAGTCTGATGTGCACAATTCTCCATTCCAAAACAGTTTTGCATTTTTGGTAAGTCCTTCCGTATTATTTTTAACTCATAACATACACTCCTCTTCATTTGGACTGTACTTTGTTGAAGTATTACAGGATGATTCAGTTGTAGACTTTTGGATTTTGCGTTCAAGGGATGAAAAGTCCACAGTACAAAAATCAGAGAGGTAAATTCTCACACATTTATTGGTCGTCCACATCCGCATATTGTATGCTCCTTTCAAAAAGTGCAAAGAATAAAACATCATCTCTGTCCATTGCTCCATCGATGCATTCATCAATGCTGTCGGTGTAGAAGTTTCTATTGACATTGCGAAATAAAGTTGGCAACAGCAATACGATCGTGGAACTGATTTGCAGAGTGCTTTTGTTTTCAGCATTAACACCTAAATGCTTCTACTCCACAATGAGCGTGACATTTAGACATAAAAAACTATTGCCTTAGTTATCTCACTCAAAAAAATGTGTGGAGGTGTCCACTGAAATGTGCATAATCTGTCGAAAATCGAAATATCCACCAAATCGCTAAGCGTCTTCCAACCATTGTTTTACATTGATCAGTTCGATTGCTCTCTTTAAATCCTCAAAATCTATCATCTTGTCTTCGGAACAACATACTTTTGGATAAAAGTTCCTGTAACAGTTTAAATATTCGAGAGGATTTGCTCCTGAAATACAATTACAACGTTGAAGTCTACTTGCGAGCTAGGTTGAGTCCTAACACAAAGTAGAATACTTCTTCTGTAACGTGTTGAGCAAAAAGAGGGTTCAAGCGTTTCTAAGGAATGCTCAAAGTGGGTTTTTATGAATTCGGGAACAAAATAAGCCAGCGTGGCGGTTTGCTTGAAGCCTCCATTTTTCCATGTACATATCTTTTAGAGCTCAGTGATTAATGATGTAGATTTTTTTGTGTCGCTTCTTTTATGAGCCAGTGATCATGGTCACCATCGCTCACTAAGTCATTTGAGTCAACATCATCAAGACTGAGTGCACATGAATAACTTTTCACTATTGCTAGTAATCTATATTTTAAACGTTGGTAGGATAGTTTGCTTTGAGATGTGGGTAGTAGAGAGGGATTTAATCGATCGAGTAAGTTTTTAACATAAAGGGAGTCTTTAAATCGGCTGAGGATTGTTCCAAAATGGCGTCTATCCATTCATCATGCACCAACAATCCCATTTTAGCATTTTTTGAAACTATGGTTCTGTCAATCTAGTCTAAAGCGTCTGATAGTTCTGGTTCGGTAAGCACAGCACCTTCCACCAACTCAGCGTATCTGTCACAAATGGTACATTGGCCATCTTTGCAGGAACAATGACAGTTTATTAGCGATAGATTTTTCGCTTGTTTAAAACTGCTTCCTAGTACGCAGTATACACATTTTTCTGTAAAAACAATCCTCAACATTTTATTGGAGACTTCAGACAAAAAGATCTTGTCTCCTTTAAACCTGGAAGCTTCTTGGTGAGCAAAGTATTTAACACGCAGCATGATTGTGGTTATTTTTGTAAGCTACAAAACACAAATGATATGTCGTCAAACGATGATATGTATTTGATCTTGAAAATTTTCAATTATTTTGGTTTTTTTCTTTTTTTGAGGTCGAGCTTGATAAATAATGTGTTAGCGAAGGTAGATTCTCACAAAAATTTTATTCTCGAATTGACAATCATAGATTGGACAGCGTTTTAGTTCCGATGAGCACTCAGCAAATCTTCCTTCTTTACACTCACTGCAGTAGATATATGTTATGTTATGTTTTATTATTTTCCTCCTAAAATCATTATGAAATGATGCACCGGAGAGAATTCCACTAGAAAAAATTGTTCTAATAAAATGCAAAAAGAAAAATTTACTAGGTTATTCATTCAGTAATTAAAATAAAACTCTAAAATTTACCATACTTATAGAAAAATGAGCTCATCAATTTCGCTGTTCGACAAACAGGCATATTTGTTGACAACGAGACTCGTGTTCGCCTGCCGGTCTTATAAGTTATTAGCTCTCTGAGCGGATGACCAGGGTTATTATCGATCTTGCTCATTAACCTTCTGCTGAGGTCATCTATGAATGATACCACAGGCTGTAGATTATGATTACTGATTGCCTCATTATAGCTGATATCAGGGTTCACGATCTTTAATGCACGACGCTCGATCTGAGTGATGCGTTGCTGATGATGATCACTGATAATAGTACCCCATACTGGACAGGCGTAGGTGAGAAGCGAGCGTATGTTTGTGGTGTAATATAGGAGAAGGCCTGATGAGTTCAGACCGAGTCTCTTTAGTTCCCTCATGGCATATAGGCGACTTGCGAGGCTATTGCACATGTTGTCGATGTGATGCGAGAAGGTCAGCCTACTGTCGATGGTAACTCCCAGTAGATGAGATGTCCACATGAAAGAGAGATCTGATTTGGGGCAATTTTTTTATGTGGCTCTGGCACACATTGAGCCAGCCTGGATTGCTCCAATTGGTCCTCATCTTTTTTTTCACCCTTGTTTTTTAGCTTCTGATAAAACTTTGTCACCAAATTCTCTCGCTACTTGATTTCATCCAAAACATAAGTTTCATCATCTTTCAAATTTCTCTTTTGGATTTCTAGCAAAACTTTGAGTCTTTTCCAAACCCTTTAAAGCTTCAATAATAAATCCTATTTGCTCAAAAAGCTTTCCATTCAGTGTCGAGACTTTTTCTATATCATCTTGATATGTCCCAGTTTTTCGCGGATGCATTTCATTGTTTATTTTTCATCGATCTGAGCTTTTTTTCATCTATTTGGATCAAGCTCTCCCTCACAATTTTTTAATTTTTCTGTTTTTTCATGAATTTTTTCAAATCATTTTCTCCCTTACTCATAAGAAAAAAGGAACAATTTGGAAACCAATGACAGTGTTCTTCCCAAGGAAGATCACCATCTTCCAGTTTTTGAGTTCCAGAGCAAAAAAAAATCTTACTCTATCGCAAAAACCAGTGTAGTAAAGATGCGTAACAGAAAGCAGTTCCATAGAAACTTTACCCTTACACCGCTTGAAACCTTTTTCTCTTGCAATTCAGGAGTGAATCTGACTGTACCAGCAAGTTCAATCAAAATGCCCAGACACAAAGCTTCTGCAGTCAAAAATGACAACCATCTATTTCTTTGTTCTTCGATTGCATAGCTTTTGGCAACGGAGATGTTTGTCATTTATTCCTCAGTTAGTTTTCTAGCTCTGTACCAAGATTTTGATTCGGTAGTTGTTTAGCAAAACAACTAAACCAAAAACTCTTAGCACACTCTATTGTTGGATGTTCATCTTCACTCCTCCACTTTAGTAATTTTCCTCTGCATAATGCACACTCAACGCTATTGTCTTTTCTAAGATTGTAAAACCCAGAAATTGCCCTGTTTTTACCCGAGTGTCTACCTACAAGACTCGAGTTTGTGAAAAATTGCTTTATTTGATGATTTTTTTTTTGAGCATCAACTCTCTCTTTCCAAAAAAAGGAGAGTTTGCTGTAAATGAACTTGATGAAATCCTTTGTGGAAAGTTCCGCAATTTTTTTTGTATTTTTAATGACAGTAGGCTGTAATGGTTGTCTGTATAAGTTGCAACGACATAAATAAATGTGGTAACGAACAATAGGGAAAGAATGTTATAAAAACAACGATTTGGTGCTGGGTGGAGCATCGTTTTTCCATCGAATAGGAACTTCGGCATTATCAAAGGTTTTTTGACCTTTTTATCATCCTCAGTTTCATTGTGTATAGTATTTATTTTATGTTTTTTGTCCAATGCACGACACTTGCTTTTGATACAATGTTGAATTATCTTTGAGTTATGTACAAAACAACAAGTAGTAACTTACCAATTATTACTAAAACGGAATTGATGCTGAAAGTTGAGCTTCTCCTCTCATGTTGAATAATTTATAATCTAAGATAAAAAAAGTAGTGTAAAACAGAAAAGAGACTAAAGATTGATTCTGAATTTTTGATATAGTTAAATAGATTACAATTAATATGTTTATAGAGACTTACATTAAGCATAAACGTTTTTGGCCTAGGTGAATGATGTGTACAGTTGTTTGAGTATAAATTGATTTCTACTGACGTACGTAGAAGAAGCTAGATCTCATTGAGAACTTAGAAGAAAAAAGTAATGAAATAAGTGACTGAAGTTTAGTTAGTGTGATCAGTTTTGAGCCCCCTCAAGCAGTTCATCGTTTAATTTTACCTAATGGAAAAGTTGTGATGAACCCACTACTAGTGACCTACAGATGTTTGAAATACGACGGATATATGAGAGGGTCTTTGTAGTGACCCTGTATAGAGAGATACGCCAATCATTGCGCAGTATAAAACGCACGTGCAACAGCTGTTGGGTTACAAACAAAACTGTTTCCGGTCAAAATTTTATATAAAATATCATTACGCCAAAATACTAGGGTTTAGAAAATAAATCATAACTTTTTACTGCAGAATCATATCTCAATAATTCATTAGGGAAAATAAAGAAGACATTCTGCTACAAGCAGTGATATTTTTTGTATGACAACGTTGCTCTAAATTTGGACTAATGAAGGGTCAAAGTCCAGGGATCCAGATTGACACCATTATTATTACCGTAACTTTTGTACAGAATTTTGCTACGATAAATCTGATTATTCTCCATTGTAAAGTTTTATGATCAGAAATGCTTACAAAACACATATAATTTAATAAATAGGAAATAATTGAAGCTCCTTAACAAAATTATGGTTGTTGTTGATTATAATTAAAAACTAAAATAATAAATGTCTAAAGGTGACCAATAATAATAATTAATAAATATTATCCCATCTTATATTAATAACATGTAATACGATGTAATATGACCTATACTTTAAAACAATTTTAATATTATTTGCATTATTCATCTAATAATAAATAACTACATTTTTATTAAATTGCAGTTTTTTGTTATTATTATTCAGCACAAACAATACAATTAATTCCATCTTATAATTATTATTATTTAAAAAAAATGAAATTTACCAGGCATATCAAGTTTTTTAGTATAGTATCTATTTATTATAACAATAATATTGAATAACAACAGTAAACAAATATTTGCTACTAGATTTCGCGGTTTTATTTATTATCGTAAACAAAGCTATATTCTGTATATAAACAATAAAGCTGCGCTGCCAAAAGATATTACGATCAATTAATCACGTTATAAAAAATACCTAACAAGTTGATTTGTGACGTTTTTATTATTTTTCCTGGTAGATAAAAAGGTTTTCTCTCATTTCCCCATAAGTTCTTCAAGATTAACAATGTTGAGAAAAATTAAAAAATGATTTGTTGGAGCATGTACTACAACCGCAATGATAGCATATACAAGCGTGATCGCATTAATTCAATGTTTGGATCCCTAGCCGATTGCACATGGCTCATTAGCGTATATCTCCCTACAGGGTCACTAGGTCTTTTTACGTACCACATAAACGGGCTGCTGAGATAAAAATATATTAAAAAGGAGTTACCCTTTCACGAAATCAAAAAGCTTCTGGATTTGGGAGCCTTTGGCATGAATTTGTCATCCTTACACTAATGCAGGCTATGGAAGCGGCGCAAAACATTACCAACAAACCCGATGATTTTGAAAAGTTCAAATACTTTGCTACAGATAAAATTCTTGAGGATAGGGTGCTACTGCTTTCGGCAGGAATTGCTGCTTCTACCAACTTGCAAGAACCTAAACTACAAGACACAAACTGTGATCGAGCAGTTCAAGACGAACAATACAACTCGTTTCGATATAATAATATGTCAATCGTATGTCAATCTCGATTTAGTTGTGATAACTTTTTCATAAAGTAATTTTCTGTTTTAGATGAATAAAAAATGAAGCTGTTATGGAAATGTAAAACAAAACAGACTATTATCATCCAAGTCCAAGTCTCAGTAAAAAGTATACTACAACTTGCAATGCTTTGTTCAGTAAAATTTTACTCAGACCATTTACTAACAAACAGTTTATTTAGTCAACACTTATTCATTTTACGCTATTATTACTTACTTTTAATTACAAATTTTATCCATTTCACCTATCTTTTCTACACTTTTATTATATACTCTATTACAATTTTGATCAAATAAACATAATACCTAACCCTACCCTAAGAAAAAGCAAATAACGAACCAATAAGTATCTTACAGCTCTGTGCAAATGTAACATATCATTTATATTACTGAAGACACATAAATATCTATATAAATATACTGCAACAGGTCTGTAAAAAGTTTCATACCAAATAACAGCAATGTAACATCTTAGCAGATCTGTTTTTTTATTCATATACATATTATACTAACAAAAATCGTTTAGAAACTAACAATTACATTTTTGGCAGGTTTGCAAAACAATCCAACAAATCTAACAATCAGAAAACGTTTTGGAATATGTTGGCAAGTCTTTTTTCACAGAGATCTGCTCCTACACTACTACTACTCCTAAGCAAATGTGGGGGGGGGGCAGCTAGTAGGGAGAAGCGCTGGTGTATAGGTATGCACCCTGGTAGCAAAGGGATACTGTGCTTGGTGAGGTCAGTACGTTCCGTATCATGACCTTCCGTGGGAGAAGGGGACCTGTATTGTTCCAAAAACTGAGGAAAATGTTGAGCTTTCTGGCAATTCTTACAATTTTCCAAGGGCAAAGTTCCCATCATACAAGACCTTGGTGCTTGGGGTGGATTCAATGTCAAGGAAAGAGCATTGCTTGACTTCTATAAGCATGTACCGACCTATGGTTTGGTCAGCTTTCAGTTCTAGCGACTGGCTGGTTGGGTCTTTGTTGTTATCGAAAGCAATAATAATTTTCAAGCCTGAATTAAAATTCCTTGGGTAAAAAAATTAAGACAGTATAGATCGAGAATAAATAAAGTATTTTCAAATAGAATAAAAAATAGGAACTCACCAATGATTATTTTTGTTATTTTGGTTGAGACTATCAAGCATTTTTTGACACTCAGAACATACTCCCACAGCTGGTGAATTTCATGTGTGTCAGCCGGAAGTAGTAATAAGGGAGCAGATCTCTGTCATGGAGTCTAAGGAGAAGGTTCTCCTGGTTCCAGGTACTTGAAGTATGCACCAGTTACCATGAGAACCTGTCAGGTACCTTTTTGTGTGCACCAGTTGTTTAGAATGTATGGAATTTTATGGTGTGGAATGTTGATTTATACATTGTATGGAGTGTTGGTTGGATGTTCTGGAGGTTCTCTTGGTCTATTGGGTGCCTTTTTGTGTGTACCAGGTGTTTAGAATGTATTGTATCTATTGGTGTGGTATGATGATTATTTATGGGTTCTCCCTGTTGGTGCCTTTTTGTGTGCACCAGGTGTTTTGAATGTTTTGCTATGTTGATTTAGACATGGGTTTTTATGATGCTGTTAGATTGGGGGGTTTGACTATTGTATAGAAATTGCTGATTGCCACGGATGTAATTGAAAGATCAACGATCCATTCAACTCATTATATGACAAGAGTATGAGACAAATACAGGCTTATTTCAGCGTTGCTCACCTACATGATTTTCCATCAGGAATTCTATAGCTTATGAGAATCCTGGAATGCTAAGAAAATGCGATACTTGTTGGAACAAGACTGCTGATATTCTAGTGGCTAATTACAGATGTATGGTGAATGGAGAGCTACTGATTGGAGATATTAACATCCCTGCTCAAATAGCTTCAGCTGTGGTGTCGGAAAAAAGCGGTGTAATCGTATTCAAAGGATTAAGACAAACTACGAACAACACGATTTTCTACGTTGTCATTCTACTCTCAGCTCTCCAAGCTTTCATTCAAGCCTCTGAACTGTTTGATACTTTGCTGCAACGCAACTTTCTCTCCTACTTTGATGAAAATGAAAAAGAGAATTGTCCAGAACAGCACATCGAAACCTTAATTGATAACACAAGGGACATGTCTCGTCTTCTATGATGGTAAGTTTCATGTCTATTTACAGTAGGTTCCAAAGTATTTTTTAAAATTAATTCATATAACTATGTATGATAGAGTCATTAGTTACTATGTCTTTTAGATATAACTAAAGAGCGCTCCTTAAGAAGAAAATGATAAGATCTTATTTACATCTTGCAAGAGATGAATTTCTCAACATTAGCTTTGAACATTACAAAATAATAGTTTTTGTAGATTCTGTAGTGTTTAGCACAAATACTGAGATAAGTTGTATTTTATTCATTTTATTTGTTATAACAAATAAAATTCAATTATAATAATTTATTTTAACAATTTACTTAGTAAATAAGTTCCTTGTATATGCACACCATCTATTCCTTCTACTGCATTATCTTGTATGAACTCGAAGTTAGGATAAGTCTGTATGATAAATCTCGGTATTGAGTGATCTCTCATCTCACTATCTCCTTTATCTCGTAAACTTCTAACAATTTCATCCATACTCCAGCCTCTGCTTCTCAGTAAACAAAAGTATACACAATAATCACCACATACAGTTGACAAAAAATTTTGTAGTAGTGTTTCATTACTTTGTATTGTTTCATATTCTCCGTGAATACTTAGCATTTCATATTTACATCTGGGTAAAAGGAAACAGAACGTCCAAATGAGTCGAAAAAATCCACCTCTGAATCATTAGCGTACACAGCCAACCAATGCTCTCCAGGTTGGTGAGAATAATGCGTGTTGAATACGAAACATCCTATTGGAAAATTGCAAATTTGCTTCCAAAACTGATCTCTAGCTCCAACGTGAATCCCTACGCTTTAACATAAATCGTCTGAAGATAAGATCGAACGAATCTGTATGGTATTCATCTCTAGCTTTCTGTTTAGAGCACTGCGTCTCCCGCGATAGCTAATTGAAGAATGCTGTCCATCTCCAACCCACCATCTTTTACAAAGTATGCTACCAGGGATAATCCATCAGTCGTGTTAGTGCTAAAATAAATTTCCACACTTGTTGTGACATTTTTCATAGAGTGAAATCCTTCTTTAAGAAAATCGCCAGTCAAATCAAATCCATAAAGTGTGGTACCATCAAGGTATTGTTCTTTTGTAATACCAAGACTATCACCATCGAGCAAAGTGTAGAAACTGATGATATTCTCTTCCAAAAACCTCTCTAGCATAATCTGGCTCAAATCTCCTTCCAATTGGACAATCACCAAATCTCAATACAATGCTATCAACATTGGCGTTTTGCATTCTATCCGGATTCAAGGCGAAATGTCCGTTCATAGCGTTGTGATCAATTAAACCTAAATAAATTTGTTTATGTTTTTGTTTGTTTTCTTCCAAAGTGATGTCAATTTGCGCAAAACCAGCGCGGATTCCACATAATTTTATCCGTTTTCGATCAACTGGATAAATGTAGTTGTGACCTTCCAACGCCAAACTGAGTTGGGAGTTTTGTATTGTAGGATTCACCTTAACTTTACAAAGATGAAGTTCAAATTTATCAATTCTATTTTTCGTTCCTCCTGCAGGCGCCTCATCTGCAGCAAACAAGGCTAGTTTGTTGGAGGCACGCTCAAACTTCAACTGCATACTAGGTCCAGGGATTATTCGTTTTTTTGCTGAAACAACCCGAGATGAGGTTTTCCAGTTAATTATATTACCTTTCCACCTTTGATTAGAACTCTCCTCGTTTTCTTATCTGTAGTTTTGTGATCAGCAACATCTTTGCTAGTTGAATCATCATACAACCATCCTTCCATCTTACCTTGATAATTCTTTCTGTCTGCACTGTTTTCGAGTAGTTGTGAAAAGTAGGCGCGTAAACCGTAATTGTTAGCGTATTCAACAGTAGTTCCTTCTATCGACATTTTCAACTCGCTGAATAATGCATGCATTGAATCCCCCATCCACACAGCTGCATTATCATCAGTACCAGCAATATTTGTTCCATCATCTTGAACAACTGTGGCTTCAACTTGCAGAAACGAGTTGTAGAGATCTGTGTAATGTTCAGTGCTCCCTGACAAGGTTAACTCAATACTACCATAAGGATCTAACCTATCAGGTCTGATGACAACGTATTCCGATCTCTCTACCGATATGTTTGTTGGCTCCGTAGCAAACACATCCAACGATGGATTTATGTTGTAGGAAGAACCTTCCAACTTATTACTTGTTGTTCCATTTAGACTAACCATCTTTTGTGAGTGATGATTGCTTGAAGCGTTATCACTTAATGAATATAGATATCAAGCTCTGGTGTCTTTATACCGGATTCTGTTGGTATTAAAATATGGAACGTTTACCAACGCCTCTCCTTTTTTTTCCACCTCTTGTTTTTCTCCTTTTCACACGATCTGGGCGGACTGCGCTGAGTACATCTCCCCCAAGATCATTCAACTCTTCCAACCCCCTCTTCTTTGCTGATGCTGCAAAGCTATGTCCATCGATGACATCTCACGCTACATTACCACCTACAGAGAGCGCTCTCTTCCCCAGACTAATTGCTCCTCTTTTCAGCATTGGTGCTGTGGATTTGAGTATACTTGAAAAATACTACCAAGTCCATTTCCTCTCATCACCCGTCGTCCGCTATACACTCCAATTCCATTTCCAGCTTGCATCTTGTATTACTCATCAAAAAAATCTTTCGAGTCCTCAGCGTTGTATCACACCAAACTCATTATAATTGTTTCTCTCTAAATTAAACCATCAACACGACCTTTTCACCATCATATGATATTCGCTAGCCATCGTCACTCATTATAAGTACCTGAATCAGTTTACTATTTAGTGATGAAGCGTTGACATAGTGAGGATTTTTAAATTCTTGATACACAACACTATTCTTCTTTCCTTGAGCCGGAACTACTCTTAGTAACGGTACATTCGTATCTCCTACCATTCTATTATCAACAGTGTTGGAATAGACACACAGAGATGTTAGTCCGGAATTTATATCAGGAGGTGAAACATTATTGTATCTACCACGAGGATACGTATTTTTCGGTTCAAATCCAAAAATATATGCTAGATCTCTGGAAAAGCTTATGGTTGTATCAGGTTCGCTGTTAGTTAGTAAACTGGTGTAGGTGACCTTGTTGTAGGAGATGGTGGATTTTTTGTCTAAATCCATTTCACTCATTCTCTTTCGTCTAATCTCCTCCAACTCCTCCAAACTATCATATCTTCCATTACTGATTAAGATGAAGGACTTTTTGCTTTTACCAGAGACATTAGTCTTTTCTAGATATATTTTCCCTTCGATAACGTTCTTCCAGTTATTAGAATAACACATATCTAGCAGAGCTACCTCCCATTTACCACCGTTGATAACCAAATATTTATACAGGTCACTGTAAAATCGGAATTGCTGTTATCAGGAAACTCTTCAGCGCTAGAGTTCGAGGGTAAAGTTATCAGCATCGACATTTTCCCAACGTATGATGATTATATCGAACGTTTTTTCCTTATAAATTATTCATCTACCCACTCGTTGAACTTTTCTCCGTACCCTAACTACTTACCCAGAATCTCTCTTTTACCTCTTTTCGTTCTTCTTCCCAATATCTTTTCAATTCTGAAACTTCTGGGTTTTTTTTCTTTTTGCAACTCTTTTTCGTAAAAGGTTCCATTGATCATCTCCTCAGCCAAATCTTCTACCCTATATACAACAGGTTTTTCATCGATAAGTACATCAGTGATTATAAAAATCTCAATCGTCCAATTCGGGGTGTATCCTTTTTCAAACGCTCCTCTTGCCTTACTTATTCTCACATAATCCCCAATCTTTAGTTTTGCTTCTTGAGTTAAATTGTGTTCACCTCCTTCATACACACGATTCCATACAAGTTCCTGATTTTGAAAATTCACATCATTTGGTCTCATACCTATAGCACCATGAATTGTGTTGTTGTATGCATTAAGCATTTCTGGTAAAACATCAATGTATCTGTCATCTTTATACGTCAAATATCTGTATATCTTCTCTTTTAAAGTTTTGTTAAAACGCTCCACCATTGATGCCTTTATCGTCTCATTTTCGGTTGTAAAGCGTTTGATTTTATTTTCCGCCAGGAGATTCTTGACATTGTCAAACTCTTTACCTTTATCGGAGTGTAAAGCTTTATAGTTTCCCCCTTCTAGTATTCTTCTCAATCCTCTGGCTACAACCTGTCCTAATTTGGAGATGAGTGGTACGGCCCATCCTTTTCTAGATAGAGAATAAACAGCGGTCAGTAAAAATGCTGTATTATCATTTCTTCTTTTTGAGATCGAAACTTCATCAAATCTACCTGTATCTGTTCCCCTATTCCGGCTACAATTGTAGGACAATGCTTAAACTTAGTTACAACTCTTTTATGTAACGTGTAGGCATCCTCTCCACTCAACCATTCACGAATTTTTTTTCTCCCTCTCGTTTTCTACGAGCTTTCAGTAAAACTCTAGCTCCTCGTAGAGATGTATGTAATGCAGGATTGTAATACAGCTCTTTTAGCGTGTCAATGTCCATGAATTAGTATCGTGAATGACCAACTTTTTCTCACGTGTTCGAGGTAGAGATTTCCTGACAGTTGTGATTCCTTCATCAGCTAGCAAGCTTTTAAATTTACTGTAATTGGTATTTCCCGATTGTATTTTACCTCCTTCGGTTAGAACATCTCGTAGTAAAGTTTTGGAAATCTTAGGATTTAACCAACGTTCTCCAATTTTCAGTCTGTTCTTCTCCGAGTCGAATCTACCAATTTTACTCAGATTATTCAACATTCTGGCAGCAATCGTTTGATCACTCTTTTTTGTTGTTAAATCAGTTACCTTTTTTTTAAACTCTTTTAAAAGTTTGCTTTCACTATCATTCTCATCTTCTCCATCAGTGACAAATGTATTTCCAAGTAGGGTTGAGTCTTCACTATCAAACAACCTCGTTTTTACTGATTCTAACCTGATGTCATCATCATTCGTTTTTACTGATTCTAACCCAATTTCATCATCAACATTTGGTGAATAGGCGTTAGGTTTATCATCAATAACTGTGCTATTGGCCAAAGGAGAAGTCTATCTTTTTTTTCTTAATGGGGCTCCAACCAACCACTTGTGCCTGATTTTGATTATTTTTAATCCTTTTGACATCAGACAAATACCTACGCAGGTTTTGAAAATTTTCATCTAACTTTTCGTGTAAGGATAAGTCAGAATCATAAGCTGTTTCCAGTAGAGCATTTCGCTTTCTCTTCATATCTCTCACTGTTATAGCTTCCATAGGATTATAATACAATGGAGGTCTGGTCTTCTCTTCCTTTACCACTGTTTTATTCTCATTATTTTCCATTAATCTATAGTATTCGTTTTCAGAGAGTATAAAAACACGTCTGGAGAATGCTAAAAGTAGACAATTCATCTTTTTATTGATGATAAAACAGATACAATAGGGGTTATAATAGCAACCAAAAGATTGCCTCTACCAGTCTGAATCAAAATTTTACGCTTGTCATTAACTGTCCCTCTAGCACTTAGTTTATGTAGTTCCTTCTTGTAACGCTGCAACTCAAAAAACTGCTCAGAATCAAGAGGAACATTACCTAATATAATAGTTTTAACACTTTCTATCAATGATTGAAACAAACCTGAGTTGGCCTTTTCGACTATAGCGATTT